>OZ007555.1:39018186-39463480 GCA_963931855.1 Philhelius festivus
CTATTTTTTAACATTTCTATAGGCGCCGTTATTTTAAGATAAAATAATTTTTCTTTCTGCATTTAGTTTCAAAAAAATCGAGTATGTGGCTTACAAAATATTGAGTTTAAACATAAATTTGAATGATGATCATCTTCTGTTAAGTATTAAAGACGTCTAAATTGGGCCTAAAGCGGAACTCTTGATAAAAGCAGAAAATATGTCTATTACACGAATTATTGAAATAAAATCGATTTGCCTAAACTACTATAAAACTCTTTGCCAGACTATAAAAAAAAAGATTCGATTTTAAGGATAAAACCCTAATACAAAAACTAAGCCCAGGAAATTTAGGTGAAAGCTTAGTAGAACTCAATCTTTTATTTCCAAACCTTGTACTAAACATTAGCATTGAGGATCGGGAATTTGAGTAGAGGGCTCTACTGAACTTTACAGATTTGTCTAGAGAACTTGAACTAGAATGATTCTGGTGTAATGTATTTTCAGCCAGAAATAGTTTCGGAGAAGATCGTTTCCCTAATATACAGGGCCGGATCTATCTAAGGGCTGTATGGGCTGCAGCCCAGGGCCCCGAAGCCGCAAGGGGCCCCCAGACCCTGAGATCAATCAACTAATGTATAGTCCCCGGCAAGCTAGATGGCACTATTTTAGAGAGAGAGAGAAAATTCACGCGTCGCTTTTACCTGGAAAAAGCGCTGCGCGAACTTTCTCTCTCTCCCTAAAATCGTGCTAAGTTTGATGCCGAATAGTGTATGTGAGGGATGGAAAATGAAATTTTTCAATTGTACTGAAGTCTGGAATATAATTGTACTGAAATGATGTCAATTGTACCGAAAACGAATTTTGTATGAAAAAAAAAGCAAAATCAATAACTCAACTATTTAAAAGTTTTCCAAAATATTTTATTTAAAAAAACCAAAGCAGAAATCATCAGTTTGTTTTCTTATAAAAAATATAAATATATGTATATAAACAGCTGCACAGACAAAAATAATACTCGTATTTTTATTTTAAAAGTATATGCATAACTATTGTATTGTATTGTAATGACGAAACTAAATCTTTTACTTGTCCATTTTTGCGGCACCAGCTTATACAAAAACAAATTAAATATAAAACTAAAATTCAGAAATTAAATATCTTAAAAATGCACAGACGAAAAACTGCAATCACAAATCACATCCACAAGTTTACAGTTTAGTGTTTAGTAAACAAAACGATGCGCTGTCTGAAAAAAAGCTGATCGATAAGGAGACAGAAAAGCAAGACGCCATCAAGAAGGGAAAAGAAAACTTTAATTAAGGCTTCGGCCGCGCACTGAGCCACGAGCGACTGAGTCATTGTCAAGTGCAGGTGCACTTCGTCGTAGTATTTAGTGGAAAGTCGCGTTCATGTTTATAGAGCTTATGTAAGATCGAGAAAACTAAGATTTTATATGCACCCCATTAATGGTAAAAGGAAAAATTATGTTTAATCTTTGCAGACATTTATACTGATTTTGGCAATAATGTCGTGTGTCAATAGAATCTTTAGATTTTCTGTTTGAAAACGTTTGGCCAAGATTAACAAAACAAAGAAAACGAATTAGTGCAGGAAAGCGGCTAATTTTATTACTAATGTTAGTTTTTTACTTTTTTGTTCTTAATTTTTATTTTTAGTTTTGCCAAAATAACATTTTGAAAGTCAGTTTTTATCTCTAGTTTTTCGAACCCGTTAAATTTTGCCCTAAATGGCAAAAGACTTTTCAAAAATTTTATTTTATTGCAGAGCGACTTCGCTCTGTCGCTTAAAAAATCGCTAGTCGCTTAGGGCTTATGTGGCCACCGCCACACTATTTCATGCGTTTTAATTTTTTTGCATCGCTCCATACAATTTAATGTGTTTTATTTTTTTTGCGTCGCTTAATCGCTCAGTACGTGGCCGAAGCCTAAGAGTTATAAGGACTAACGGCTGAGACCTGAGAGTTTTAGTTCTGGTATGAAAATGAATACATTCAGGCCGGGATAAAGTATTTAACTTTCAATTTCCTTTTATCAGGTTGCCTGGAAGAGATTGCTACCACAGCAATAATGTCGCCGTTTGCACAACTAATGCTTGCGTAGATTTAAGTAACATTTATGTTTTTTTTTTGTGCAATAAAGAATATAATAATAATAATATCTCATTATAGACACAGTTTTTTTGACATGGCTATTAGTTGAGTTCTTAGGTAGGCCACTAAATAGTTTCAGCCCAGGGCCCCACAAATTCACGATCCGCCTCTGCTAATATAACAAAATTTTTATAGGATCCTTACTTCCTTTGCCCACAGCTACTTGTGAGTGAGTTTTTTCAAACGTAAATTTGGTAAAAACAAAAACTAGAAAATACTTAAATATGACTACTGCAAGGGGTATCCTTTCAGTCAAGTCGTTGTTGGACAGATACCAGATACATTGATAGAAACTATCTTCAACTTTATTAAAACGATACAAGAAGACTTAAGTTTTAAAAATTTGGCCAGACTAAAAAATTATTTTTTAAATGTGCAATTTAAACATAATTTTGCTTATTATTAACATTCTAACGTATGTACATACAAATATAAAACTCATTAATATTATAAGATTTTAATCGAAAGCACATATGTATATATAAGAAATTCAATAATAATGTTTTTGTTTGTATAATTCTTTGTTAATTGAACCGCTGAGAATAAAAAGGAAAACACTCCACAAAAATGGGAAAAAAGAAGAGATTCCAGGAATATTTTCCTTTTTCCACTCAACATTTAAAATTTTCCGTTGAAATAATTTTTTTATTTTGTTGGCCATTATTTAAGTTTATTAAGTTTGTTAGTAGCCTATGCTTTTTAATGAGAAGTTCAATCAAACTTTGACACTTTGACAAGACTCTTGATGGCATTGACTATGAGTGGGAGATTCAAAGTCATTCAACAATATTACGATTTTGTTAAAAAAAATTAGGTGTGATATTATGGACACGGACTACATTTTGTTCAAAAACAATTTTAGGGTAAAATGTTATTAACGGTATATGTCAAAAAACCGTTTTTTGATGTTTTGCCTTTCTCATCAACGGCTTTAACGATTTTAACCAAAAATTTTCAGCAGGAGGCCCCTTAAGTTTGAAATAATATTGTATATAAAAATATTCGAAAAAAATTGTTTTGGAATTTAAAAAAAAAAATTCCAATTTTGTTTTGAAAAACCAATATCTTTAAAACGTGTGGACGATTATTTTTTGAAACTATTTCTAAAATCTATACTACTAAATACTTAAAATTTGGCATCCCAAATTTTGTTCTAAAAAAATTTTAAGGAAATTTGTTATATAAAAAATTACTTTAATATTAAAAGGATTAATCAGACGGTAATTCCATACATTTGAACATTTTTATCTCATTAAATCCATGTTTTATATTTATAAAATGTATTTTAAATTCCAAAGTACTTTAACATAAGAGCAAGCTCCTGCGATCCAGTCGTGCATTTTATTTCTGTTTATTTTCATTCCCTGGAATTATTATTAAAATATTATTTTAGTTTTCATTTTGCAGAATTATTTAATATCAAATAAATAAAATGTTTTGAACCCATTATTTATATTATTTGAACAAAAAAACTTAATTTAAAATAATTTATTTGATTTTTTTTTTTGAATTAGTGGAAAAAGGAAAACATTCCACTCACTTTAACAGGAATTATTAAGCCAGAGCTTAAAGTTTTTAATTTCAATTGTTTGGTATGTTACTCTTCTTTGTAAAGCTTTACATTTGTCCATCAGAATGTTTTGAAGAATAACTTTCAGTTTCAGAAATAAACAGTTTTTTTTTCGATTTCCCAAAAACTGTGATTAGTGGAATGTTTTCCCTTTTCTTCTCAGCGGTTCAATTGTGAATTTAATGAAAAAAAAACTTATATTTTTCAAAAAAAAGAATTCAATGAGATAAATATAAATTTGACTATTCTTATTTTTTTATAAAAATAAAATAAAAAAATATTTTACGAAAAAAAGTTTCATTTTACTATACCGTACTGCTGCGTATTGCTTTTTTTCTCATGAAGTACTGCTTTTTCAAAGAATGAAACGACAGCCCTGTTCGTACCTTTCTTGATACAAAGCGACAGCGCTGTATTAATGAGCATTTGGTGAACTGGCCAATGACAATCAAGGACTACATATTTTAACAATACACAGAAGACCGCACTGTTTTAATACCTCACACGCTCACACTAACATGAGAGATCATGGAGGAAGAAGGACCAAATAAGTTGCACAATAAAAGACAGGAGAGGTTTCGAAAAAAATCTGCAGTTCTTTTTAGACCTGCATAGAAGTAAAACATTGAGAGATGTTTTGTTAGAGATTTGGGCTGCTTGGTACCGAGTACATGGTTGTTGGACGCGAAGGTGACGTTGGTGGGTTGACTGACGTGGTGGACACGTAGTTGGTGGACGGGATGGTTGATGGATGGGGGGGTTGGTGGATGAAGTGCGACGATGATGGCGGTGCGATGATTACGATGATGGTGGTTGTGGTGATCGCTTACAATATTTTTTTTAGTTCATTCTATAGAGGAATTTTCTTCAAGGACTGCAATACTTTTTTAAGGGGTTAATAGATAGATATATATTTACTATCGTAGTATAAAGGCTTTACAATTTACAATGATTCTTTGCATACACAGCTTGCAAAGGGATACTAAGTTTATACCTATCTTATAACTGAAAAATAAATTCAAAATGATGATAAGGATTTACAAAAAGAAAAGGGAATTTATTTTTGAATGAAAACTACGTAGAAAACCTTGATTTGCTATTTTGAAATTTATGTTACCTATGTTTAATAGTAAATATTTTATTTGCCGTATATAAGTTTATGTAAATAAATTAATTAAAAATCAATCAATTTCAAAATAAATAAACATATAAAATAATAGTTAAATAAATAAATAAGAACAAGGAAAGAAAATAAATAAATAAATTGATAAATGAACAAAAATAAAAAAATAAATACATGAACAGATAAATAAATACATAAATAGAGATTTAAATAAATAAATAACAAATAAATTTATAAGCAATGAACAAAAGAATGCACAAATGAATACATTTATTTAAGGGCTTAGGTAAATATTTTTTTTTAGTTTCAGTTAAGATTCAGAGCGAATTTTATTTGCTCAGAGCTTAAAATGCGTTTTAAGATTTTTGGTAATACTTAAGATGGTCTGGGTTTTCATTTATTAAGCCTAAGAAACATTTTAGATTATGAATTTTTATTTTTTCTAGCTTAAGGATTTTTTTAAGCTTAAGTATGCAATAGTATGTACATATAAAAATATGGATTTAATTAGAGAAAATGTTTAAATGCATAAAATTGCTGTCTGATTTCTAGAAAAGCATGCATTTATGCAAAAAAAAAGCTTCAAGATCCTTTTAATTATTAACTTAATTTACGAGCGCGTTTTAAAGCCGCAATACCGCTTGCTCAGGATTTGAACTTCCTTTTTGGGCTCACCACCGCTCACGCAATTCCATTGTTCCGCTTAGGGCATGATCAGTGGCCAGACAGGCGCCTATCTCAGCAGTTTTCTTGAACATCAGTACCATGGGTGGCCTGGTAGATGGATTCAAAGTAATTCAATTTTTATAATCTTGTGAAGTGTTTTAAGCGATTAAGCTCATCCTTTCGAGCGGCTTAAAAAAATTACGAAAATCCTACCGAGTTAAAAATAATACCAATAATTTAATAAATTAATATCTCATTACAATCTTTTTTAAACTCTTAATAGATTAATCAACAAAGCTTAGCGCGTTATACGTGAACTACACTGTTTTCAAATTGTCAGTCCCTTTTATATAAATGTGAGAATAACAAAGAATGAATAACCAAATAAATCGAACAATAAAAATTCTTTAAGCAGGAGTGATTTCGGAATAAGCTCCCTGATGAATTCAAGGATTCTATCCAACAAACCCTGGCACCAAACACGGATAGAGCGATATTCAGCGACACCAATCCAGCGAGTGACACAATTGACAGCTCAAACCTGAGCACCTCAGAAGAAATAGCTGAAATAATCAGTAGCCGCAGACCTAAGAACTCAACCGAACCAGATGCAATATCCAACTTTATCAGAAAGAGGATGCTTGAGACAGTCCTGACGTTTCTAACCAACATCTTGAACAACTGCTTCTATAACAACTATTTCCCTTAAAAATTGAAAACTGCGAAGATTGTGGCGATCCAGAAGAAAAGTGTCAGGAACATGATCTCTAACTACAGGTCAATATCACTCTTCAGCAACCTAAGCAAGCTCTTGAAAGAGCTGATACTAAGGAAACCTAAGAAGTTTTGCAGAGAGAACAACTTAATACCTGACATCCAGTTTGGCTTTAGAGAGAAGCAATTAACACTACACCTTCTGCTGAAGTTCCAGCATGAATCCACCATAGCCCTCAACAATCATAGTGTAACCGTCGGTAACTTTCTAGATGTCGAGAAAGCATTCGACACCGGCTGGTTAGACGCTCTGATACACAGACTACATCTGCTACATCCACCCCCCCGCCACTAATAAAAATTCTTTTTTCTTTTCTTTATTCCAGCATCTTCTTTGTGCAATTTGGAAACTGCTCATCAAGTATGAAAAGCATCATAGCTGGATTCTAACATGGTTCAAAACTTGGCCCCTTCCTCTACAGTCTGATGACATCAGACCAAGCCATCCCAACCGGCTGTGAAAACCTGCTGTATGCTGATAACTCGCTTACGTATGCAACTGCAACCTCAATGTCACCACTAGTCATTTTCTTCCAGCCAGTCGTACAATCAGCAATCACCCCATAACACAACTGAATCAAAGTTCCTATCTCTCCTTGAGGTCTTACCTCTACGGAGATCTGACAAGAACTGAGAATTTTTATGGTAGCACTACTGGTTAAATAAATCCAAAAAGTACTATCTTAAAAGTAGTATTTAGTACTGCCAATCCTGTATATCATGCGACGGGATATTGTGCTGCGGGATCGACTTCAAAAAAAAATCTATAAAATCGGCGGGCAAACGTTACAAGGGCAACTGATTTTCGGGAAAATGTAACGATCCCCTGAAAAGCTTCCCAAAGGGCTGTGTTAGTAGTTGGCTTACAACTAGAAACATAGTTCTTGACATCGCTACAAAGATTTTCTATAAGGTTGAGGTCTAGGGACTGCGCAGGCCACTCCATGACATTAAACCTCTTTTCCTAATCGATGGACAGATGTTTGTTTGTGTGTTGATAGCATATACTTGGTCTTTTCTCATATACCTACTTCAAAGCCAACAAGTCTCGCCTGATCTCCATCAGCCGTTAAGGACTCTATTACAGAACGCTGGGAACGGCCGATGATTTCCTTGGACAGATTTGTTGAAAACAGTGCCTTCCATGTTAACGCCTGAGCATGTTTGGAATAGTTCAAAAGAGTTTGAGCAAAGTGCGAGCGTTTAGCAAAGTTGGAAAGGATCAAAAAGGAGATACCTATGCACATTGGATTTGAATGAATAAATTTTGTAATAGGAGGGAAATATAGCGTCGGCGTCGGGTAAAGCATTACACATTCGTGTAGTGCGGCTTAAGAAACAATCTCTGAATTTAAGAGTACTTCCGAAGTTCAAATCAAGGGTAAACTGATGGATGAGTATTCCCTGAAACGCGAACATTACCGTTGAATTGTTTAAAATTGTTAAAAATTCAACTGGCTATTTCACTAGAACACGGTTTATAAAAATATCGATAATACTCGTACCTTGTATCAACTCTATTGAAAATGTTTTGGAATGAGTGTTCCGTCTTATTTACGAGTTTTAATGATTCAGGCAATATGGAAGGGATGTGAGCAAAGAATTTGTCCCTTACGATAATTTGTCGTTTCAGATACTAAAATTATTTTAATTAAATAAGATCAATGAATATTCAATTTAAGCCTCCCACATTTAAAAGTTGACTGAGAAAGAAATCGAATAACTCATTTCTCTAATTCTTAAAACCAAAAGGTCCATAGATCAGAAATGCAGAAATGTTAACGAAGTGCAGAAACCAGACAAGACAATTACATAAGGTTACAGTAACTGCCTTCATTCAGATTGAAAAAGAAAAACTGATTAAAAATATTTCAATGAAAAACCAGAGACAGTTTTTGCATTGAAATATTTGATAGTAAACTCGTGACCTTGAAAGTAATTTTTAGTTTTCGTTATTAAGCCGGTACTCATTTTTTCTTTCAAATCTTTTTTGTTTTTGAAACTCCTCAAACAAAAAAAAAAAAAAAACTTTAAAAAATGAAAGGCTATGATGACAATAACAAACCGAGACTAACATAATTGTTTACTTTTATTCAAAGCATAAACTAAGAATTAAAATCTACCTGAGACCATACACCATGACTTAAGAATGATGATGACAGAGTTAACAAAACGAATCCACTGTGTACAATTTTAATCAAGTCATTCCATCTTATGATGTTATGTTTTGAAATGAAAAAAAACGCAGAGGTGCATTCTTAACATTTCTTTGAATGCTTCTATTTACAATATAATCCTTCCTAACTAACAAAGCTTTAATTGCATTCTAGTGTAACCTAACAGGGTGATCTTAAAATAAAACTAGGAATTTCATAATTTTTTTAACCTTTCTTTCACGTACCTTATTTATTAATTTAATTTTAATTAACAAAAAGAACAACTTTTTATCAACATTATTATTATAGCAAGCAAATTACTCAACAACCACATAATCAGTACAAGAAAATTCTTCACAGAAACGAACATTTTAACTCACTTTGGTTTTATTTTAATTGTTAGCGAGCAGATGGGCAAAGATGTGTCATTTCAGTTTTAAGTGAAATGCTTTAATTCTTTTTTTTTTTAAATTTGAGTTTTATTTCATTAGTTTTCGGCTCTCTGTCACAAAAAATAAAATAGTGTTTTGGCCTTTATGTCATTCTCTAAATATTTTATAAAACACGAAAACTGTACATTTGAATCTAATTATAAACTTAATTTACTTTCAAACTGCTTGTGATAATTGTGCAAAATTTTATACGAATTAGGAGGATGTTAAAACTATTTTAGTTTGAAACAAGATAAAAACGAAGATTTTGCAAATTTACATCGAACATTTGGTTGAACAACTGTTTATTTTTTGTTTAGCAAAGTGCTAACTTCATACCCCGGTTTGACATTTCTAAATGTCAGAAAAGTTCTATTTACATAGGCGAAAAATTTTAAACAGCTTAGAATTAATGTATAAGCATAATACTACTTAAAAATTTGCTAACTCCTTCCTAATTTTAAACATTTTCTAACAAGTATCGTAGTAAAGCAGATTTCTTAATAAAATTGCTTCTGAACACACCTAAAACAATGACAGTTCGTGCAAGAAACTAAATAAACAGACATTTTGTGGCGTTTGTAAATACATAGCACGATACTAAAAAAATAAAATAGGTATTCGATGATTTTAACTTTAATAAAAGGGTAGAGAAAGTAAAATCGTTAAAATCGTTGTTTTAACCTAGTCTCATACTAAAAAAGATTTAACATCGTACTAATTCAAACATAGTTTTTCGCATCAACTGTCATTGTAATTTAGTTGTGTTCAATTGTGGAAGCAATTTAAAGTTAGTAAATTATTAAGAGGGTCATAGTAATATTTCAAAATGTTGCTGTATAAAATTTTGCGCTCATATGCGCTTAAAATACGAACATAAGTACAGATTTATGCTTTACAGAGTTGTCTAGGAAAGTTGTTTAATGTTGTCATAAAAAAAAGTCAGCAAAAACTTGTAAAAATGTCAGCGGCAAAAGATTTAAATCTTATTACGTTTGTCTTATAAATGAATAGTGGGCAGACAGTCTGAGCGCTGAAAACCTATTCGTTTTCGATAATTTTTAATATTTTCAATTTTTAGAAAAAAATGATCAAAATCGGTGGTACCGTTTTTGAGAAAATCAAAAACAAAAAAATATTTTTGTGGAAATTTTTTTTCAACCAATACCTAGGTTTACCTAAATGAAATTTTATGATTTTTTTTTTAAATCTGTGGGACAGTTTTTCAGAAAAAAAAATATTTATAAAATTTCGAAAAAAAAATCGTATGGCAGGTACCGTTATTTTTGGTCTTAAAAAAAAAAAGAAAAGAAAATCCGGCGGGAAAAAATTAAAACCCATATCTACCAAGTTTGAAGAAAATCGGCGGAGTCGTTTAGCTGTAGTCGAACAGACAGACAGAATTGCGAGACCCACTTTTTTGGTCTTCGCTATCATCGTAATGTCAACTTTGATCAAAATCTCGAGTTCGATTTTTTTACGAATGCATAAATTGCCTTATAGACCCTATGAGTCGCAAGTAAAAAGCACAGTCATTAAATGACTTGTTTTAAAAAAGTGATATTTTCAGTAATAGTACGGCTAGATAAAAAAAACTCTATATTTTTCCTAGCTACACGGGTATTACGGCCTTATTTCTTGAGGGGAGGAATGTGACTGGTTATTTCATTTGAGCATTGTTGATGATGCAATAGGCAAAAGAGGTTACCACGGACGCTGTTCAAAAGAAATGAAAATTTTTGTAATGGATGTATCTCCTAAAGTTTTAGGGCTCTTTTCTATTCTTACCAATACAGTTGTTAAACAAACAAAATCAATCTGACTGATAACGCTTAAAAAATCAGCTGAATTATTGTCTGAAAGCACTAAGATTTTTTAAATTAGAACAGCTGATCCACAGATAGTGAAATTCTGGAAGAAGTCTTCTTTACAGAAAACGAAGATGTCAAGAGGAGGTGGAGTATTGCTTGCTGTTCGAATTTGATGTCGATCAACTTGCTGTATGTGTCACCTTTAACAACTCAACAGATGTACTCATTATATTAAGTTATATACCGCCAGGTAGTTCACTTGAATTATAAAATTTGTATATTTTAAATACTCGTTTTGTTTTAAATAATTTAACTTCCAATCAACACTCAATTGTTTTGGGTGATTTTAACTTATGTCATGTAAATTGGATTTTAGACCCTGATGAGCTTTGTCTCATTCCTTTCAATGTAAAAAATGCTCATGAATCTTTAGTTATTGATACGCTTTCAGAATTAGATCTTATTCAAATAAATAAATTCCAAAATGATTTAAATCGAATTCTTGACTTGGTTTTTGTTGATAAGGAATTTTGTTCTAACTTAATTAAAAACATTTGCCCTTTATTTCCGAATACTCTTCATCATTTAGCCCCTTGCTTAAATTTCAAGTCTTATATATATATTTTAAGCCATGTTTCAGTAATTTATTCAAATATGATTATAGAACTGGTGACTTTAATTCAATTAGTACATATATTAGTGCCTTTCCTTGGAGCTCCATTTTTTTAAATGATACTTTATCTGAAGCATACAATTTTTTTCGCGATGCATTGATTGAAGCTATAAATCTGTTTATTCCTAAAGTTCCAATTAGAAAAATTTCCAAACCAGTCTGGTTTAATAAAAGATTAAGTAATTTATCAAATAAAAAAAATAAAGCGTATAAACTATATCAGAATTCCAACAATAATACGTTTTTGCTTAACAACTTACAATTTTTGGCTTCATAAGGAATTTGTTGTTCTTAATAAGTTCTTATATAAAGACTACATTTATAGAACTGAGTCTAATCTTAAGCAAAATAGTAAAAGTTTTTGGAATTTCGTAAAAAATAAGAAATGTTCCAATGGTATCCCAAACTGCATGCAATATTTGGATACCTCATCAAGTGACCTTATGACAGTTTGTAATATATTTTCAAAATTTTTCCAATCGGTTTATTCACCATCTTATGCATCCGCAAATTTCACCCCTAATATTCCAATAAATCAAATCAATATCGGTTCCTTATATCTAAGTTACTCTGATGTTGAAAAGGCTCTTGGTGAACTGAATCCGGATAAACAACCCGGCCCCGATGGTATTCCTCCAATAGTGTTAAAAACATACGCTAGAGCCTTTTTAGAACCATTAACTCTGCTTTTTAATGAGTCTCTTAATACGGGTCAGTTTTTGAACGAATGGAAAGTATCCTTTATTATTCCTATTCATAAATCTGGATCAAAGCAAGCTGTCAATAACTATCGTCCAATAAGTAAGCTTTCAATGATTCCTAAACTTTTTGAAAAACTAATTTATGCAAAGTTATCTTTTTTTCTCAAGGAAATAATTTCTCCATTCCAACATGGATTTGTTTCTGGAAGGTCGACTACTACAAATCTTTCAATTTTATGTAAGGAGATAACTCGTAATCTTGAGGATGGTTATCAATGTGATGTCATCTATACAGATTTTTCCAAAGAATTTGATAAAGTTAATCATGAGATCTTGATAAAGAAACTTTCTGTGCTCGGATTTCATTCAAATATGGTATGTTGAAATGGTTTGAATCTTATTTAACTGGGCGTACTCAGTACGTAAAAATTGATAACTTACTATCTGATCCCACTGCTGTTACTTCTGGCGTACCTCAAGGGAGCCACTTAGGTCCACTGCTTTTTCTGCTCCTTATAAATGATATACCCGATACAGTAAAACATTCAAGCTGTCTTATGTTCGCGGACGATATTAAATTGTTTCGTTGCATTAAGTCTCCTATTGATTGTATTTTACTTCAAAATTACCTTAACTCTTTAGCAGACTGGTGTATCTCTAATCAGTTGTTTCTTAATGTCTCTAACAGCCCGATTCTCCCCAAAGTCAGTGATGCCTCACAAGTCACAAGAAGAGGTGAAATTGATTTTGTGACTTTTTCGAATTCTGCCGCTCAGTCACAACTTGTGAGTCACAAAAACAATCGAAACTGTGATCTCCTTCAGAGCAGGTCACAACTCATAAATTTTTAAAGTTTCTTGGATTGATTCAGTATATTTTGTAAAAAAATTTTCTAGATTTGTGAATAATTGTGAGTACCTACACAAAAATGGAAGTGGACTTTGTTCTACTGAATATTATTGCTGATCTTTCCCACGAAAATGAAAAGTAACATTTTTACATAAACACAAATTTTTTTAAGAAACTAATCGTATCAAGAATTTTGCAGCGCCAACGGCTTTTAAACACTTTGATAGATACAAATGATCCATTCGTTCTCCAAAACAATACATTTATAAAGTAATCTCTTCGTTTTGAATAATCAGCTATTCAAATAATGACACTTAAAAAGTTCACCATGCTGTGGTGAGTTTCGTTGTGAGTTTTCTTGTGACGAGACGATTAGGGGGAGAATACCAAAATGTTATCGAATCACAACAATCTTCACAAGGAATAGTCACAAGAGCTTGTGACTTGTGACTCCTCACAAGGGGGAGAATCGGTCTGTAAATGTAATTTTTTAACTTTCCGTAGGAATTTTTCTTCTCTAAACTTTATTTATGAAATTGATGGAATTCCATTGCAAATGGTTTTTGAAAAAAAAGATCTTGGCGTTGTCTTCGACCCTAAGCTTACTTTCTCCCTTCATATCGACTTTGTTGTGGCTAAGGCAAATTCTTTACTTGGATTCGTTACACGAAACTCTAAAGAATTTTCCGACCCATACACTCATAGAGCATTATACTATTCATACGTTAGACATATTCTCGAGTATTGTTGTGTCATATGGAATCCGTACTATACAATGTACTCTGATCGGATTGAAAGTATCCAAAGACGATTCACCAGAATTGCCATTCGTAGACTTAATTGGAATATTCAAATGCCTTGTTATAGTACAAGATGTAAGCTACTAGGTCTTTAAACTTTAAAAACTCGTAGGAAATTCTTTGAAATTACTTTTATTCGGGATATACTTAAAAACCAGATTGATTGCTCTTTTCTCCTGTCATTTATTAAACTGTATGCTCCTGGGAGGGCTCTGCGAGTGCATAGTTTATTCTTTGTTCCTTACCGTAGAGTAAACTATGGACTCAATGAACCGATTACTCGTTGTATTAAACAAGCTAATTTAATTTGTAATCATATACATTCAAAAAACATGTTATCTTTATATTAACGTTCATTAATCCTGGTGGTCATTAAGTCTCAACTTATTTGTAAAGTACCGCATGCTACTTATATATATTTCAGTAGTCTATAAGATATATATATAAGATTATTATTAATTTATAAGATTATTATTAATTTATAAGATTATTATTAATTTATTTTTTATGATCTGCTTGATGAGAAATAAATAAAAAAATAAATAAAAAATGATCAAGAGGTTCTGAAAAAATCATGGAGCATTAAGAAAGAAAGTTTAAAAAAAATATTATTTAACTTCTATAAGTTTAAGAAGAAAAGACTGGTTGGCATCCTGCCAATTATGCTACAAAAACTGTAAGATGTGGCAGTTCCACGGCTGTAAATAATTTGCTCTTGTGAACTGAACTGATGCTATTTACTACCAAAACTAGAATACACCCCTTCGCTCTATCCCGACTGAACGGCCAGTGCGATATATCTAGGAGTTATTCTAGACCCTTAAGAAACTGAAGGGGTTAAGAGGGGCTGCATAGGTTTCTACGCCTGTAGTAAATCCTTTGGTAAAAAGTGGGGTCTTAAATCTAAGATGATTTTCTGGACATACACAGCCGTGGTGCGACCGATCCTCACGTATGGTTCGATTGTATAGTGGACCTCGCTTACCAAAGCATATAACATCGATAAACTGAAAAATTTACAAAGAACTACTAGCTTTTGGCCACACATGGGCCTAAGATCTTGCCCAACAGATGCCTGTACCTGTTTTTCTGTACCTTTTATAACTTGATTTACACATTAGGTATCTCTAGTATTTAGTAGTGCATTAAGACCAAAGGAATCGACATCTTGAATTGCCAAACCTTATGGCCACAGGAATATTAGGTAGATACTTTCAGTAGAGATTTTTTCAACTCCCACTGACTTCTGCACCCCTAAAATCGACGTCAGTAAATATTTTAAGATTATGTTCCAATCAAGAAATAACTGGGATTATGACGTGATGACAAAAAACTTCGATAAAACTATCTTTACTGATGGCTCAAAGATGGAGGGTGGTGTTGGCTCAGGTATCTTTTCGGCTACTTTGAATATATCTAGGTCTTTTAGGCTACCCGACTTTGGCAGTGTTTTTCAAGCTGAAACACTGGCTTGGCTATCAAGGATTAATTCTAGTAAATCGTTCTCCCATGCCGGAATGAATTTGCTAGCCTGAATATTAACCATTATGTCACTCTTATCTAGGTATCGGGTGTTACAACCATAAACAGTCGAAAATCAATTTTTCATTTTTATGACCAGATGTTACTCTCAAATATTAATTTTTTTCGATAAGAAATTCGTTTAACGGTAAGTCCGGAAACATTGAAAACTAATTCCTAAAGCAGTTAAAAGTCAACCACTTAGACATAACCCCGGTATTTAAAATTTTGTATTTAATATTTACATTTCTTTCATTTCGCCAACAATCCGCTAAAACTTATCACTTAAAAAAATGAAATTTAAAAATCGCTTTTCACACACATAAGTCGAAACAGTTTTGGAAATAGAATAATACAAATCCGTCTCTACAAGGCCTACAGTTTTTACTTGCGACTTATAGGTACTATAAGGCAAGTTATGCATTCGTAAGAAAAATAGAACTCGAGATTTTGATCAAAGTTGACATAACGATGATAGCGAAGACTAAAAAATGGGTCTCGCAATTCTGTCTGTTTGTCTGTCTGTCTGTTCGACTGCAGCCTAAACAGCTCTGCTAATTTTCATGAAACTTGGTAGATATCTTTTCTAATTTTTCTAAATTTTTCCCCTCACACGTTTTTTTCTTTTTTTTTAAGACCAAAAATTACGGTACCTGCCATACGAAATTTTTTCGAAATTTCATACAATTTTTTTTTCCTCAAAAACTGTTTGACAGATTTAAAAAATAGATATACAAAAAAATTTCATCTAGTTAAAGCTAGGTACTCGTAGTAGTTGGAAAAAAAATATTTTTTTTTGTTTTTGATTTTCTCAAAAACGGTACCACCGATTTTTATAATTTTTTTTTTGCTAAAGCTCCCCAAAAACTTTAATAGAATTGTGTATTCAAATTTTCGAAAAAATTTGTTTTTGGATTTAAAAAAAAACTTCAAAATTTTTTTTTTCAAAACTCAATATTTCGGAAACCCCATGCTAGATTTTTTAAACTTGATAAATAAAAGTTTCTTAATATAATCTATAAGATGTGAGAAAAAAAATTTTTTATTTACCTGAAAATAAAGGTACCCACCATAAAATGTAAAAAACAAATTTTAAAAATGGTTTTCAAAAATCTTGTTTTTCTCGAAAACGGCGCCTAAAAATTGATAAGTTTTTTTTTTCTTTCAATTAATTTTTATAATCTTGAATTTAATAAGAAAATTTTGAAATTAAGATATTACAGCTTGTACCTACCATAGAAGCATTTTTTCGAATTTTGAATTTCTCATTAATGACATAACGGATCTTAATGAAATTTTTTATAGAGATGCTTCCAAAAAGTTTAAAAAACATTGCATTTCAAAACTTTAACAAAAATATTTTTTTGAATTTTGAAAAAAAAAATCTATTTTTTTTTTGGAAAATTCAATATCTGGAAAATGACACGGTATTTTTTTTTGTAAATTTAATTTTTATTCGAACAATAATAAAAACTTCAAATTCGCATACCTACCAACATTATTTTTTAAAAATGTTTTAAAATTGTTGTATATAAAATCTTATTTTTTTAAGAAACCACTACAACGGCTTATAATTTTTGTTCTTGCATAAATTCATATTTGCATAGAATTCGGATTCTATCTCTTATAGACCAGGAGCCCACAGCAAATTTTGTGCGTGAAGATATAACCAAAAGTGGTTTATATGAGTATGAAGCCCTCAAATAACTAACGACAAATATGGAAGTCTGGCAGCATTTTTTTGCAGCTAAAATTAATAATAGTATGCCAAAGGTACATATATTTCCAAAATGTGGATCATAAGTATAACCACTTGAAACTGGCCTTAAATTAAAGGGCAGAATGCACTGAATACAAATAGATAGGTGCCAGACGTTTTAGATGCAGCTTTCCCCTTGCCAGACGTACTAATAGTACGCAAAAAATCATTTTTTTAAACAATTGGTATAACCATATGTGTGATACATCAAAAAATTTGTAAAATTGTCCTTATCACAAATAAATAGGTGCCAGACGTTTTAGATGCAGCTTTCCCCTTGCCAGACGTACTAATAGAGTACTAAAAATTAAATTATTTTATACAGGGTGATTTGCATGAGGTGTGACAAAAAGCTAGGGCGTGTAGGTTGGACTTAGACAAGAAAAAAATCGTACGGGAGGGGGGCTCTATTTCCCCCCGTTTAGGCGGGAGGGGCAATTTAAGAAAAAAATCACTTAAAACAGAAAAAAAATATTAAAAAATAATATTCAATATTCAATTCAATATTCAATGCTCTTATTAATTTTTGATCAAACACAAAAAACCGGAATGTCAAAATGTTTTGTAGTTTTTGAGAAAATCAAAAATAACAAAAACTACTTTTGTTCTAAGAAAAGCCTTTTATTTTAGTTTTTACGGTTTTGGATTCTTAGGTGAATTTACGAAAGAAAGGATTAACTTTTTTTGTACAATTTTTTTATTATCAGTCTTATAAGCATACAATAATGTGACAAACTACTGGATTAACCATATTTCACACATTTTTTCATTGAGAACACCTGCGTGAGAGCATTGGTTTAAAATTGACCTATAAATAAAAATAAATTTGGTGGTGCAACAGCTCGGAGTGAACCAGGACCTAGTTAGTGACTTACAACTCTCAACCATTCCTGTGTGCGTGTTACCAGGGAACGGACGGGACCTACAATTTTCTGCCGATTCCGAACGGCTAATGAGCAGCACTTTCCATGACAAGAGATACTCTTGGAGAATTTGTCAATTCCTCGCAAGAGGCAGTACACCCCTGAAAAAAACTTTCTAGCAGCGGCTGAGAATCGAACTCGAGACCTTCCACATGACAGTCCAACGCACTAACCATTATGCCAAGGGGTACTAAAATTGACCTGCCACTTTTTATTATGGTGGGGTCGGCTTGGCTTAGGTGCATTTACGAAAGAAAGGATTAACTTTTTCATCTTCTGCATCAGTACACATAGAGGAAAGAATTTTGGATATGGTCCGACGTAATCCCTCCCTTAGCACAAGGAGAATAGCTACTATGCTTCAGTTGCCCCAAACTAGAGTTTGGGCAGTGCTTCATACCGAGCATTTACAGCCGTACCACACTACACCAGTTCAGGAGCTAACCGCAAACGACAAGTTACTGAGAGCTGCATTTTGTCGCACATTATTGCTAAGATATGAAACTGAACATAATTACTTTGGAAGGATATTCTGGACGGATGAAGCTCAGTTTACCAGAGATGGAGTAACAAATTTCCACAATTTACATCACTGGAGTAACAGCAATCCGCATAACAAGAAACAAACCAAATATCAACACCGCTTTAGCTGTAATGTTGGGCTTGGTATTGTTGGACGAACAGTTATTGGACCACGGTTCCTGAATTCAGTCATAAATGGAAAATCCTATCTGCAGTTACTACGAGACCTTCTGCCCGATTTGAATGACAACGTTCCCTTGGCCATAGCAGACAATTCAATCTACCAGCAAGATGGAGCTCCAGCATACTACAGCCGCACTGTAAGGAACTGGCTTGATAAACATTTTAGTGACCGTTGGATTGGTAGAGGAGGTCCAATAGAATGGCCGCCTAGATCGCCAGATTTAACTCCGTTAGATTTTTATGCTTGGGGATTCATGAAGAACTATGTGTACGAAGTGGAAATAGAATCTTTGGAACAACTGAAACAACGGATTGAAGTGGCTGGAGTCAAATTACAGGAAAATGTATCAAGTATAAATTTATGTGCAGCAATAAGAAGGCGCTATAATCTTTGCCTTCTACAAAATGGGGATCATATCGAAAAATTTTTGTAATAAGCTTTAGTTAAAAAATAGTAAATACTAAATAAATAAACAGTAATTATGTATTTTATCTAAATATGCGTGTATTTCTTATTTTAATTGATTTCAAGATTCAGGAATATTTTTGTTCTTATTTCTCAATTGCATTTTTCTATCACTAGTTAGGGCGTGTAACGTTGCATTATTTAAAAAACATTCGCAGGTTAATATTAATCCAATGCTCTTACGTAGGTGTTCTCAATGAAAAAATGTGTTAATCCAGTACTTTGTCACATTATTGTATGCTTATAAGACTGATAATAAAAAAATTGTACAAAAAAAGTTAATCCTTTCTTTCGTAAATTCACCTAAGAATCCAAAACCGTAAAAACTAAAATAAAAGGCTTTTCTTAGAACAAAAGTAGTTTTTGTTATTTTTGATTTTCTCAAAAACTACAAAACATTTTGACATCCGGTTTTTTGTGTTTGATCAAAAATTAATAAGAGCATTGAATATTGAATAAAAAAATAATACTTAATTACGTAAAATTTTGAAAAAAAATTGTTTAAAAAAAATTTTCATTTTTTTTCAAAATTTTGATTTTGAAAATTAATTTTTCAAAAACTATTCACTCAAACAACTTTATTTAAAAACAAAATTAAAGAATGTATTTCTGGCTTTTCAAAATGCTATAGCATTACTCTGTAGGTATCACCGTTATTTTTTAATATTTTTTTTCTGTTTTAAGTGATTTTTTTCTTAAATTGCCCCTCCCGCCTAAACGGGGGGAAATAGACCCCCCCTCCCGTACGATTTTTTTCTTGTCTAAGTCCAACCTACACGCCCTAGCTTTTTGTCACACCTCATGCAAATCACCCTGTATAAAATAATTTAATTTTTAGTACTCTATTAGTACGTCTGGCAAGGGGAAAGCTGCATCTAAAACGTCTGGCACCTATTTATTTGTGATAAGGACAATTTTACAAATTTTTTGATGTATCATACATATGGTTATACCAATTGTTTAAAAAAATGATTTTTTGCGTACTATTAGTACGTCTGGCAAGGGGAAAGCTGCATCTAAAACGTCTGGCACCTATCTATTTGTATTCAGTGCATTCTGCCCTTTAATTTAAGGCCAGTTTCAAGTGGTTATACTTATGATCCACATTTTGGAAATATATGTACCTTTGGCATACTATTATTAATTTTAGCTGCAAAAAAATGCTGCCAGACTTCCATATTTGTCGTTAGTTATTTGAGGGCTTCATACTAATATAAACCACTTTTGGTTATATCTTCACGCACAAAATTTGCTGTGGGCTCTTAGACTATTACTACTAAAAGAGTTTAAAAAATAAAATTTATCCTTATGAACAGCTGTCTCTAGGAACACCCTTTATAACGACATATGTATAGGTATGTAGGTATTTTTATCTAAAACAATCTGCAAGCAAAGAACACCAAATCAATACGAACTAGGAAGGAATATAGGAGCTTATGAATTCTGCAAAATGTTCATAGAATACCTGCAATACAATGAATATCATGCATAAATTATGTATAGTATAGTGTAGCATAAGGCTACAAAATACAAGAGTATAAATCAACTATAAAAAGATGGCGCCTTAAGCTCAGCAGGATATTGACATATCCCAGTTAGGTACGAGTATCATACATTTCACAATCCCTCTTGCTGGTGTTGAATTTTGTACTCTGTCCTTCATCTTCGTGTAGACACAAGTTAATTTAAACAACAAATTTTTACCTCACTAAAAACCAACTGCTGTGTCAACTCGTGAGGTCCAGGTGCTGTTCACGGTGGTTGGCAAGCACTAGCACATCTCTTGTTCCTTATTATTTCCCCCTGTGGATTTTCTGTTATTTTAAGTATTTTATGTCATAACTCATAGAAATTGGGTTACCTTAGAACGTCCTTGCCCACTGAACGATTAGTCAAAAACCATCCGACACATGTGTTTCTAGTTACGATTATTGGCTGACATTATGTCTGCCAACAGTCAGTCATTGTGACAACAGACAGTTACCGTATGTTTGCATCGGTAAGTCGCATTCACAAAGGGTTTATCGATTTTAAAATGTATGCAACTCATAAACTTTAAGGCTAAATGTTCTCGAATGGAAGCAAATACTTAGTTATATTAAGTGTTATTGCTGATAGGACACTGAACAGAGTCTTAGCGAACAGAGTTCAGAAGGCTCTTATTTACACACTTAGACTGTCATAGTTTGGTTTTGTTAGGTAGTTATTTTTATTATGTTTTTTAACATTAAACACCAGCGCGATTATCAGAAGCTGCCATTTTAACTGTTTTAGGTGTTAGGTTAGGTTAGGAGGAGCGTGCACAGCCCAAGGGCTGTTGCGTACACGGGGGCCTATTGGTCCATTGTGATCCCCTATTAATAAAAGCAGAGATGCTCCTAACTAATGCCTTATGTAGACTGGTTCATTTTCGAACCAGCCTGTGCTTACAATGAATTTTCTCATATTTGCCATTGAGACCTGCGTTATAGATCGTCTAGTTCTCCAACAAACCTGTTTCCGAAGTAGCGAAGGCGATTTTTTTGGAGGTTCGGACAGTCACAGAGTAGGTGTTTAATGGTTTCAATCTCCTCGACATCCTGACAGCTCCTACAGAAATCGGGTGCAAATGCACCCATTCTAGCGGCCATTGTGCCAATGGCGCAGTGACCCGTTAGTACACCTATCACGATTCTGATGTTCTTTTTACTCAGCGATAAGATATACCGAGTTTCTTTTTCATTAATTCTAGGCCATAAACTTCTAGTGATAACGCAGTCGTCCCTGGAGGACCAGGAGTTATTGATTTGCTCTTTCGTTATTAGGTCTATTTTCCTTTTAATCACGCCAATCGGGATTTTTGGTCCTAAATTTAAATGGCTACTGCTGTTTTTATTTGATAGTGATCCTTTCCTTGCCAGTTCATCTGCTATTTCATTCCCTTCTATATTACTATGTCCGGGAACCCAGCAGAGGTTGACTTGGTTAGTGTTACAAATATTGTTCAGCATGTCTCGACATTTTGTTACTGACTTGGATCTTATAGTCTCACTGGCTAAAGCATTGATGGCAGCTTGGCTGTCCACGAAAAATGTGATCTCCGATGAGTTCAATCCTTTCGTGCGTACCAATTCTGCCGCCTTTTCAATAGCGTAGATCTCAGCCTGAAAGACACTACACTCATCTGGGAGTTTGAATGATTCTTTAATATTTAGAGCTTCACAGAACACCCCAGCTCCTGTTCCCGATTCCATTTTTGACCCTTCGGTGTAGAAGGAGATACCTTGTTCACTAATTAGTGAGTTGGATTCCCATCCCTGCCTTTCGGGTATTGTAGTAGAGAATTGTTTGTTAAAATCTATTTTGGGTGGTAAGTAGTCCGTCGTCACATTAAGCCCTGCCACTGTGTCATACCTTTGCAGTATAGACCCATGACCATAACTGCTGTGCTTCCAAAAGTTCATTTCTTTAAGCCGAATCGCGCTTTTGGCTGCTGTGCATCTTATGTGCTCGTCCAAGACTGGAAGATTTAAAATAATTTCCAGGCCTGCCTGTGGCGTAGAACCCTGTGCCCCCGTTATTCCTAAACAGGCTAGTCTCTGTACCTTATTCAGGTTTTTGAGATAGCTACTTTTTTCTACAGCGACGAACTATCGCCGTGTACATCCACTGGATGACCTGCGGTCGCATGCCCCACCGTGTACCGAAGGTTTTTTTGCATGTGTAGAGAGCGCATAGTGCTCTTTTCATTCTTTCCTCTGTGTTCCGTTTCCATGTTAGCTTGGAATCAAGAATAACTCCAAGATATTTAGCCTCGTTGGAAAGTTTCAGAGGAATGTTGTTGAGCTTTGGAGGAGTAAAGTCATCCAATTTCCTTTTCTTCGTAAACATTACTAGTTCGGTTTTGGAAGGGTTAACCCCGAGACCGTTTTGTCCTGCCCAAGAAGATAGTTCTTTAAGTGAAAATTCCATAATATCCTTGATGGTGGTAAGATATTTACCCGATATCAAAATTACTATGTCGTCCGCAAATGCTACTTTTTTAATGCCCTGATTCCTAAATCTTGTGAGAATTTTGTTAACAACAAGGACCCAGAGGAGAGGTGAGATTACTCCTCCTTGTGGAGTGCCTCTTGTAACCGATTTCTCTACATTACTATCACCAAGTTGCGAGCTAATGATTCTGCCATTGAGCATGGTATAAATCCAGTCCACAATAGCAGATTGAACGCCAACTTCTTCTAGAGCAGATTTAATGGACTCCGTTTTTACGTTGTTAAACGATCCTTCGATGTCCAAAAATGCTGCCAGGGTATGTTCTTTGTGCTTGAGACTTTTCTCAATTTGTGAGACGACCTCGTGCAACGCAGTCTCCACTGATTTACCTTTTAGGTAAGCGTGTTGGTAGTTGCACAGGTTGCTTGGTTTGAGAAGGTCCCTAACATGCAGATCAATAATTCTCTCCAATGTCTTGAGCAGAAACGAAGAGAGGCTTATCGGTCTGTAATCTTTTGCAGTCGAGTGTGTCGGTTTTCCAGCTTTTGGAATAAACTCCAACTGATAGGGACGTATCTCCATTTTATACAACTTTTGTAGATTATCTTAAGCCATGGGGTGATTATCTGTAGAGCATGTTGAAGAAATGCCTTAATAATCTCATCTGGTCCAGCTGATTTAGTTGTCAAAAGTGACAAAAGTTCAGCATTTCACTTCTAGTCTGAAGATGTTAAACGTAGAAAAGAATCAAATTCGAAGTTTTAAAGGCCCTGAGTTAAAAAATAAACACAACTTTGCTTGGACAACTCAGGCTCTGTTGTGAACAAAAGAAAAATAACACCTTAAATGATACCATACATCTTTATGTGCATCTGTGCGTCTTTGCATCTATCTTTACATGTTTACATCGAGCTATATCTTAAAGAATCCCAGAAGTCTTCAGGGTCAACAACGTCAATTATATGAGATCGATAACACAACAATACTTTGGACTGGAATAAAACTTCCCGCACGAGCAGAGTAAGCTACAAACTTGCTTCAGCACTATATGCTCACCGGCAAGAACTCGGTAAAAGCATGCAAAGAATCTACCATAGGACCTTCAAAAGGGAAAGTGACAAATACCGGTGACTGCATTCAGAACTTCTGTGTGCATTAACACCAGGCAGTAAGACATCATCAGGAAAAGTATTTGAAGAAGAGACTCGTAGATATCGAACCTAGCCCTGACACTTTTAAAAAGATCATTCTGATTGTTGGAAGAGCGAACTCAATTCCAGACACCATCCTTTACGAAAAAGAAGTTTCAACGACTTCTGCTGAGAAAGCTGAAGTGTTTGCCAATCACTTTGTGGCTAGAAACTCGCTTTGAAGAGATTTCAGCTACCACCGAAACCGTGACCTTGTTCACCGAAAAAAATCTTTCATCGGAGCCGCTACTGATAGATTTTTTCACAACCGCCCATATGTGGAAGGATATCGGCCAATTTCGTTGCTATGCTGTATGAGCGAGATACTGGAAACATAGCATTCTAACCTTCACTCATTGCTGGAACTTCAAAGTGAAGTTACACTTGGAATCAACAAAAAGTAAACCACTATAGCGTGCTTGCTTGATATGAAAAAAGCTTTCGACAGAGTTTGAATACAAGAACTACTATTCAAACTTTCGGAACTTGGACCTGCTAATCACTTGGTAAGAATAATCAAAAACATCCTTACCCATACTTTTTTATGTACATGTAGCAAAAACGTATCATCAAACAAGATAATCAACGCTCAAGTCCTTCAAGCATCAGAACTTTGACCCCTGTTTTTCACCACTTATACTGCTGAAGCAGCCAATATATTAGGTACAAAGACGGCTCCATTACATACGCCACCAATTTTTCGCCGCATTGAAAACCAAATTAGGAATCAACTTTTCAAACAAACTGAAATTCAAGAAGCATGCAGACTTGATTTTTTTTTTATATTATACGCGCACTCAAGGGGTTATGAATTCCCTTATAATGATAAACGGGAGCGTAACGGAATCCCGTTTTATAATCCCGTTTTGCAAAAAAAGATTTAAAATACCGTCCTCTATAATACCGTTTTTTTTTTAAATAAAGATTTTTAAAATCCCGTTTATTTAAATTCCGTTCTATTATAATTCCGCTTTAAAAAAAAAAAACGTGTGAGGGGAAAAAATTAAAAAAGATATCTACCAAGTTTCACGAAAATCAGCAGAGCCGTTTAGACTGTAGTCGAACAGACAGACAGAATTTTGAGGCCCACTTTTTTCGTCTTCGCTATCATTGTAATGTCAACTTTGATCAAAATCTCCAGTTCGATTTTTCTTACGAATGCATAAGTTGCCTTTATGTAGTACCGATAAGTCGCAAGTACATACAAAAATCAAAGCAAAATGGCTTTTAAGGACTTTTCAATTTTTCACACTTTTTCCATATACTTTCAATGCGTAGCTATGTTAAAGCTCTAAACAAAAAAGTACGTTCGTGTTATCCATTCGTGCATTTTTTAATTTTTTATGAGGAAAATATAAATGGATTGGTGAGAACTTTTCTTACCCGCGAACCAAAGAATACTCGTCTTTTGCTTACAATAAAAGCAATTCAGTAGTTGCAGAGTGGTTTGTGTCATTTCAATTGAATAACCATGTATGATGATAGGTTGGACGAAGAAGTACACACACGTGACGATGATGCTCATATATTTCAAGTCGTAACTTCATAGAAAGAGGCATCTAATGTATGTAAGCGGATTTCACACGACACCAACTTGCGTGCCTATTGAAAAGGTGGTTAAATAATGGATTTAGTAATTTATTTATGATTTTTGTTTCAGAAAAATATCAACTTCATGGGGAATAGCTTTAGATGTATGCGATATTTTCAAATTCAGTCGCATAAATTCGGTTTTAATGGAAAAACATCATTCCAAATGATTCTTTGGGGAAAATAGTTAAAACAAGACTAGGTCGTCGAATAATGGAGGAAGACCTTTCTCTTGAAAATATCTGCTTATATCAAAGGGCACGGTAGTGCCCAGCCAAGTTGTGACACTACACCCTCTTTACAGGAACAAACTCAAACGATTTTTGACCCTTCCCTATCTTCAGTACCAATGAAGTCAGAAACTTAAAATTCCGAATATTTGCTAAGATAGTCAGGCACAGGCGTCTCACCAAATTTAAATTTTCTACCACAAGCGGTTCCTGAGATACATATAAGGCCTCAAAAATCACAAAGACCGTAACTGACTGACTCACTGACTGACAGATCATCAAAATTATGGAGCAGTAGTATCTTGTAATTTTGCACAACGGTAAAATTTGAGGTTTTCCATTCAGGGGGCGTGGTATCCGCCCAATTTCATTTCCGACTGCTGTAAAACGATGAAATTTGGTAAAGTGGTAGGGCTTAAATTGCATACAAAGAAAAAAATATAAAATTTGAGGTTTTCCATTTATGGGCGTAGTATCCGCCCACTTCCTCAGAACTGATGTACATTATATATGGCACACTTCGGATTGCAGTAGAACAATGAAATTTGGTAGAACGGTAGGGCTCAAATTGCATACAAAGAAACAAAAATAAAAATTCAGGTTTTCTATTCAGGGGGCGTGGTATCCGCCTACTTTCTCCGAATTGGTGTTGGTTGAATGGAGCACTTCCGACTGCTGTAAAACGATGAAATTTGGTAAAGTGGTAAGCTTAAATCGCATACAAAGAAAAAAACATAAAATTTGAAGTTTTCCATTCAGAGGCGTGGTATCCGCCCACTTAGAACTGATGTAAATTCTATTGCACACTTCCGATTGCAGTAGAACAATGGAATTTGGTAGAACGGTAGATCTCAAATTGCATATAAAGGACCAACAATAAAAATTGAGATTTTCCATTCAGGGGGCGTGGTATCCGCCCACTTTATGAGAATTGGTGTTGGTTGAATGGAGCACTTCCGACTGCTGTAAAACGATGAAATTTGGTAAAGTGATAGGGCTTAAATTGTTGGACCAACCAAAGAAAGAGACGACAACTGAGTAATTTAATTCAGTGCACACAGGGCAGTTTATTTGAAACGACTAAAAAAAATAACAATGGGTTTTGCTTTATATAGTATTTACATAGCTGTAAACTTATTCAAATACTAACACCTTCTCTCAAAACAAATTATTTTGTTTAATTTAAATTGTTTTTTTTTTTTTTTAAATTCATAAATTCATTAACTTATCAAGAAACTCTAACGTATGTATGAGTGTAATACATTAATTTGAAAAATAAAAATATAATTTCATTATGTTTGATTTAAATTACAAAAAGAACAATTTTTTTTTTTCAGTACTTTAAACCTAACATATTACTAAATTTACTGTGTTTAATTTTCTTCAAGTTTTTGGTGAATATATCTGCAGTCATCTCATCGGTAGGTGTATACTTCAATACAAGTAGCTCCTTCTCTGTAACATCACGCACATAGTGAGCCTTGATGTCAATGTGTTTGGTACGGTTGTGGAAGATAGGATTTTTCGCCAGCTTTTGCGAACTGAGGTTGTCACTAAAGAGCTCAGTTGGGCCATTAACAAGTTCTTCAAAACCCATTTCTTCTAAGAATCGCCGAAGATAAACAATTTCTTTAGATGCTGTAGACAGAGCGACATACTCTGCTTCGGTGCTACTAAGAGCTATGGTTGACTGCTTTTTGCTGTCCCAAGATATGGCTGCACCGGCTAGGAAGAATGCAAATCCCGTATATGATTTTCGGTCAATGCAGTTTCCCCCCCAGTCAGCATCTACATACCCTCTTAGCTTCATACCGCTCTGAAAATAGTTAAGTTTTAAATTAAGTGTAGTTTTTAAGTACCTTAATAAATGCTTTGCTGCATTCAAATGCTCAACATGGGGATTTGTGTTAAACTGAGCAAGTTTGAAAACAGAATGGATAATATCTGGTCTCGTACAGACGCCCAAGTAAGTCAAAGAACCGATCAATGACTGGTACTTCTTCGGATCTACCTTCTCACAATGTGAACAGTCTTCACACTTCTTGAAATGTGTCCCTGGTTCGAGGGGCGTCGCACAGCTTCTGCATTCCGTCATTCCCAAGTCAGCCAGAAGATTCAAAATCAATTGACGTTGTGAAATTTGAATTCCATTACGTCCTCTTGTGATTTCGATGCCAATAAAGTGATCAATTGGACCTTTATCAATCACTTCAAACTTATCACATATTTGTTGTTTGATTTTCTCCAAGTCTTCAAGATCAGAACACGCGACAAGTATGTCGTCGACGTACACAGCTACTAGATTAATTTTACCGGGCTTTCTCAGCACATAAACACATGCGTCTCCGTTGCACTTATTAAAACCAATCTGTCTGAGAGCAGAATCGAGTTCCTTATTCCAGTTACGGCCAGATTGCTTTAAACCGTAAATCGCCTTCCTCAATCTGCAGACTTGATTTTTGTTGTTTTCATCGACAAAGTATTCCGGTTGAAACATAAACACCTCTTCTTGTAGCGTTCCATTTAAATACGCTGATACTACGTCCATTTGATGGACAAAGAGTTTATATTCAGCGGCTAATGCGAGGATAAGACGTATTGAGGAATATCTCACCACAGGTGAAAATATCTCATTATAATCAACCCCATATTGTTGACTACACCCTTTTGCTACGAGTCGAGCTTTATACTTTATTGGAGCACCTTGCTTATCGCGTTTGATATTGAAAACCCACTTTGATTTTATTATTTGCCGGTTAACTGGAGCGTCTACTAGCTCCCAAGTGTCGTTTTTACTCAATGCCTCGTATTCTGCAGACATGGCGGCTCTCCACTTTTCCGCATCTGGACTATGCATGGCTTCTTTCACCGTCAGTGGATTGGATGTTCTGTTTTTAAGGAAATTAACTACATGCGAACTTAACGGTTTTTCAGAACGCAGCTTTTTCCGATATTCCATATTTCCTTTTCTGACTTCCTTCGAAATTTGAAGGACTTTTAAATTGGGAACTTGCAACTTTGAAACCTTATTGTCACTTCCATCAACAGTAGCAACAACATCAACACCATCACAAGCATCACCAGTATCTATACCCCCACCAACAACAGAATTTATAGGATCAACAGACTCTACAGCATTAATAGCGCAACCATCATCAACAGAATTCACAAAACTAGAATCTGCATCATCGAAAAACTCGTCATCAGTCTCATTAGGCTCAAGCTCTTTCTTAAACAAATTTTTATTTAAAGACACATTTTGATCAACTGAGTTATCAATACTCGTATCATCTAATAATACTGTACTGATATTATTTTCTAATTTCAAAAATCTTACGTCACGGCCAATTATGACTGTCTTTCGCTTTGGGTCGAATAGCCTGTACCCTTTAGCTTCATTTGCGTAGCCCACCATGTAGCATTCAACACCTTTGGCTGCGAATTTAGACTTACGTGGTGATTTGTCGAGCAGTATACCTCTTCTTCCAAATACTTCAAGGTGAGACACGTTTGGCTTGTTACAGCTCCAGGCTTCATATGGAGTAATACCCAACATCTTAGTCGGTGAACGGTTACGCAAATACGCGGCAGTATTTATGGCTTCGGCCCACAAAAATTCTGGCAACTTTGAATCCAACAACATACATCGGCTCATTTCAACTAGTGTGCGATTAAGGCGCTCGGCGATACCATTTTGTTGCGGTGTGTATGCTACCATAAGCCGCCTGCGAATGCCTTCCTTTTTTAAATAGTTATCAAACTCGCGATTTACGTATTCCCCGCCATTGTCCGAGTGAAGTACTTTAATTTTATTGCCTGTTTCAAGTTCAACATTAGCTTTAAATGTTTTAAATGTTTCAAAAACATCACTTTTATTTTTAATAAAATAAATGAATATTTTCCGGCTAAAATCATCGACGAACGACACCATATATTTCGCACCGCTAAGAGATGAAGTGGGCATCGGGCCACACACATCGCTATGTACAACTTCTAGAATTGATGAACTTAATATTTCAGTGTGTTTCGGGAAAGGCAAAGCACTTATCTTACCTTTTAGGCATATATCACACTCGAATTTCGGAAATTTTTTAAAGTTTAAACCGTGGACCATTTCATTTTTAGCTAATAATTCCATACTTTTAGAATTTAAATGTCCATATTTCCGATGCCACTCAATAACATTTGTATTATTCATCGCGACGCACAACTTATTTTGCTTTTGTGTATATGTGAACAAATCACCCGTTCGCTTGGCTCGAAACACCTCTGAACCTGTCGCACGATTTGTTATTCTTGCAAAATCTTCATTAAAATTTACTTTGCACGATCCCGTTAATTTGCTCACCGACAAGAAGTTCGTTTTTAGGTGGGGAACATAAAGAACATTATGTAAGTAAACGTTTGATGTCTCTGTCTTTAAATACACAACACCGACCCCTTCTGAGTATATATAATTCTCTCCCGCCAATTCGATTTTCTCCTTATGTATGTTTATATTGGTGAACATTGATTTGGAGCTGCATATATGGCTCGTAGACCCACTGTCAAGAACCCAAACTGAACGGTCAATCTCTGTGAAGGTATTGGAGAGGTTAAGCATCGCACAATTTATATTCTGTTTGCTTACTGGGCAAGAAGAAGCGTAATGCCCCCTCTTATGACACTTGTAACATTTACCGCGCTGCTTCACCGTTTTTTTTTGATGTTGCTGTGGATGATATTTTTGCCTGTTAGCAAAAAACGCAGTTTCATGTACATCATCATGGGTTTTGTCTTCGTTCTCCCTTCTCTTTTCCTCTTCTAACAATTTTATTTTTAGAGTAACCGTATTTGGCAATTCATCTCTGGATTCCATGGCAATTACAAAATTGTCATACGATTTGGGTAGGCTACACAGCATAATTATTGCAAGGAGTTCGTCTTGCAATTTTATATCCAACTCACCTAGTTTTTCGAACAGATCGAAAAATTTATTCAAATGCTCGCTCATCGAAGCTCCCTCGTTCATCTTCAAATTAACGAGAGATTTAAAAACGGTGACCTTTCGGGCCGGTCCACTCGGGGAATGCATATCCTGTAGTCGTTGCCATGCATCTTTGGACGTTGTTGCATTCTTAATATGTAGCAATTGCGATGATTTGACGCACAAAATTAATGTCGCGAGTGCCTTTTCATCTCTTAATTTCCACGTTGCTAGTTCAGCGGGAACCTGAGGTGCAACGATTACTCCCGAGACGTATTCCCACAAACCACAATGAATTAGAACCGATTTCATTAGAATTTTCCACGCGTCATAGTTAGAATCGTCTAACTTATCGATCTGGTAAAGCGAGGAACTCATTTCGATTTCTTTATATTAATATGAAGCGAATAAAAAAAACTTATTTCTTTTAACGAGTCTGGGCCCATAACCTTTGTTGGACCAACCAAAGAAAGAGACGACAACTGAGTAATTTAATTCAGTGCACACAGGGCAGTTTATTTGAAACGACTAAAAAAAATAACAATGGGTTTTGCTTTATATAGTATTTACATAGCTGTAAACTTATTCAAATACTAACATAAATCGCATACAAAGGAAAACATATAAAATTAGAGGTTTTCCATTCAGGGGCGTGGTATCCGCCCAGTTTCACAGAACTTATGTAAATTATATATGGCACACTTCCGATTGCAGTAGAACAATGAAATTTGGTAGAACGGTAGAGCTCAAATAGCATATAAAGGACCAAAAATAAAAATTACAAACTATACATGCATCTTCAAAATTCATGACTTTTCTTAGAACAATAGTGTGATCGATTTGGTACTCTATGTTATATTAACATCTATGAAAAAAGAAAACATTTGCATACCTGGAAAAATTAAAGTCACAAATTTAAGTTAGTAATCATTAAATAATAAAATGTCTCTATTACATTGTATAAAAAACTTTGTTCTTTTTTTAACATTTATGTTTTTGGTCTGATTCATCTTACTCACACAGTCTTCAATTACACCAACTGGACAGCTTTTCATTGATTGAAGGTCGTCAGCAAAAAGGTGCTCATCGCAGTGACGAATTAATTTAGGAGTTTCATTAACATTAAAATAAATAAATAAATTTGGTGGTGTAACAGCTCCAAGTGAACCAGGACCTAGTGACTTACAACTCTCACCCATTCCTGTGTGCGTGTTACCAGGAACGGAGGAGACCTAAAATTTTCTGCCGTTTCCGAACGGCTAATGAGCAGCACTTTCCATGACAAGAGATATACTCTTAGAGGATTTGTCAATTCCTGGCAAGAGACAGTATATATATCTACACCTGAAAAACTTTTTTGCAGCGGCTGAGAATCGAACTCGAGACCTTCCGCATGACAGTCCAACGCACCAACCATTATTCCTAGGGGAAAAAATAGTTGGAACCAGTATTGATTCTCGTGGGACTCCACAGAACAGGGGTAGAGAGACAGAAACCAGATATCTCCATCGATAACGGCTTGGCGTCTTCCAAAACGATACGACGAGTTGAGGTGGACGGCTCTTCAGCCACACTATCGCGAACAGAAGCAAAATTTTCTGCAGTACGAGCTGTACGAGCATGCACTGGTGTTTTCACATCTCCTACGGACCCGGTTTGCTCAAATTTTTCAACGATTTTTCCAATTGACGCACATTTGGACGATAAAATTGACCGAACAAATCACGAAGTGCACGATATGCATTTTGATTTGAACGCCCATTTTCATAATAAGCCTGAAGAACTTTAACGCGTTGCTCGATTGTATATCTTTCCATGGTTCAAAATTAAATGCAGAAAAAAACTTGACGTTTAGGTGTGGTTCACATTCAACATCGGCCCTTAAAATTTAATATTTTCGAATGAGTGTAAAATCGTTTTGGTGAGTTCAAAAAATACTCGGCTAACACATATCCACGTAGCTCTTTTCTTTTGCAGGTCATGGTGTGCTTGGGAAGCAACACTTCATGCTTCTGGAAACTTTTTTATCTCATTCATAATTAATTCTTTATCGAATTCTTCCTTTCGAATATATTTATATTTTATATTTATATTTATATTTTATATTTTACTGAAAGACGCAACCGCGTTTGCCGTGACGCAACGGTCCCGTGGAATTCTGAGTCTTTTCACCCGCAAGATTGACGCGCGATGCCGCAGAGTCATCGCAAGAGTGCGTGCACCACTCAATTTATTTGTGAGTTCTGTAAAGCGCCCAATAAACACGACACTTGTGTGCACACCGGTGTAGGTGTACGGAAATGTGTGACGTGTTTGGGCTGGTGTACACACCAATTTTCGGTGTCAGACACCGTGTGAGTAAAATCAAAAGTTTTTGATTTTTGGTGTCGATGTCTCGATCGGTGTGCTGTGTATGGCGATGTGCGCGCACATTTACTACTCAGTTGCATATCGTGCACTTCGTGATTTTTTCGGTCAATTTATTCGTCCAAATGTGCGTACAATCGGAAAAATCGAAAATATTGCTGCTGTTCGCGATAGTGTGGCTGAAGAGCCGTCCACCTCAACTCGTCATCGTGCCCAACAATTGCACCTCTCACGCTCGTCGTTGATGAACATTATGCATAAAGACTTGCATTTACACGCTTACAAGGTGTAATTGACTCAGGAACTAACGCCTCTTGACCATTTCAAGCGTCCTCAATGGTCAGAATGGTGGCAAGAAATGGCAACAGTGGATGATCAATTTGATGATCAAAATGAGGCACATTTTCACCTCAGTAGATACGTCAATAAGCAGAATTGCCGCATTTGGGCGAATGATAATCCAAGAGTGATTGTCGAAAAACAAATGCACCCACAAACAGTGACTGTTAGTTGCGGTTTATGGGCTGGCGACATCAGCGGGCCCTATTTTTTCAAAAATGTGGCCGGTCAGGCAGTTACTGTGAATGATGTTCGCTATAGTGAGATGATAACGAACTTTTTATGGCCCGAATTGGAAGAAATGGATGTCGACGATATGTGGTTTCAACAGGACGGTGCCACTTGCCACACATCTAACGAAACAATGGCTCTTTTGCGCGACAAATTCAATGGCCGTGTTATCTCACGTGGTGGCGATGTCAATTGGCCGCCAAGATCATGTGATTTGAAAGAAAAGTTGTACGTTGATAAGCCAGCAACAATTCAAGAGCTAAAGGATGAGATAATTCGGTACATTAACGGCATAGAACCTCAATTATGCCTCAGCGTCATCGAAAATTTGGACCATCGGATGGAATTTTCTGTGATATTTGTAAATGACGTATAGAATATTTCTTTTTGTTAGCCAATGGATGATCAACAAAAGGATGTACCCAATGACGTCGTTTTTTTAAGAACATAGTTTTTATGTATTGCCTTAGGCAAAACTCGAACTGCAGATTGAGGCTGGTATTCACCGAGCGCTCATAACTTAAGAAGCTCATAAACCTATTCACCAAGCAATATTAGTGAAGATCTACGAGCGCTCTTAAAAGTTAGGAGTGGTCCCGACCACTCCTAAACTTACGAGCGCTCTCTTCGAAAGTTTGTTCGAAAATTCGAAAACTAAACAAACGACGGTGAGTGCAAATTCAAAACCAGTTATCGTCACCAGCAACGCTCCCCAAGCAAAATACGAAATTGACCGAAGGATTCTCACTGCCAGCTGTCATTCAAGTTCGAAAACAGTTTGATTTCACAGTTTGGGTATGCCTGAACAAGAGAGAGTGGCTCTCATTTTCGAACTTCGAAAAACACTTGTGAGTGGTTGGTGAATACCCCAAGAAAATTTCAAGTAAAGATCCTCGTAAAGTTAAGAGCCGTTTAAGAGCGCTCGGTGAATACCAGCCTGAGTCTTTCGAGAAAAACCAGCACGAGTACATTGAACTATTGCGGCACCGCAGCGACACCTCCTGCATTAAAAGAACGGATGTGCGAACCGGGCCTTAGGATTTCTATATCGTTGTAAGAAATTTTTCACCCCTTCTGATCTGACTATACAATTTATGAGACGTGTATGCGTCCAAAACTCGAATAAAAATCATATCTTTGGAGAGGTGCAGCCCAAACTTCTCTCCACTTATTGGATAGAATGGAATCAATCCCATCCCTTGAACACCGTCGGAATGTTTCATATCTTTCCCTGTTTTATCGCTTCTTTCACAAGCAATGCTCACTCGAAGTAGCGTTTTACATTCATTCTCTCATTCTGTTCATCCGTGGTACCCGTGTCGCTAGGAATGCTTATCGGTTCATCCTCGAACCTAATTTTGGTCGTACTGTCAAATACTGAGATTGTTTTTTAGTCGCACAACACGATAATGGAATAATTTACCTGCCACGGTTTTCCCTTGATTTTCAATTTGCAAATATTCAAGACCAATGCTCATCGACACATCCACCTCCTTACGTCGATCGAGCTTTGTTTATGTTGAACATTATACTAAAAAAAACCTTTGAGCGCGTATGAATGATTAAAAAAAATGAATAACATTCAAAAGATAAAACACACTTCAAGTAACCAATATTTTTCTGCGAAGCCATTTTCGCGATGTCTAAATTTAAACTTAACGAAACATTTTCCCAAAATTTTTGATTCACTCTTTAATTGCTGGTTTATTTATCTACACTTTTGCTTTTGTTTTTATCTACCGAGGGAAATTGTTCAGCCCTTACGTTTCCCCTTTCCAAAAATTCTACACATTTTTTTTATTATATGTACTTTGACAGCCTTTCTCCCAAATAATTAGAATTGGATTTGTTCGATTTCAACTTGATTGCCCCAACGACTTCGGACTAAAATTTCTGACAATTCGCAGTTTTTGGCAGTACACGAACAGGCCTTAAAGAATCTGAGTTCAAGCCATCAACGCAAGCCCAACACCAAAAGGTACAATTAAAATAACAATCCTTCGTAGTTCAAGTTTATAAAAATAATAATTTTCATCAAAATGTAAGCATAACTCTTTATTACTTGGGAAGACGGTACCTATAATACGCCTAGCAAGTCTTAAGATAAGATTTAAGTGGATGTAGATTGTAAGTACTTACCACCAAAATTTGCTGCGGTTTCGTGTTTAATTTTATAACACCACTAACAATAAATCGCCTTCCGCCCTGCAAGTCCCGTTTTGAATAAAAAAACAAGAAATAATAATTAAACTTTGGATTTCCTTTTGAATGTTTAATTAATGACAGGCTGTCGTGTGATTTATGATCTACTTTCCGAATCTATTCTTGGTTATTTATTTTTTGTTCAATATAGATAGTAACAGGCGTGTGTAAGGTACTTCCATACAATTTAGCTGCAGATTGCACCGAATACGCTTTAGCGTCACAACACTTCACAATTTCACATACAAAAGAGATTATTTATTACTTTTTGATTACAAACATCACGCACGACGCACTTATCAATTATTTGACTGATGAAAACGAAACACACTCAATTAACACTAATCTCGTTGCAAAAGGCGAGCGAATGGGTACACGCGGTGTTTACTTAAATTTTCATATTTTAAGTCAAAAACTGACCTGACCATCGCAATCAAATTCGCATGCGAACACCAAACGAAAAATAAATAAACAAAAAGACTAAAAATTAAACCAAACACTTCGAGCTACGACCACCTTCCGACGAACGAAGAACAACCGCACGTGTAATTATTTTATAAGAAAACCGGTGTTCCCGAAACAAAACTAACAAAACTCTTAACACAGCCACCCGAGTTAGCTAACGTTTACTATAAATTCAAACAAAATCACGGAGCCGGAAAGTCTACGAATCGAAGTATCCCGCTACCGACGATTGGTGAATGTGAACTGTGGAAATAATGCCCGACATCCGTAATGACAACCGCACGAATTCATTGTATATAAAATTTTTGTATAATGTCAAATGTTTCGATTTCATTTTATACCCCCGTGTCGTGCGCAATGACACCGCTTTACTACAATTGTAGCATTTGTAAATACCTAAAATGGCTTTGTAGTTTGTTTGTTTTGGATTTTGTTTGTAGATTAACATCTTCATTTCAATTCGATTAGAAGATTTTTAGTGGAATACTTCTTCTAGTCTAGTCAAATAGGTATCAAGTACAACGAGGTTATTTAAAAAAAAAGTAGAAAGATATTTGAATGGAGAGAAATTTAGGACATGTCCATTATATGTGTCAGTTATACCGATGGGGAAAAAGTATCAGGAAAAGTTGAAACAGAATAAAATTGAATGCTTTTTCCTAATGGTCGTTTATAGCGAACAGGAAAATTTCATCAGTTAAAAATCTGTCATAGTTTCTTTAATTTATTTTCTTCAGCACCATCAACCTACTTAATATTTGAATCATCAGCTATAGCAATTAGGAAAAATTTATTCAAAATAGGTTTTTTGGTATTTAGTCCACAAAAATTGGCGTTTCGTCCAGGCGATCTCACATGGACTCATCAGTTTACTGTGATGGCCTTATCAATAAGCAATTTTTGTTAAATTCAGTTCATCTTAAATCGATTTTTTGACAAAAATCCAATGTGAACTATATTGAACCAAGATTAAAATTGGAATCATTAACGCTGGGATATTTTGCCAGTGGCCTGGCATTATTTATGAATGTTTTTATAATACAAACTCTATATACTACTGAAATAAATCAGACAAGTAGAATAGTTAGCACTATTATTGGACTGGTCGAATTCATGATTCAAAATAGCTTTTTTGGCCTTTAGGGGCCAGTTAAATGTAGCTATCATTGACTTTTCTTCTCTCGATCTCAGTAGTTCTAATTTTCTTAATATTTTCTCAAACTCTACTTATTGTAAAGATAAGCTCTTTATTGTTCACCAAAACATTAGAAGTTTGCGAGAAAACTTTTCAAGCCTTGTCACTCATTTTGATTCGTGTGCATGCATTCCAGATATTGTGTTTGTTTCTGAAATTTGGATTTATGGTTTTGAAAAAAGTGATTACTTTTTGCCGGGTTTTAATTTTTTTGCAAAAACAAATGAAAGTTATGCAGCGGGTGGTGTTGGTTGCTTTATTAAAGATTATTTTACTGATTTTGAAGTTTCTGAGGTAGATTTAGTGAGTGCAGATGTTTTGAAAGTTTCCCTTAAAGTAGATCATGAAATATATGTTTTTTTATGTGTGTATAGGTTGCATAAATTTAGTGTTTCTGCTTTTATGGAAGAGTTCTATAGTGTTTTAGAGAGAGAAAGGTCGAAAAATCTGATTATTGTGGGGGACTTCAACTTAAACATTTTGGAAAATAATGAAATTGTTACTAACTATAGGGCTCTTCTAGCTTCCAATGGTCTCGACTGTTTTATAAATGAGCCTACAAGGCTGGTGTCAGGTACTTGTTTAGACCATATCTATGGCCGTTTTTCTAACTTCTCGCGTACGTGTGAAAAGGGTGTATTTGAGTTTATGATCACTGACCATGCAATGACAGTGCTCTTGGTTAACATCAATAAAGCGAATAAAGTAATACATTCTCCAAGCGTTAATAAAACATCAAAAATAAATTTCACAATGCTTAGATATAATCTTTTATATGAGTTCTGGGAAGAGGTTTTAGCGGAAAGTGATCCTTCGAGGTCCTATTCAATATTTATAAAAACGCTCAAAAAACACATAGAAATTTGCTCCTATACAATTCGTTTAAAAAAATCGAATAAAAGACTAAAGCCTTGGATATCTAGTCAGTTACTAAAAAAAGTTCAAACTAAAAATAAACTCAAGGTTAAGTGTTCCCGTAATCCATTTAATCATTACTTAAAAAATAAATATAAGCGATTATGCTCTGAATTAAAAAAAGAAATTCCGGCTTGTCGTGACAACTACTACCGTACGCAACTGAACTCAGCTAAAGGAAACTTAAAAAGTGAATGGCAGGTTATAAATAACATTCTTAATAAGTCTTCGTTTTCAATAAAGCCTACTGCTATTCGAACTGGTGTTGAAAACTGTGAATTTACCGACAATTATGCGATTGCTGAAGCATTTAACAACTATTTTACTTCTATTGGTAGTAACCCACAATCAACTTTCATTCAATCAAATTGCACTATCTGTTCTTCTAATTTCAGCTGTCCTGAAACGGTTCAAAGTAGCAGCTTTGCTTTCGAGCCAATTACGCCTTTAGAAATTTTGAAAGCTATTGGTACCCTCAAAAACTCTAATGCTTGTGGATTTGATGGTATTTCAAACCTGATCCTTAAGAAAATTTCATGTTTTTTGGTAGAGGTCCTAGCACATATATTTAATAGCAGTATTTTTTCCGGAGTTTTTCCAGACGAACTAAAATGTGCAGACGTCGTACCTCTTTTCAAAAAAGGATCGAAAGTTGAGATGGCCAATTATAGACCTATATCACTTCTTCCAACAGTTGGTAAGGTTTTTGAAAAAGTTGTCAAAGCAAGGATAGTTAAATTTTTAAATTTTACCAAATTTTTTGACCCAGTTCAATATGGTTTTCAAAAAGGAAGATCTACTGAAGATGCCCTCTTACAGTTTTGCTCACAAATATTTTCGAATCTTGATGAGAAAAAGTTTACGTGTGGCTTATTTATAGATATAACAAAAGCCTTTGACATGGTCAATCATAAGATATTATTGAAAAAACTTGAAAATGCTGGCTTTCGTGGTTTTATGCTCGACTGGTTTAGGTCATATCTTCTAAATAGATCACAAAGAGTTAAAATAGAAAACTCCAGGAGTAATATTATGTTCTTTAATATAGGTGTGCCTCAGGGCTCTGTATTAGGGCCGATTCTGTTTTTAATTTACATCAACTCATTATTCGGTTTGAAGTTTAAAAGCACTCTTACTGCATTTGCTGATGACATTGGTTGTACTTATGGGTCTAAGAGTGCTTTGAACCTTGTTGCGGATCTAAATTGGGATCTAGATTTATTAAGATCTTGGTTTGCTGGAAACATGCTGATTATTAGCCCAAAAACTAAAATTATGTTCTTCAATTTTTCTTCCCTAAATGAATTTGAAACTGATGTTTTATATCATGCTCCTGAATGCCAAAGGTTTCAAATAAATAGTTGTACATTATGTTCAAATGCTTATTCCTCGTATACTTTTTATGACAGTCTTATTTGCAGCGATAATTGTTTTGTGGTAGAGAAAGTTAATGAGTTCAAGTACTTGGGACTTTGCATTGACTCGAGGATTAACTTTTCATGCCATACGGAATCCTTAAGAAAATATTTTAACTGGACCTTAAGAAATTTCTTCTATCTACGTAAAGTTTGTTCTACAAAACTCCTTACAACAATTTACTATGGTATATTCCATTCAAAGCTACAGTACGGAATTGCTTGTTGGGGAGGAGCTTATCGGAACAAAATTCAACCACTTCTTACGCTTCAGAAAGCCATAATAAGAAAAATCTGTCGAAAACATCGTCGACATCAGAGCTTTGAACTTTTTTGCCATCTCAAAATACTTCCTGTTAGACATTTGTACTGCTTTAAAGTATTAAAAACATTTTTTATGAGGTCAGGAAATCTTAATTTTAGGTTAATTTCCAACTATAGTCTTCGTGGGAACTTTTTAAACTTTGTGTCTTTACCTCATTTTCGCACCACTGCTTTTCGTAATTTTTATTCTGTGTTTTCGTATCGTCTTTTTAATAAACTTCCTCAGTCAATAAGAACACTATCCAATATTGGAATGTTTGTAAAACACGTTAAAAATTGGCTTTTTAATTTTGAATATATGAGCTTAGAATTACTATTCTCTGATGTTTTGGTTTGATAAACAGTTATTATCTCCTCAAAAATATACTATTTTACGTATTTTACTTTTGAAAAAATGTTTTTGAGCTGCGAATTGTAAGTTTACATTCTTTTTCTTTTTCTTTTGTTTCTGAATACTATATTTTGAAAATATTTTATTTTTATAATTTAATTTAATTTGCTGAATTGAATCACGATATGTTTTTTATACATACGGACACCCCACCCTCACGCATTTTTTTAAATTAAGATTATAGCCCATTGAAGTGGCATTTAACACTATTTTTGTACCTTGGTATCCAAAAAATACAAAATGTCATTATTATTTCCATGAGTTATTTATATAATGTTGCTATTAAATTTTAAGTATATAAAATGAATTTTATGTGAAATAAATAAATATATCTATCTATCTATCTATCTATCTAAAATGCATCATTGAACATTTTCATTCCAATTTTTAAGACGAATAAACAAACTGCAATGGCTTTAGTTGGTACCAAAATGAAGGTAATTAGTAGTAGAATTTTTTTACTCTTTAAAATACAAAATTCTGATTTAAACTTTCTTTAAAATTCACTTTTATTATTTCACTGATATACTACGTTTTCGCCAAGAGCAAATCCGGAGCAAAAGAAATTTATTTGACGTTTTCACTCTGACTTGTCATTCAATTGCCAACTTGGACAAGAGTAAAAAAAATTGCAATTGGATAGTAAACAGGAAAAACAATTTCTGAGCAGTAAAATAGTTTATTTTCAATAAACACTTTATAAAAATGTAAAAATGAGTATTACAACTTTAAAACTATTCTTATCACATCATTTGATTCTGAAAAATGTCATGAAAGGGATAATTGGTGCATTGGATAGAAGAATCCATATTTATAGAAAAAGACGGCGGCGATGCTTGATAAATATTATGCTAGCCAGAATAAAAAAAAAACTTTAATACAAAAGAAAATGTTAAAAAAACAATATAAGAGAAAAGTCTGCGTTAGGGTAAGTATATATACCAACCCGATTAATTTCTTCTATTAAATTTTCCTTTTAGTAAATAACCAAACTCAACAAGTTTTTGACACATATTTCTATTTTGTGTTGATTGTCGATGAAGAAAGAGGGGTTTACATAGGTGCGTTCTACAAACTAAGGTTTGTTTGTTTTGAAAATGCAAGATTGCAAGAAGATTTCAAAGAGATTTATTTTAAATCTTCATTTGTCGTGATTTATATTTGTATGGTAAATCTACGAGATTTAAAGGAGATTTATGGTAAGTCAACTCAAATCCCGGATTTACTCGTGGTGAAAACGTAGTAATAGAAAACAATTTCAATGAACAGCTGATTTTCGTTTCTTTGATATAGAATACAATCGTTCCACTGAATCTGTTCGATTCTCTTTCTATTCTCAAATGTCAGTTTTCCTTTCAATGATCAACTCTAACTTCAAATGCATAGAATTGGTTGTAATCAGCCACTGACAGGATATTTTACTGAAACCAATTTTTCAATGATTGCTATAACTGGCTTGTCAAAAGAATAAAGTCAGTATTCCACTGATTTATTCCAATGATGCATTTCAATAACTGGGGCCTTAGTCCGCAAAACTGATCAGTCCATGTTAGATAGCCATTTTAGTTTTTGCTACTGTTTTAGTCGCAAAAATAGAACACTTGAGTTTAAATTAAAATGAACGCACTTGATACCAACAAATCGTTATGATTTAAAGGTCGAAATTTGTATCATTTTTTTGGCGATGCGATTATCGTAAATTAAAACGAAACATATACACTCACATGGATATGCTCAACTTGCGATTAAAATTACTACGACTTAAAAATCGTAGTCGTAATAAGAAATTGGCATGCACGCACTTACGATTTTCAATCGCTCGATTTCGTAGCCGCAAGAAATAATAAGGCACATGGCGTAAAATCTAAATGCACGCATTTATCGTAGCGATTATAAAAATGCGTTTTTTTTTATCGCAAATTTAAATAGATCAAATGGATTCAAATAATCCTGCACGAACTTGCGACTTTTTAATAAAATTCTTGTTAGCATTTAAGGTACTAGTACGGTCTAGAATTTTGGGAATTATTTTCTCGGAAACTTTATTAGGTAATAACATATTTTTTTTTTTAAATAATGAATACATGAGTCAAGAGTACAAAAAAAAATTTGTTTGTCTTAATTTTTGAATTTTGGTCGAATTATAGAGGGCACCAACGTCGACTCATCAAAAAACAGCACACATGCTGGTAATCAAATTGTTATTCATTTTATCCTATAGCTGAAAATACGAGTAGCTACTCTTCAGAGAAACTTCTTGAGGATAAAATTCAATAATCCAAAACAAAACTTGCAACACTAACACGGGATGAAAAAAGATGCGTGGAGGGAGATCACCAACAAGTCTATTTATATATTTAATTCTCAACAATTTGTTTTTAATATAATAATATAACATTTTAGTTTCAATAAATAAAAATAACATAGAGTTTTAGTTTCAATAACAAGCATTTTATTTATTTTTTGATAATCACAATAATTTAATGATGTCAAAGTGAATGTGACAGTTCAATACTAAAATGTCCTTATGTAGCCACTATTCAACCTACAAACGCGTTTAGCTTATAATGCCTCTATTCAACGTCACATAAGTGTTATAAATAACAATTTTGCGTTTAGAGGCATTATAAGGGCTGTATAGCCTTATGTACTCACTATAATGAGTTTATAAATATGGCTGTTAGAGTATTTCTTTCTAGATGCTTTTTCAAAAGACCTAAAATTGCAATTTTTCAAAAAAAAATCCAAAAAATTTGGATTTTTCGGTGAAAAAATTTAGATTTTTTATATGTTTTTTAGTCCATCGAGATCTCAGCCATCCTCCAATGGAATTTGACAGTTTATGGCTTGGTAGATGGGTAATATACTAAATTTGAAAATTAAGATTTTTCAGAAGTTTTTCAATTAATTGACATTTGAGATTTTTTGTACGTCTTTTACAAAATAGACATGAAGCTTTATTTCCAAATGTCTTGACATAATAAAAACCTCTGAAAAAAAAGATGCATTCCAGAACACATCCCAGTACCAACCATTCCGAAGCAAAAATGTTTTTCTTCACTCGATTTAAACGCTATCTACATCTCAATATATCAACAATTTTTATTCATTCTATATTCACTCTGATTGCTGATCAAATTATATTCACTCTTGATGTTTTTATTGTTTTGCATGTAAAATGTTGCTAACTTAGCTATTCACTCTTTCAAAAAGCACGGCTACTATAGGTTATATATACAAAGGTGGTACTCTGATGGATACATTTAACATGGTATTGTCTTCCGTTGCGTTGAGTAAATGTGTGTTGCACCTTACCGTGGGTTGGGGTTTGTATAATATTTGTATGATTGGTATCAAGTTTATTTGTTTATCGGGGTAACCATCAGTGTAGAACCCTGAAAGGGAATTTCGAATTCAAATAAATTATGTTATTCGATTGAGTTCCCAATCAGAACTGGGGCCAAATTACCGTATCAGTTTTCGAGTAATACGTGACTGAATTATGTGAGTTTGGCATTACCGCTTACGTCATCGAGCAATCGATTACACTAATTTGACATTTTCATTCAATCACTAGCCGTGTTTTTTTTTTTCCTAAGTCCATATAGAATTGTAGAAAAAAACGACATCGGGATTTACGAGCTTTTTTTTTAAAATAGCTGGAAGCACTGTGTACGCTATGGCATTTGTCAGCTGTATTGACGACTAGCATCAACCAGCATCCAAAAACGTCACTTTTGACTTCTCAGAACAAATTATCGATAACATATAGATAATATTAGTTCTGTTCAACCAGCTGCACTGGACTACTCTGGGCAGAAAAGTGTAGCTTTTTTGTGTTCATTGAGAACATTTCTACACTGACTTACACTGATTAATGTTTATTGAGCTGAACTAGTGTACACTAGTTCAGAATATTTTGCACTACCTTTTGAGCTAGTGCAGGTTGGTGAAAACTGTCAAAATCAGTTGATGTCATTATTTGATTATATTTTGTTAACGAATAAAGTTGATTTTTTTCCGCGCTTTGTATTTTTGATTAAAGTTTTTAAATAATGTATAGATTAGAGCCAACTTCGAGTGAAGGGCAATCTCTGGTGATTCAGTGTTCTCCAATTAAATCTATGTATGTATGTACATATATTTGCACGAAGAATTCCGAACGCAAGTGTTTGAAAGTTCGATGAAAAAAGGTGAAGAGGAGGAAGAGATTTTGTCCCTAAAAACCCAACAACGTCGTCGCAGGCACTGGGAATGAATCTCGTCCCTTTGCCATCGACTTCAGCGCAGGCATATTACTTGCGTTGAATTTAATTTGTTTTCTTCTTTTGAACATCTGGCGTATGACATTTTTGCTTGAGTTTGCTCTGACAATTTTCATGAACCTGCACTGCACTACATTACTCTACACTGGCCTTTTCCTGGTTGAACACAACTATTATTTTGGCATCACCGTTTTTATCGGGTCTTAGATTAGTCTCGAAAACTATCTGGTCTTAGCTAACTCTGTATAGATTTAAGTAGTTGTTGCATTTGCATGTAAAGCGCTTAGTCCCGCTGTCGTTTTTTTCTACAATTCTATATGGACGTGCTACTGATGGGGCTCACTCACTCGGATACTGAAGCGGTAATTTATATAGAAAATTATGAAACAAGTTAATAAACTAGGGATAAAATAAATAATAAACAAACAAATAGAGTGATCTTAAATCTAACTGAATACTGAATATAAATATACATTTTTTAAGAAGTATATTGCTACCTGTACATACATGCATATAGTATAGATTAAATAAAAGATTTTTAACCGCTTCTCAGTTTCCTGGTAAAAGATACCCAAATTACAATTTTTTAATTACAATTTTCTGTCGATTCCGAGTCCGAACGGTTAATAAGCAGCACTTTTCATGAGAAGAGATATTCTTGATATTTATTCCTGAAAAACATTTTTGCCGTAATTGAATTCAAGATCCTCTGCAAACAGTACAGGGTTTTCAATGACAAACAAATTTTTTCCAACTCCAGTATCAGTTCAACGACAGTTATTTCCATATGCTTTGGTCTCTTTTGAATTGACGTTCATTGTCACTGAAAAAATTTTCACAGCTGTGAGTAATCTTCAATGAAATTGGTGTTAATTGGGAAGAAATTTATTTTTTCCTGCAGCTCATTTTTATAAGGTAAATAATTTTAAATTTCGGTTGTGATAAAATAAAATTAAAATATTGATTCAAAATAGCTTTTTCTTTAGTCTTTAGTCCAGAAAAATTGGTGCTTCCTCCCTGCGATCTCACATGGATTCATCAGTTGACTAGTGATAGCCTGTTCATACGCAATTTTTGTTAAAAAACCATAATCTATGTCTTGAATTGACAAAAGATGAAAAATGTTGGAGAAATTGTTGTTTCTTTTTCAAACACAAAGTGACGTATCGTTCGTTTAACTGACAGCTATTTCCAATTGTCTTTCATAGACAAACAGTGCTTATCAGTTCGAATTTCGCAAAAATGCGTTTTTTTTTTACAGTTAATAAACGACAAATGGAAACCCATTTTAAATGAAAAAAAAAAAACTAAATTGAAGAGAATCAAAAGCATAAGTTTTTGGCTAAGTACATTATTGTTAAATACGGTAACGTGACTTTAAAATTTGTATGAATACAAAATATACATTATCATTGCAGTATACAAACTTCAGTATAAATTTCCTTCATCAAAGTATAGGTAATAAAGTATCTATGCTGATTTCTTTAAAACAATAAAAGAATTTCCCGAAGGCATTTTTAGAAATCATTTCATCATTTAAGTGTTGCCCTTTACTTTATTCTTTGGAAACTTGTTTTTTTTTCAAGTTGGCTAAGGGTGTTAATTTAATATATATTTTGCAGAAACAAAGAAATTAATAGATAAGTTTCTTCTTAAAAATGCAATAAAATGAACAATAAATTTTTTCCCCATGTATTATGACTTTGTTAGCAAGAGCAAACATTCTCACTAATTCTCACAACATCGTTCAAGTGACTGACTCGCCTGACTTTGCAGTAGCACATTTGCCAATCCAATTTTCCAACACCTTGTTGATGTTTTTGGGCTGTAGCTCACGGATTGCTTATGACATTGAACTTAAGTGCTTGAAATGTTTCCGGATTTTTGGCATAACATCGGTCCTTCACGCCACACCTCCATTAGCAATATTTATTTCTGACACTATATCAGACACTATATCTGAAGTTTATATTTCTTTAACTCTGTGGGCAAATTATGTCGTGATTATTCATTCCTCGCCATAATCTCACCTGGTTAGTCACGTCGTTTGATTTTAGCTATATACGCAGTGGAAAAACTGGAAGAGACAAAACGGGAAGAATACAAAAGGAAGCACAGGTTTTGGGTCAATCCATTTTTGAGCAAAAGAGATTTGCACGACCTTGAAGAACATTTGCTCCAAGACATAATTGAGTACTTAGTCCCACAAGCATGAAAAGTCTCTAACTGCCCTAACTAATTTTAAAAAAAATTAATCAAAATACTTACTATCTTCAATGTTTAATTCTTTTAATGTTAATTTTGGCCTGCAAACAACCAAACAACATTATGTAAGTATTTCAACAGACAGTAGATGGTAGAAAAATTACATCTTGGCTTAACAGGACATAATTTCTATACGAAGTGAAAACATAACATGAGTTTGTCAATGAAATGAAGGAATGTTACATGAAAATGTGGGAATTGGTGTCAAGACTCGACGTCTTGTGAGAAATTTGTGTCTAGTGAAGTCACAAGTTACGAAACGTCAAAATTTATATCTGCATTTATTTCTCCTACGAAGACAAGAAATAAATAGAAAAAATTATGTCTAAAAATATCAAAAATAGAGACATAAGGGGGCTCCACAAGAAATATTGGCTACATGACACATTTTTTGCAATCATTTGTTTCAAGTGGAGGCTCAGTGTCACGGTTCCCCACAAAAAAAGTTCAAAGGGGTCAAATCGCAGCACCGAGGCGGACAATTGACATCACCAAGACGGCTGATAACACGCCCACCGACCGACGCACGATGATGGGGACCATGAGTACTGTCCACTAGCATACCAGTCTTGAGAACTTTTTGCACAAACTTGCTTACAGCAGGCGCGGTGTGTGCTTCATTTCGGCCAAAACTTGTTTTCAAAAAATGCACTGTTTGGGCTACACAGCACACAATTTGGAAATAAGTTTTCAATATTTCCCAACGGTCAGTGTCAAAATTAACCTATGAGTTAGAAAGAAACTACCAACTGGCCCACCCTTTATTTATAAACGCAATATCTAGTTGCAGCCGAAAGTCTGCAACGGATGGGTTTGTAAGCCTTAGAAATCCTAACGTTTGGGTGGGTTGTTTAGGTGGTACACATATACCAATAATATCACGCAAACTAAATATTATTTCAGTATTATTTAGTAAAAAGTTGTTTTTGAAAGTAAAACATTGTAAAAGATATAAAAAAACATAAGCGTTAATAACATAATTAGAAACAATACCGGTTTTTATAAATTAGTGAACGCGAAGTGTTACTGTTACGAATGGTCGATGTAAGATTCAATTTAAAATATTTTTTCATAACCTCAAACAAAATACAAAAATAACCCTAATGGGACTACAACATAACTTATCTCTTCCAATAACCTTTCCCATCATCAATTTTTTTACAAACAAATTTCCATTGGTTTAATTGAATATTTCTTATAACTTAATACTAATATTATATTTCCTACAAAAACTGTATGCTTTGTCACAAGTTAGAAGTTAGGCAACCACCTTGCGTCTGGGTTCATTTATCAACACGAATATATTCGACGACTACGTCGAGCATCTTTGCTTCCTCGATAGATAGCACAATTGCATATTGCAGTCCATCATCCAATTAAATATTTTCCTCACGCGCCCTGCCCACCAAATCACACAAGCTGCGCAGAAGCAACATCACAGCAATAGCATCCAATGTGCATCACAATCAACGACGAAAAATTAAACAGGAAGTAAAAAACCAACAAGAGGCTACGATACGACTAACTGAATATGAAATAGTGGTTTGATCTACGATTCATCAGGAGTCTTCTGTGGACAATTCTTTCAGAAAAATACGCGCACAAATGAACAAACTATTGAATGACCAATACATGGTCTTCTAATGACTTTCTTGCGCCTTTACTTAAGCTTAAACAAAATTCCCACCATCTACGATGTGCCATCTTTGTCAAATGGATGTTCTTGGTTCACAGCACATTGTTCATGAGCCACCGAACCCTTATACCCACCGTTGGTTTTATACTATAATGTGTAGTGCATGATTCTGACTTGAGTGCTGATGTCCAGGTCCAAAGTTGGAAGAAATCTCATCTTTAGTAAACCCTGCTCGTCCATTGGCGAAGCGGTAGCCATTCATTTATTTATCAGCTTTGGTATAGGAAGCTATATCTAATGATGTTGTTGGCAGGTTAGTCTGTGATTTGTTAATTGGAAATTTCTCAGCATGGTCGCCATCGCCATCCATAAGCCACTTTGAAAGATTTTCCTGGCGTTCAATGATTCCCGCTGGTTTTGTGTTGTAATTATTCTGTAGTCAATAAGTCATTGAAGATTCGCATTTATCAATTATATGTAGGGAGTTGTATAAAGGCATGTTTTTTTTTTCGTATGGATAGATTTGCAGCTCAGATGGCAGTGAAGTTGAATTATTTATTGTTTTAAATTGGCTTTTTACAAAATCTCATGTTTCATTCATCAATGTCTTCGTTTTGTAGATAGATGCGATTTCTTTTTGATTCAGAACTTCAAGAACTAATTCCTATTTGTAGGTTAAAAATAATTCTGCTTCCATCTCGAATCTAAATTCAGTAATACAGGTTGACAAAAGCGGTACTGCGTTGAACTGTCACACCAAAGGTTTTCGAACTTTTGATAACAGATCTATTTACATCCATTACGTTAAAGTTTTGTAGAAGCGGGAGGGTCGAATACGGTAGACCTTAAAAACTAAAGCTGCGCGGAACTCTTTTTTTAGAAGAGTCGACAGTCGAGTTTAAGTTGAAAAGTCGAGTTAGCCTGGTGAAAATTGTGTACATATGCACATACATAAAGGCTAGGCGCGCACATTCAATATTTAGTTGCGCAACTGCTTGCTTCGAGCAACTAAAAAGTGTGTGTTTTGACACAAACTTAACGATTGCCTAAAATGAGTTCGCTGTTTTATGTAACATATAATTATATGCACCTGTGCGGACATTCAACCAGATAGTTCATCTGTTTTCTATAAGCAACCAAACAGTTGTGCAACTAAAAATTTAATGTGCACGCCTAGACTAAATGTACAAACGATGCTGCTAGGTATACTAGGACTTCATATCAAAGGTCGCTCTTTTCCCGGGCTTCCTTATCAGACCGGACACAATCCGGACACTGGAGACATTAGAATCACTTATTATAGCACTAACTTCCCAGTTTGTCTTATCGATACATCTCCAAATGACAGAAGACCCAACAAAAGTGAAATTGAAAATACAGGTAACCAAATCGTAGATATTAGGAAAATGGCTTAGGGCATCGAACTTCTCAGCAGACAAGGGCCAAGCTTTAAGCTAAGTGTACACGATTGGTAGATCTTACAATATTGTAAGGCCTGACAATGTCTGACAATTATCTACCAATGAGCTGACAATCAAGTTGTGTGTGTACACGGTTGGTAGAAAATCTACCAATCTCTTACAAATTATTGTCAGAAGTTGGCTGACAATTTATTTTCAGATAGCTGGCCAAATACCTACCAATTTATTGTAAAAGAATGGTAGATTTTCTACCAATCGTGTACACACACCACTAATTGTCAGTTTTTGTTGGTTATGGAATCTGCTTGATTTGAACCTTGGCTGCAAATTGTCTGACAATGAAAAAATTGTATGATGCTAAAAAACGTACATCTTACAATTTCTTCATTGTCAGAAACGTCAGACAACGATACAAATTGGAAGGCCTGACAATAAATTGTATGTGTACACGATTATCAAATACCTCACAATTTACCTTCTTACAATTAATTGTCAGATACATTTTCTGACAATTAATTGGAAGATTACACGATTGTCAGCTAGCGTACACATGATTGTCAGAATTCTTACAGTTAATTGTCAGACAATGATCTAACAATTGATTGTCAGACAAATTTTTTGACAATTGATTGTAAGACTACACGGTTGTTATGCGCGAACCAGATTAAACCAGCAACAGCACCAGCATCGTCAACAGCAAACAGCACGCTGACCAGCAAAAATTTCTCAAACACATTGCCACCAGCAACGTCATTTCATCTGCTTGACATTTCATATGGAAAAAAAAGCTTTTCATTGTGGTGCCACTGAATATTGCAGTGGGAAAGTTGACAACAGCGCACCAGCAACAGCAAATTTAGGACTTTGGCCTAACGACGCTGTTGGCGTTGCTGTTGCTATTCTAATGTGTGTTGAACATTGAAATACATTGGCTCTAAATTAATGGCGGCCGCTGTTGCTGTTGACGGTGCTGTTGCTGGTTCAATCTGTTCCGCGCTTTAGACATTGTAAGCATGTTTTTCACTGACAGATCTGACAATATTGTAAGATCTTACAATGTCTGACAATTATCTACCAATGAGCTGACAAATAAGTTGTTTGTGTACACGGTTGGTACAAAATCTACCAATCTCTTACAATTAATTGTCAGAAGTTGGCCGACAATTCATTTTCAGATAGCCGGTTTAATACCTACCAATTAATTGTAAGAGATTGGTAGATTTTCTACCAACCGTGTACACTCACAATTAATTGTCAGTTTTTGTGGTTATGGAAACTGTGACAGTTGAACCTTGGCTGCCAATTGTCTGACAATGAAAAAATTGTATGATGCTAAAAAAAGAACATCTTACGATTTCTTCATTGTCAGAAACGTCAGACAACGATAAAAATTGGAAGGCCTGACAATAAATTGTGTGTGTACACGATTATCAAATACCTTACAATTTACCGTCTTACAATTAATTGTCAGATACATTTTCTGAAAATTAATTGAAAGATTACACGATTGTCAGCTAGCGTACACATGATTGTCAGATTTCTTACAATTAATTGTCAGACAATGATCTAACAATTAATTGTCAGACAAATTTTCTGACAATTAATTGTAAGACTACACGGTTGTAAGACATTGTAAGCATGTTTTTCACTGACAGATCTGACAATATTGTAAGATCTGCCAATCGTGTACACTTAGCTTTAGCTTAATTCCATTTATGTTCCAAAGTTCTAAAAATATTAATGGTTCCAATTCTAGTGGACGTCTTCTAGAGATGTCTTAACATCAACTACATTCTAGGGTTGCCAGATTTTTCTTACATCTCGGCGGGACAAATGGCTAAAATAATGAAAAGCTCCGGGATTTCAACATATTGCCCGGGACAAAATAAAAAAAATATAATAAGCGTGTAGATTAAAATAAATAAATTATTTTATTAATTACTAATTAAAATGACTTTTTTGTTATTTGGCATTTGCAAATATTTTTCTTTTGTCGATTTTAATGACAGATGTCAGTTTGCAAAAGTACAATCTTTATTAACTTAGGCGTGTTTGATTGAATTTTTAAAAGCAATTTCTTAAGGTTAAATCACAATGCTGCGATTGTTCCTTAACAATGAAAGATATTTAGATACATTAGAAATTATTTTGTGAGTTTGAACCCGGGAAAATGCTGCCCCGGCGGGACAGATGAATTTATGTCTTAAATCCGGGAAGTACCGGGTAAACCGGGACGTCTGTCAAGTAGTGTTAATAAAACATCGATAGTTTAATCGATTAATCGATTGTTTTGAACTATCGGGACTATCGATAGTTTGGTGAAAACTTCGATAGTCTGTAAAGTTGATGTGTTTTTGTTTCATAAATGATTCGTTGAGTGAAAATTGTCCTTGAATGATAAAAATGACATTTGCGGCTAAATGCTTAAGTTTCTTTAGAAGATGCAAGTATTTTTTTCTCCTTCGGATTTTGCTACAATTTATAAGGCATACATTCGACCTAAACTTGAGTATAACTCCGATATCTGGGCTCCTAAAACCCATCTGCACATTTTAGATAGAATCCAAGAAAGAGCCAGTTCTATTATCGAAACGTTTGTTTCTATGGAACACCCGTGTAATGTCACTTGTCTTACTTTGTTTATCGCTTCTTATATAAATAGTGCACTAATGATATAGCCAGCTGCATTCCTCCCTTGAAAAATTTTCGCCGTAATACTCGTCTTGCAAAGAATGATCATCAGTTAACCTTTGAGCCTAATTCCTAATTTCTTTAGCCGTACTACTCTAATGTGGAATACTATACCCCAGTCGATTTTTTACACAGTTTTGTTTTTTGACATGTCAGCTTACCGTCACCGCTTTAATAGGGAAAGTCCCGTAACAGCATTTCATTACAGAGCATATGTTTACATGTTTCGTGTTCTTTCGAGTTTACAGTTTCCCCGTTCTGTGTTTTGTTTATTTGTAAAATTAAGTTTGCGTAAAAACTAATATTCGATTCGGACTTTTATCAACAAATCTGGCAATTTTTATTTAAATTTACAAGACCATTTAAAAACAAAACTTGCTGATGCTGATATTATCTTTAAATATAGAAGGTGATGGTTCATCCTCTGATGCAGATGGAAATCAAATTCCACCAGTGCAAATGTTAATGCCCTCCAAAGCTTCGAGAAATTGGATAAAAAAAAAAACATCAAAAGGATTTTTGCTTAAAAATCACGCCAATAATAAATACATGAACACAATTTTTGATCAGCAAGTGTGAACAGTTTTTTTTTAAATGATTACAAGATTTGATTTTTTTTTTAAATGTTTCTTAAAAGATTTGAATTTTTTTTTTTCAACTCATTTTATTATATATTATTATGAAAAACACTATCGATTATCTATCGATTAATCGATAGTTTTTTTTTTAACTATCGATACTATCGAAAGCTCGAACAATTGATGTTTTATTAACACTACTGTCAAGGCTACTACATTCCCACTAGTTGGAGAGAAGACAATTTCATCTTTATTCTGAAGCGTTTCCTGCTTTCGTCTCAAGACCTAGACAGACTAATTGAAACTCATATTCACCTAAAGCTAAAAAGATGGTGTCATCTCGCATATATGAAGGGTAAATCTGTTGAAACAGCGGTTCATGAAGTGGTCTGCATAGTCGAAAATTCAATTAATTTCAAAGAATATTCAATGGCTTAGAAGTGCCCTTTTCAATAATGCTGAAAATATTGCAACTCGACAAACCTTTCATGACACCATCGTCAATACAGCAGTGACAAACTGTATAGGCAAGCTAAAAAATCGACTTATAAATGTAGAAATGCGCGATGTCAAGGTCGTTACAAACGCCGCCGATGATATCGTGTTAATAGCCTCGATAAAAGTTGTCTCTACTTTTAGCGAGCTCCTACAAAGGCCCATTATCGGTTCAGTTATTGGGCCAGAAGGTGTGGATTTAATGTTGACCCACTGCTTAATATCTTGGATTTGAACTTGATAAACTAAACTAAAATGAAAATATTAAAGAAAGAGAGAAAAAATGCTCAATTGTATTTTACACTTGCAGTAGAATTTTTGGTAAAAGATGGGGTGCCAGCCCCATTTTCGTCTTCTGACCAGCTTTAGATAAGAAAACCAATCAAAAAACATGACAACATTTCAACAATTTGCGTTTACTGACACAACCAGTGCTATTAGAACTACCGATTGATTTATTTATGAATGAGTTGACAGCCAAGAGTGCTGTAAGAATAAAACAGTGTAATAATTGGAAGAGAAGGCACTACGGTCCTAAGAACTATAGCCGTGTTTTATTGGTTAGTGAATATACTACATCGCAAAATTTAACATGGAAAACAACAACAAACGATTAGTGAATAAAAATAAGCTAGTAATTGAAATGGATAATTTAGTGAAGATGGAGTTTCGGATGTTGAAATGTAGGAGGTGTTTAGGTGGTGTCCGAAAAAATATATGTGGCATACTTGAGGGTGTGTTCGTTGGTATTTATTTTGTTTATACTTTGCCTTTGATAATCCAAAGTGTGATCGCTCCGAAATTTATAGAACAAATATTTTTTCAAATGCAAAACTTTAATTCATACCATAATTCCGGCTTTACACTACTGCCACTAATTTTGTCATAAAATATTGAATATTGAAATATTGAATTCGATTGATATGTTTTATCAGTTCACTGGCATTTGTTCAAAAATGTCGTATAACTGCGGCATTATGCTGAATTTATATAACAACTGAAAAAATTAAAGCTAAACTCTCAGAACACCTATTTTATTTATTTTTTATTTTATTTTTTTAGTATCGTTATAACTTCATATGACTCTTTAACATTAAAAAACGTCAAAATAGGTCTGTTTACTTAGTTCTTTGCACGAACTACTATTGTCTTAGGCCAGGCGCGCACATTCAATTTTCAGTTTCGCAACTGTTTATTTGCTAAAATGAAACATATGGGCTTATATGGGATACCGCGCACTTAGAGCAACTCGATTCTCGAAACTAAAAAGTTTGTGTTTTGACACAAACTAAACGATTGCCTCGCATCAGTTGAGCTGTTTTTTATAGGTGCAAGAGAGATAAGAGTGCGAGCGTGAGTAAAGAGTTGCCAGTGTGCGGTTCTCTTTCAACTGGTGATTAAACTATTTGATTTCGATCACAGTTGCCAGTGCGCGACTAGCCTAACAGTGAGAAGAACTCTAAATCAACTCGATTTGCATTTTCATGAATATTTCAACTCAATCTGCATTTTCATGAATATTTCAACTCCAGCTTAAAAACGAGATACAGATCTTTCGAACACATCCGAGTCCGAGTAAGTTAATTCTTAATTCCACAAGTAGGAGGAACAAGGAAGAGTGAGTTAAAGAGTGAATAAAGCGTTTTTTTGGTACTTGTATTACTGCGCTAGATATAGATTACCAATAAAACGCGCCTTATAAAACATTTCAGAAACAGACATTCAAACAGACAACGTTACACCGCACATAGATTTTAACACAGTGGCTTTAACAGATATCCCAACAAGGAAACTCTGGAATGAAAATTGGGTCATCATGTTTTACGGATGGATGCAAGACCTACGAAGGGTAAGGGTCAGGTATATGTACGACACCTACTCAGTTAAGTCATCTTTTAAGAGATTAATAAGGCTTCCAAATTGTTGCAGTGTATTTCAGGCTAAGTGCTTACAGCTTGCGAAGCCACAAGACATCGTGCCTCACGTGAATCACTTAAAAGAAGTATCGGCACTTGTCGGGTTTGAAGGATTCTATGGGCAAGTATTTACTCAAGATAAGCAAGACTCAACTTTACATCCTAAATCTATTGAGGGTGCCAGGGTGCCAAGATAAAGAGGGGAAGGAGAGGACAGATCTCACTTGCTTTGTGAATGCCTCAGCCTAGCCAGAACAAGAAGAGCACCCGTCGGGGAATAGTTTTCCAAGAATTGGGCGACATTTCTGTTTTGCCACTATAAAGAACTTCCCAAAATTCATTCAGAATTCAGGACGGTTCAGAAAGCATTGAATACCTAAACTCCCTTCAATCCACTCTCCATACACATCTACCTTATCTAAATCCTGGGGAGAATTATGAATAGAGATACCAGCGAGATGGTAACGGCTTAACGTATCATAATCCCTTAAAAACCTAACCTAACCTATAACTAATAACCCTGCAAAAAAATAGTCGTACAACCAAAGATGATGTCTCCAATCTCAGCCACCAGAGGTCGCTGAAAAAGAGTTGAAATGTTGAATGAACCCTTTATTGTCCAAAGGCCTTTCTCATTTACCCATAGTTAGTTACTGGTATCGGGTTATCCGGGCTGGTGTCCGAGAGTAAAGCAAGTGCCTAGACCTTTTCAGCGAACAGTTTAAACAGCTGCTAAATGGGTACCACGTAGATCGAGAAATAGATAAAGAACAAGTACAAGTTTCAACAAGCAGATGCGCTATTATTTAACTTTTTCATTTTCGTTTTGGAGCTGATAATGCTCTGTATGCAGTCCACAAAGTCAAAATGTTTTAACGATATAAGCTCAACTACATCGAAAATTATTGATAATAATAATAAGACAACAGATTTATGTCTTGCTCTTTTAAAGCTTCAACACCGACGCCAGAACGAACAAAAGTATAAAATCACAAAACACAAATGCCAAAATCTTATGTAGGTATGTGACAAAATTTTAAGTTAATATTTTCCACCTTTAGGCTTTAGATACACGATTGGTAGATCTTACAATATTATCAGATCTGTCAGTGAAAAACATGCTCACAATGTCTTACAACCGTGTAGCCTTACAATTAAAATTTGTGTGACAATTAGTTGTTAGATCATTGTCTAATATATTAATTTTAAAAAATCTGACAATCATATGTACGCTAGCTGACAAGCGTGTAATCTTGCAATAAATTTTCAGAAAATGTATCTGACAATAAATTGTAAGAAGGTAAATTTTAAGGTATGTATTTGATAATTGTGTACACATACAATTTATTGTCAGGTCTGACAATTTTTATCGTTGACTGACGTTTCTGACATTGAAGAAATTGTAAGATGTATGTTTTTTAGCATCATTCAATTGTTTTATTGTCAGACAATTTGCAGCCAAGATTCAAATGAATCAGTTTCCATAACCAGCAAAAAGTGACAATTACTGTGTACACGGCTGGTAAAAAATCTACAAATCTCTTAAATTGGTGGGTGTTTAGCCAACTTCTGACAGTGAATTGTAAGAGATTTGTAGATTTTCGACGAACCGTGTAAACACACAACTTATGTCGTTTTTATTTGGCAATCCGGAATCTCTCTCCGATCCGGAATCCCAACTGAACACTTTTTTTATTCTAATGATTCTGAAGTTTCTTGTGATTGTATATGTGAAACATCAAATATGGACAACAATAAAAATCAAGAATATACACTTTAAGATATACACTTCGCACTATTAAGATACAAAAAATCACAGCTGTTGAGTTTGACGTTTAAGTATATGAATGTGTGAGTGCTTCTGGTTTCGATTCTGATTTCAAATCCAGAAGCAAATTTCTCTTCTTTTCAGAATCAGAACTGTCATTTTTTCCCAAGGGAACACTTTCAGAAGAGTCCAGAAGGCTTCTGGATTGCCAAATAAAAACGACATTAATTGTCAGCTCATTGGTAGATAATTGTCAGACATTGTTAGGTCTGACAATATTGTAAGATCCACCAATCGTGTACATTTAGCTTTAAGCAAGTACGCAAACAAAAATCATTATTGCAGTACTAATTTCAAAACCAACCTTATACGTACTAGCAGCAGTACTTTAAAACATAAATTTTGTCGGTTATGAACCTAGATTTAAAAGTGGTATTTGAAACATTCTAATGTATGTTCTCATAAAACTGAAGAAAATAGATAATTGAAAAAGCACACAATCGATAGCTTAGTGTAATCATATGTAATCAATTAGAATTGAAAGACCATTAGTTATAACAAGCAACTAATTATAATTTAATCTCGAAAGATCTATAAACTTTCACAACTATTCCGTTAAGTAAGCAAATACAATACATTCCTATAACACAAGACTGTCAACGAGTTTAAGGTAATAATTTTTAATTCAGATTCCAAATCACTTTATAATTGTTTCTGAAGTATTTATGATATGTACTTCAACAATGCGACTATATAGTATTAAGATCACTGGAGCCAATGATATGGAAATTAGAAATCAAACGTAGTTGGCTTGTGTCATAAGTGGGTGGTAATCAAAAAACATTTACATAATTGTATTGTAGCAGCACTTCAGTATCCTCTATAAAATTAATATTCAGCGTGACATTCAATTCATTTAAATAGGTTTTTTTCTAGTTTCTAGATTGCCGACAAAAGAAATGTTATTTATTGTTTTATTTAATATTTATGTTAAAAAAAAAGACTTGAAATGATTTCCTCAAATGGACTTAATAGACCGTTGCAGCTGGTAGTTCATAAATCGATTCTGCATACGATTACGTCTTATGTTGTTTTGTACGTAGGAAAAAAAATTTTATTTACATATATATAACAAAACTGGCCCCGCTATTGCGTTCGCCTAATTCTTATGGTGTTTTCGATGTTTCATTAGGCGCATTGAGAGAAAAATAGTACGTTGAACGGGGAGTACCCAGAAAATGTTTAAGTTACTGTTGTTTCATGTTTTAAGAGGAATGTCATCCGATACGAAATTTTACCGTTTAATTGATTGAAAGCAGTTTTGCAGCGGTCCAGAAATGTACACTCACGTGATGGAAATAAAACAAATGAGAGACCAACGGTTCGTAGAGAGTCTGAACCAAGCCTTTCGTATTAACAGGAAATCCGTTTATTTCACCGGTCGTATCAATTATCAGAATGACAGGCCCTTGCGTGACATTAATTCATAACTTAAGAAGCTCATAAACCTATTCACCAAGCAATATTAGTGAAGATCTACGAGCGCTCTTAAAAGTTAGGAGTGGTCCCGACCACTCCTAAACTTAGGAGCGTTCTCTTCGAAAGTTTGTTCGAAAATTCCTTGCCCCGTTTTCCAAAGAGTGGGGAAGTGCACTTCCTTCCAATTTCAACACTCACATACGGCCACCCGCACCACGCAAATCGGCAGATTAACATACCTCCAAGTTCGAAAACAGTTTAATTTCACAGTTTGGGTATGTCTGAACAAGAGAGAGTGACTCTCATTTTCGAACTTCGAAAAACTCTTGTGATTGGTTGGTGAATACCCCAAGGAAATTTCAAGTTAAGAGCCTCGTAAAGTTAAGAGCCGCTTAAGAGCGCTCGGTGAATACCAGCCTAAGTATTTTTTGGAGAAATACATATGGCGGTGATACATCTGGAGCGGGAATATACTCATCATTGAGTTGATTCAGTTTATTTTCGATCAGAAATTGGTCAATGAAAGAAATGGACCGAGGGGAGAAATTCGGTAAATAATTGAAATAATTACAATGAGGTACCTACCTATAAAGGAGTGGTTGGTAAACGACTGTTGAAAAAAACTAGCAAAAAAGTTGGCGAATGGCGATTGTTTGTGGCTCGTTTGAATTTCGTTACTGAAAGAGAGAGGTAGGATAACCATCTTTAACGACATAAGACAGCATTGAGTTTTTGAAGAATTACTGGCTGAACACAATGGAGACGGAGCTGCAACTGGAGCTGCAACTGGAATAGCTGTCAAAATATTCAATACACGTAAATTCAATGTTACGAACACAACACAACGCAACTGCAGTCGGTGCTGCAAGAGTTGGCGAACTTTTAACTTTTTCGTGCAGCATTTTTGACATTTCAAATTTTATATATCTGTCTGTGATTTTAAGTGTTGTTTTGTTGTATTGTGATTTCGTGGTTAAATTTTAATTAAAATAATGGACGAAAATCTTCAATTTCAGTGTCCATTTTATAGTTTCAATTACTTAAAATATTTACAATTTGCCAAAGATTCAACACCTGATCCAACAAATGACAACAAAACATGAAAGCTGTACAGCCTCATTGTGGGCGCATAAAAAAAAGTACGTACGACACTTTTTGACAGCTCTTCCAGTTGCAGCTGCAGCTCCAGTTGCAGCATTCTATTGTGTTCAGCCAGTTAAATGCTACGCGGCTTATGGTTCTCCATTTGTCTAAAGCCTGACAGATAATTTTAGAGTGGAAAAGTATGTAGGTATACTCCGCTTCAACTGAATACGCACACCGTTTTTTAAGGTATGTTGTTCATTTTTTTCAAACTTTGGGCCTTAATGTATCATTTGATGATGCTTACTGTTTGCTTGTAATGTTGAGAAAACAAATCAGAAAGAATAATTAAAAAAGTACCGTTATTTTTTCTCTGGCTCTCTTGCAAAGCGTTTCATATGGAAAAATGCATACGCTTCAACTGAATACGCACACCGTTTTTTAAGGTATGTTGTTCATTTTTTTCAAACTTTGGGCCTTAATGTATCATTTGATGATGCTTACTGTTTGCTTGTAATGTTGAGAAAACAAATCAGAAAGAATAATTAAAAAAGTACCGTTATTTTTTCTCTGGCTCTCTTGCAAAGCGTTTCATATGGAAAAATGCAGAATTTTTTTGCGTCAACTGAATAGGTACACGATCATTATCGGTCATTTTCTTCATTGTTAATGAGAGTTTTGAGATGATTGACACATTTAATCAAAATTTGAAGTGTTTTAAATGAAATTTAGCCGTTTGATTGAAATAAAAAAAAAAATGGTAGATCAAAAGCTTTAAATAGTGTCGAAAGAGCTAAAACCGATTTGTTAAAAGAACAAGGACTAACTGGACGTGCTAAAGCTACCAAAAATGAACAAAGTTTTAGTGTTGTTTATTCCCATCTAAGAAATAAAAGTTTATAAGGGAAAAACATGAAAGGAATTAAAAAAACGGCAACAACTGCAATTGATCGAAGAGCAATTTTAAGATGTGTTTCTGATTCGTGTGACTTTGTGGTCAAATTTAAACAAAAAGCCGGTGTAACTGGAAGCGTTTCAACATTCCGTAGAGTAATAAACAGTGCAAATCATTTAAAACGATTGAAACGATTCCATATGAGTTGGAAAAATGAATGGCACCACGTCGTTTTTTCTGATGAGAAAAAGTTCAAATTTCATGGCTCTGATAGTTGTAATTATTATTTCCACGATGTGAGGAAAGAAGAACGATTTTTAGCGCATCATCATAGTCGAGAAGGTCGAGTTATGGTATGGGGTTCAGTAAACTATCTACTATGAGACTGTTGAGCTTGAAGTTCAAAAGTCAAAAATGTCTGCATTTATCCACAAAGGAATCTTGAAAAGAAATTTTACTAAATTTGCGGATATTTAAGGACCCATTAACTGGACTTTCCAGCAGGACATCGCCCCCATCCACACCGCGCGCATTGTCCAAAACTGGATATAGGACCAGAATGTGGAATTGCTTCAATGGGCGCCGTACTCTCCCGACCTGAACCTTATAGAAAATGTATGGGGATGGTTGGTACGAAAAGTTTATGAGTCTGGCCATCAGTTTGAGGGCAGAAAATCCGTAATTGCAGCCATTGAATTAACCTGGAGGGAAATTTTGCTGAACTGGTTAAAGAGCATGCGGGACCAAATTCATGAAGTAATTACCAATAAAGGTGTCAGTACCCACTACTAGAGATAACCAATAAACAAATATTTAAAAGAAAAACTTGTTTTATTTCATTCCGTTAGCTTTTATTTCCAATTTTGATTGTTGTATCTACCTATTCAGTTGACACAAAAAATTCTGCATTTTTCCATATGGAACGCTTTGCAAGAGAGCCAGAGAAAAAATAACGGTAGTTTTTGAATTATTCTTTCTGATTTGTTTTCTCAACATTACAAGCAAACAGTATGCATCATCAAATGATACATTAATGGCCGATTTCATAAACAAACACTAAAAGCACTTTTATCAAAAATCCTCTTAAATTTTATCAGGCTCTTAAAAATTTTTAGTTTCACCAACCTATAAAAGGGACATTTTGGGGAAATTTTTGTTAAAATTGAGTTCTCTTTACATCCCTGGGAAAAATAAATTGCTTTTTTCTTTCTAACAAGCGAAATGTATGAGAAGAAATGAGAAAGCGTTATGTGTTCAAACAAATGCCAAGAAATGAACAAAAAAAAAATGCACACAATATTTTGAAAGATTCTGATTCTGATATTCTGTGGCATAAAATCGTTGAGTAATAACCACTTAATTTATTTTTTATTGCATTGTTGAGTTTGTTTTGGTTCCAAATGAAGACCAAACATATTCAACACACTCATCCACAGATGCTTTGGAAAGTCGGAACCATATTTTGAAGTCATATAATGTATTTGTGTGAACCGGGAATATTCTTGCTCAGCGAATAACTTTGTGTTGCACTTTATTATTGGATGAAGACGATCAATATTTTTTTCGAAATAAAGAAACAAATAATTTAAATATTTAGTATTAACCTATTCATTTTGTATCTTCAAAAATTGAACACTAATGCCCGATTTCACGAAGGACTTTTAAACATTTAACAGGCTTCTAAACCTTAAAATGAGATGTTTTGGTTTCACCAAGCGCTTTTAAATTAAACAAGCTGTTAAACACTCTTATAAACTAAATGCCCATTTTTGGCTCATTAAATTTTAAAAGTGTCATTGAAATGTCATCAGATGTAGATAACAACAATTGGTTATAGGTATAGCAGCTGAAATTATCGTTCTGTAAGGATTTAGTATTCAATTTTTGAAGATACAAAATAAATAAATTAATACTAAATATTTAAATGATTTGTTTCTTTATTTCGAAAAAAAATATTGATCGTCTTCATCCAATAATAAAGTGCAACACAAAGTTATTCGCTGAGAAAGAATATTCCCGGTTCACAGAAATACTTTATAAATGACTTCAAAATGTGGTTCCGACTTTCCAACGCATCTGTGGATGAGTTTGTTGAATATGTTTGGTCTTCATTTGGAACCAAAACAAACCCAACAATGCAATCAAAATAAATTAAGTTTTTATTACTTAACGATTTTATGCCACAGAATGTCAGAATCAGAATCTTTCCAAATATTTTGTGTGCATTTCTTTTTCTTTTTATTTCTTGGCATTTGTTTGAACACATAACGCTTTCTCATTTCTTCTCATACATTTCGCTTGTTAGAAAGAAAAAAGCAATTTATTTTTCCCAGGGATGTGAAGAGAACTCAATTTTAACAAAAATTTCCCCAAAATGTCCCTTTTATAGATTGGTGAAACTAAAAATTTTTAAGAGCCTGATAAAATTTAAGAGGATTTTTGATAAAAGTGCTTTTAGTGTTTGTTTATGAAATCGGCCATAAATCCCTACAAAACAATAATTTCAGCTGGAGCTGCTATATCTATAACCAATTGTTGTTATCTACATCTGATGACATTTCAATGACACTTTTAAAATTTAATGAGCCAAAAATGGGCATTTAGTTTATAAGGGTGTTTAAGAGCTTGTTAAATTTAAAAGCACTTGGTGAAACTAAAAAATGCCATTTTAAGGTTTAGAAGCCTGTTAAATGTTTAAAAGTCCTTCGTGAAATCGGCCATAAGACCCAAAGTTTGAAAAAAATGAACAACATACCTACCTACTGTGTGCGTATTCAGTTGAAGCGGAGTGTATGTATAACCAAAATACATAATGTACACAATGAAGTATGTATAAGGTATAAGCGCCGTGGTATCGAAAACGAAATATTAAAACTGGTATTCACCGAGCGCTCTTAAACGGCTCTTAACTTTACGAGGCTCTTAACTTGAAATTTCCTTGGGGTATTCCCGACCACTCCTAACTTACGAGCTTACGGTCGACTTACGGTCGATGAATACGAGCCTTAGTTTATAAGGGTGTTTACAAGCTTGTTTAATTTAAAAGCGTTTGGTGAAACCAAAACATCTCATTTTAAGGTTTAGGAGCCTGTTAAATGTTTAAAAGTCCTTCGTGAAATCGGGCATTAGTGTTTCTTTATGAAATCGGCCATAACACTGAGCCTCCACTTGAAATAAATGATTGCCAGAAATGTGTCATGTAGCCAATATTTCTTGTGGAGCCCCCTTATGTCTCGATTTTTGTTATTTTTAGACATAATTTTTTCTATTTATTTCTTGTCTTCGTAGAAGAAATAAATGCAGATATAAATTTTGACGTTTCGTGACTTGTGACTTCACTAGACACAAATTTCTCACGAGACGTCGAGTCTTGACACCAATTCCCACATTTTCATGTAACATTCCTTCATTTCATTGACAAACTCATGTTATGTTTTCACTTCGTGTAGAAATTATGTCCTGTTAAGCCAAGATGTAATTTTTCTACCATTTACTGTCTGTTGAAGTACATACATAATGTTGTTTGTTTGTTTGCAGGCCAAAATTAACATTAAGGCTAGCCGCGCACTAGCAATTTTTAGTTGCGAAACTGTTTGGTTACTTATAGAAAACAAATGAACTGTTTGGTTGAATGTCCGTGAATTTGCAGATAATTATATGTTCAATAAAATGGCGAACTTATTTTAGGCAATCGTTTAGTTTGTGTCAAAACACAAACTTTTTAGTTGCTCGAACCAAGCAGTTTCGCAACTAAAAATTGCTGGTGCGCGGCTAGCCTAAAAGAATTAAACATTGAAGATAGTATTTTGATAATTTTTTTTTAAATTAGTAGGGCATTCAGAGACTTTTCATGCTTGTGGGACTACTCAATTATGTCTCGGAGCAAATGTTCTTCAAGGTCGTGCAAATCTCTTTTGCTCAAAAATGGATTGACCCAAAACCTGTGCTTCCTTTTGTATTCTTCCCGTCTTGCCTCTTTCAGTTGTTCCATTGCGTTTATCGCTAAAATCAAACGACGTGACTAACCTGCTGAGATTATGGCGAGGAATGAATAATCACGACATAATTTGCCCACAGAGTTAAAGAAATATAAACTTCAGATATAGTGTCTGATATAATGTCAGAAATAAATATTGCTAATGGAGTTGCGGCGTAAGTCTGGCAGGGTTTGGTTAAAAATTGCGATTTTTGTATCAGGGTTATAACCATTTCAATTATATATTAAATAATAAGGTCCCAGACGTTTTTTCTTCAGCTTTCGTTCTTCTCACAATCAGAGCCCGTATCTCGTAAGAATAAAGTGATCACTTAATTAATTGATTGTCGTTTTGACAATCGCTCGCTCTCTCTATATTTCTTTATTGATAGAATAGAGACATAGTCAAAATGACAATATAAAATTAATAAAATAAAATCTAACATATCTAAAGCAGTGATTTCCCTTGCACTCTTACTTCATAAAAAGCCAATGTTATCAGTAAAAGTATCCCAGCAATTCAAAATGCTATAGAAAGTGATATCCTAAAGCCGTGTGTAGATACTTTAAGTGCATTTGTTCCATTTAGTAAGCCCGATCTTCAATATACATACATATAAACAATACTTAACTTTGTAAATAACTCGTTAAGGACATGGTATCCGAATACATATTTTTTTCAAAAAATTGAATCTCTAAAAATTTTTAAACGACCCAATTGTTTACAATAAGCAGACAGTTAGGTACATGAAGTTTTCGTACGAGCCAACTTCAAAAGAAAACACAATTGAAGGATACATTTTTAATTGAAAAAAATATTTTGAGTCACAATTAGTTTTAAGTAAAACCCTAAAAAACATCGAAAATATTAATACCCAAAACTTATTGAATCACTTAATAATGGGAAATACATATGTGGAAAACTAAAACTGACCAATACGTGATAAAAAAATTGTTGGTCCTTATTCGGAATTTATTTTTTTATCAACAGCAAACACTTTTTTATCGATTCGTAAAAAAAAAAGTTCATTTTGGTGGGGGGGAATTCCGAATAAGGTCCAAATTTTTTCTTTGTTCATTTCAACCAAATGATATAAATGGGCCTCGTGACTCGATTTGTGCAATTTATTGTACTGTCCCTGTTATTCCTCAAAACCAATTGTCCCACTTAAATAACATTTTTGTAGCAGGATTTGTTAAATCAAAAGATGATCTAACTTTAAATGGGCAAACTTCTAAAGTATATTTTTATCTAGGACAAATACTTGGTGATAATCTAGGACCAGTGTTGTAAATTTTTGAATCAAAAAAACCATGAGTCATATGTAAGTCTGTAGATGATTTGTGAATTAAAAAAATTTAATTCATAAGTTAGTTAGTGACTTATTATTTAAAAAAAAAAATTAATTCATAAGCTACTAAGTGACCTATGAATTGAAAAAAAAAATTAATTCATAACAACTAAGTGACTTATGAATTAAAAAAAATCAAGTCATGACCAAGTTAGTGACTTCAGAATTAAAAAAATTAATTCACTACCTACTAAGAGACTTATGAATTAAAAAAAATAAATTCACTACCTACTAAGTGACTTATGAATTAAAAAAAATTTAAGTCATGAGCAAGTTAGTGACTTATGAATTAAAAAAAAAAATTCACAACCTACTAAGTGACTTATGAATTTAAAAAAAATTAATTCATAAGCTAGCTGGTAGATTGTAAATGTTTAAGCTTGTTTTGGCTACATAATTATTTAATGATTAACGAAAGTAGATTTCAAGCTTTTGTGTGTCATACAATTATCATGCTAGCTTATAAATTTTCCAATTAATAATTTTTTAATCAGATTTCATCCATAAGCTTATGAATTAATTTTTTTTCAATTCATAAGTCACTAGGTAACTATTGAATTAATTTTTTTTAATTCTTAAGTCACTTACTTTCTCATGAGTTAAATTTTTTTAATTCATAAGTCACTTAGTAGGTTCTGAATAATTTTTTTTTAATTCATAAGTCACTAAGAAGCTTATGATTTAATTTTTTTTAGTTCACAAGTCCACCAACTGACTTATGAATTAAATATTTTTAATTCATAAGTCAGTAACTGGCTGCTAATTTACATTTTTTTTAATTCAGTCATCAACTAGCTTGTGAATTAAAGCCAAGGGTTGCGATATAATGCACGATATTTTTCTAGATGTTGCGAAATACAACTTGTCAAAAATCTTAAATTACTTTATTTTTGAAAAAATATTTTTCCTTAGACGCATTCAATTATAGGAAGCAGATGTTTCCCTGATTCCCATTTTATTGGCAATATAAGTCGTCCAATTGATGGAAGCCAAATTATTTTGTTTTGCTCATCATTGGAGACTTGATTCCAAATACATACAGATACAGTTCACAAATTTTTAATAAATTTTATAAAAATAATTGATATTGTAACTATCGATGAACTCAGTTCAGCTGTTTTAACAAAACTTGATAATTCGATTGAAGAACACAACTTCTATGTTGATTTTTTTAAAGAGAAATTAAAGCCCAAATTTCATTTTATAAAAAGAAATTGGTCCATTAAAAACTGTTTGGTACTTCAGACATGAAGCCAAACATCAATTTTTTAAACAGTATTGTTATATTATCAATTCAAAAACCTTCCATACATTTTATGCATAAGAAGCTCTCTTCAATTCTCACATACAACTCTTCAAAACTTATTTTTTTCAGAACGATTTTACCATATTATCTTAACCTTTCCACACATTTTTCTTTTGGAAGCCAAGTTGAAACTTTGATTTTCAAAGGAAACCTTTTTAAAATTAATTGCTTTGTCAAATTTGAAGCTTCGGTATTAAAAATACTAAACATCTTATTGGATTCAGAACAAAATGTTTTTTTTTAATATGTCAATTATAAAAATGTTTGTATCTAGCACAATTTAAGGCATATAAAATAGAGCAAAATGTAAATGGCTTTTATATGAAAAACACTGTTGATTTTCCGACGTGTGTAAGGAGTGTCCCTTTTAATAACTCAGAAGAAGTTGTTCGTTCTAATTAATAAATCTATTTTGTATTTACATTATTTTTAAGTATGGCTAATATGAAAAAAATAAAATATGAAATTCGTTACATTAGAAAACTTTTAGCGTTTTGTCTGCTTCATCAATTCTCAACACAACAATTTCCGTTTACAGAAATCTCAGTTTTAATATTTGAGCTAACAATTTAATTTTCATTTTTTTTTTTTTTTTTTTTTTTTATAATCTACCCGCGCTCAAGGGATTATGATTACCCTTTAAATGTTTCAACACAGCGCGGGCATGAAGTTACGGAAGAGAAAGAAGGATAGGAAAGATGTGTGGCACGATGTTCTGAGACTGAAGGTTGTTGTCTCAGATATTTTATCTCCAGGGATGGCGGCTGAACTAAAGCGGAGAATGCCGTGTCTTATTTCAAAGTCGCTTATAATTCACATTATTTTATTCATCCTTGTTGGGCATACTAGTTTAATTCAATTACATGTTGTTAGTGTTATGCCTGAACAACATGCAATGAATAAACCAGCAACCCATTGATGAAAATTTTTTAGAAGGTTTTTAATGGAATTAAAACGACATAGACGACGGCAGGGATCGAACCTGTGATCATGAAGTTGACAGGCGAGCACACATCCATCGCGCCACGGCCACCCCATTTTTTTATTGACAATTCCTTTTTTTGGACAATCTATAGTTTTAAAAGTCTGCCATGTTTAGTTCTTGATCTTGCTTCAGCTATGTACATTTGCTCTTTATGGCAAAATAGGTAGTTGTTTCACTTTTGGCGGGTTCACCTGCTTTACAATTCCCTGGAATATCCCTTTGGCCTTTGGTTTTTATCAAACTTTAATTTTGAATGGTGCAGTCTATGGTATTGATCCGAATAAATTCAGAATAGTGGAGTAGCCAATTTCAATAGCTCACTGTGAGGAAGCTTTAAAACGAAGCTTTGCCGAAAACATCCAGGGTTGTTAGATGAAATAGAATGTCAAGTGCGGCGGGGGAGTCGTGCCAAGTACTCCACCCATACACATACAAGCTGACCTTGTTGGACCCTGTCAAATTTTTCATTTTGTATCATTTAAAGCAATCCACCATACTGTCACACCGTAAGTTTGACTCAGTCTGATTACCGAAGTGTATAGCCGATGAGTAATGCGAGGTTACAAACCCCATTCATTTTGTTTTTTTGCCACTGCGATCTTTCTGACACCGATACGGTGCTGTTTAGTACAGTTAAGTTTTCCGCAACTGGTTAACCAGTGAAATTCTGTAGTCATCTAAGTTTTGTACTGGTTTTTGTTTGTACAAAAAAAAGAATCACATGGTTTTTCTGCCTCGGTACGTACATTCGAACACAGGCGCTGAAGTCCTGGGGCCCTATTTTGTATTACGAAACGAGCGGCAAGTCAACGATACTGAGGAATACGATAGTCACGACAAAGAGCGATTAAGTAAAACGAAAAAAGGGTACAAAAGATGTTGCCAAGCTTAACCGAAAAAAAAAATTGTTTGAAGCGCAACCAATTTCTCGACTATTAGGAACGTCAAAAATTGACATAAATAAATGAAAAAAAAAAATTATAAATCAAGAAACGATAAAACGAAAGCTAAACGATAGGTATATGGCAGTCGTTAGAACTAACGAGTATCGTTAAAATTAAACGATTCTCGTTTAACATAACCGCATTTCAACGATAACGGAGGAATTTCAACGATAATCGTTTTACAAAATAGGGCCCCTGATCCAACAGTAGATCTAGAAATTTGAAAAAAAAAATAAAGTATGCTGTTGAATCCCTGTAAAGTGCTGGCAGTCATATGTAAGGTTTTATAGCAAAATATTTTCTCAGGTATTTGAACTTTTGAGCAGATTATTGATTTATTGTGTGCAGTGGAATAGTACTTCCTATATCCTATGTTGAATTAACTTTATTTTATTTTATACTTCGAATTTTTTAAGAAAAGTTAAAAAGAACTTATCAAAGTCACGAACTGAAAACTGCAAGGACGATCAAGGGAGGATATGAAAACATTTCTCCAAACGGTATACATCATGCTGATGAATTAAATATCTAGACGGCGGCGTCAAGTTCCTCACTGATCCAGAGCATGAAGCAAGACGACCACTGACCTGGGGGCGTATTCCTGAACACGAGTCGAGTAAGATGTCACTCGAGAGCTTATAGTCGAGTGAGAATTTGTATTCCTCAACACGAGTGAGGTTCAAAAACATGACATGACTCTCAAAATGTTGAACGCACCCTTTCAACCGTAGCTGACTTCAATAAACGATAATTTGATATGTCACAGACAAATATTATTATTTCGAAATAGTTCTCAATTCAATTTGTTGAAAAATAAATATGGCATAATTTAATTTAAAATAATATAGGATAATAAAATTAAAAAGAAAATGATTAGTATGATGATGTTTCATGATAGTGATAGTGATTCAGATGAGGACAGGAGGTGCATTTTCAAGAAAATTAGAGATGCAAGAAATCCTTTGGAGGTTCCTAACAACGTGTAGGCATGAATAGAAATAAAGCAATAATCAAAGTTTAAATTAATTATTTTTTAGATTTATACGACTGTTCCGAATAAATAAAATAATTTTTTCGTATTACTGCGTGTTATGGAGCCCGAATTTAAAATACACGCCAGATCATCATCTATGCCAAATGTAATCAAATTGCAATGGATCTTCGATTTTTTGGCCAAGGTTCCTACCAGTCAGGAGTAGGACAGGACTATACCATTGGACTATCCCAATCATCTGTCTCTAAAGTACTTAGTGAAGTGCTCGACATAATGGAACGCACAATTTGTCGAACTTGGGTTTGTTTTAACAGATCCGAACAGACATTGCAAGAAACCAAGGAGAATTTTTTGGAAAAGTTTCGGATACCTGGTGTTATTGGTTGTGTCGATGGGACTCATTTAACCATTGTGAAACCATCTGAAAATTAGCATTTATATGTAAACAGAAAGTGATTTTCTTTATTTACATTCATACCATATTCTTCTCCATCCACTGCGGAATCATGGGAAAGCTCTTTGATGACTTCCTCAATTGGATTTTCGGATCCATTGCTTGACTCGACAACTTTTTAAACATGACTAATTTGTCACACAAAAATATTCACTGTAGTGTTCAGGAATACTCTTTTTTCACTCGAGTGATATTTGACGTTTGACGTTCGAGTTGGGGAATACCCATTATTAGTGACTCGTGTTCGCGAATACCATTTCATGTGAAATTTTCCCATGTCACATAAAACTCACTCGACTCGTGTTCAGGAATAGGGCCCCTGGAAACCAAACTGCAGAAAAATTCCTAATCGGAATAAAACGACTCCAGTCCTGCTTCGAAACCTTAAGCCTCAATGATTACTCTTAAATAAATATAAATTTACTTTCCCTGTGTATGGATCAATAGTGATAAAAATTTATTTCTGAAAGATCAATTCATTAAATAAAAAACAAATACATCTATTTTTATTTTATTTATTTATTTGTTGAATCATAATTTACTGATTTTATTTAAAAACACTCAACACGACAAATATCTTTCATCAAGCTTTAGTAGGTACATATTTTGTTTTAATGTTTCTCTTCAAACATTAAGCAATTGATGAATGAATAAAAAACAAAACTAGACTTTTTTATAAAGAAGTGTACACATACCTTATTTTCTTACAATCATGCATGAAAAATAAAATTGTTCCTCATATTTATATATATATATATTCCGGTGCTTTTGTTAATGGATATAAAATTTTAATTAATTTTGTTAATTAAACAAAAATAGCTTATAAGAAATTATCAATTAGAATATCAATTAAATGAGAAAATACAAAATAAAGAAACATACCACTGGACTGACCCACCACCTACATTTATTACACAAATGCATGCAACTTGAAAGTGAATATGATCCTGGAAATCATCTCATAATCCATCGTGGAAGTCCCTTTCCTTTCCTGTTTTTTTTTTTTTTTTTATTTTTTTTTTGTGAAATCATAGATATCCAAAGGAGAATCCTCAAAAAAGAGCGAAGGGTTTTGAATCCAAAATTAGAATATCCTTGATGATAACGAAGTATACAATTTCAATAACGAAAGGTGTGCATGGTGCGCGCAGATGTGTTGGAGAAATTTTCCATAAATTTGAATTACAATTTGACTGAGAAGGGTGAAAAATTTTAAAACTTTAAAATCCTCCCGCGGCGTCCTACATTTACGCAGAGAATGAGGAGAAGAAATCCATAATTAAAACAAAACGATTTCCATTCCAAAAATCCAAAATTATGTTTAAAAGGTTTGTTTGTCCAGAAGGAAAGAGGATTCAAAATTTCTCGAAAGAACGAACGAGACGAGAAAGCAGTCATGAGAATAACGGTAAAGCAGCGAAAATCCGCATGCCCGAAGTGGAGAAATGAGGTGAAGAATCCTCCACAGGAGATATTTTGCTCCATTCCTATATCCTATTTTGTATTTATATTTGTTTCCAAAATACAAATCCTTTATAATACAAATTTGGCAATCCTGTTTTCACATCCAGGGTTTCCATTAAGTCCATCCAGAGTTTATAAAATAAGCATTTGTTTTTTTTTCCTATTTTATCCTGAGATCTCTTGACTCTTTTTTTATTTTTAATCCGTTATCCTTTTCCATACATGTTAAAATCAAACTATCCAATTCCATACACTTTTTTGTGAAAGAAAAAGAAAAATATGTTAATTAAATGTTTCTTTGTAGTAATAAATAGGTAAAGATGTTTCGAATGGCTTTTAGAATTTACAATTATTTTAAAGATGAATATAAAATTAAAATGCAATAATATGCAAAAGGATGGAGCACTTAAATGTTGGTGAATGACTAATTCATTGCAACATTTTTTGAATGGCAATTTTCAATTCCTACAATATACGTTTAGTATAAATTATATGGGGGATCGGACAACCCATTGAAATGTTTAAACTTCAATATTGGACTTCAAATTCTTTAATGAGTTATTTTATAAGAATAAGGAAATGTTCAAAAGGGTTGATTTAATTGCACGAGAGTAATGAAAAGGAAATTTACATGGACAATTGTTCAGAAATCTACAATGTTCCACTAAATTTATTAAGAAGATAGTTATTGATTTTATATTGCTCGGCTTATGGTAGCTACGTTTTTTTTAGGATTAGGAATACATTTTACAATATCTTATAGTAAAACGGTGCATGAGTTTTTTTCTTTTTTGAATTTGTCTGATAAAAAATTGTGTTTTTGTTCATTAAGTTTTGATTTCAGATTAGTTAGTGATTTTGAAATTTAATTTTAAAAATTAGATCTGGAGTCTGAACGTGACCTTGAATATGATACACGGTGTACTGGAGAATAGGTGGGAGTTCCACGTCGTCTTGGCCTTGGCGAATATGAACGGGAACGAGATCTGGAATTATTTATAAAATAATTTATTATGTGAAATATGTATAACCCGCTTTTGGAGATATGGGATTATCTTACCTATCACGGTAATCACCACCGCCGCCACCACCACCTCCACCGCCACCACCACCACCCCCGCGTCCTCTTTCTTCGCCGCTATCTTCTCTAACACGTATATACGACACCTCTCCCTGTAAAAAAAAAATTAGAAATCCAATGTAAAGCCATTAAGTAAGTTAAAAGTTTAAGTAGTAAGTGTGTATACATGTATTTATACGTAAAAAAAACCATAGCATAATATTGTTATTTTTTCCTTAAGTGTTTAATTGTATTGTCAACACTGTACACTTCAAAGACATTTTTTCCCATCTGATCCGAAGCGATTAAATTTACACTCATCGCTCCAAAAGATATTTCTCCACCAATTTTGAACTTTTGAAAAAGCTTCCTTGCAAAATGCAGCCGACGTGACAGATTACTATTAGAGATGTCTGGTAATACCAGTAACACCATGATCTTGTTCATTTGAATATTTAATTTTTGGGGCTTTGCTCAGGCGGACAAAGGCAACATGAGTTAGAGAGATGGGTTTTCTGGTAATACTCTTACGAATTTGTTTTGAGAACCTACTTCTTGGCAATGGTGAAGAGCATTTATAACATTCTTATTCTTCCTTGAAAATTCTAATTTCCACTCAATTTAAGGCTTCGTTTGACCTTATTTCTTAAAATCAAGAACCCGTAGCCGCAGGTCGCTGCTGATTGTTTTTTCACTTCTCATACTACATTTCAGCAATTAAAATTGAAGCAAGTTAACTAAAAACTTTATCTAAACTCATAACCTTTTTACTAGCTTTTAAAAGTTAAGTGGAAATAATCACTTATATTCTGAAACTCGTATTTATGACTCGTATTCGACTACAGTTGCAGGAACAGTCGTTTGCGATGTTTTTCCTTTCCCAATATTAGTACAAGTGAATTCGGATGTTCGACTCCTGGAATAACAACATACGACTGTAGTCGAATACGAGTCATAAATACGAATTTCAGAATATGGGTGAATGTGTGCTATTTAAATTGTCCTGACTTGAGTGCACCTTGTTTACCATTTGACTTTTTATAAAATAATTTTTATATTTAAGATCTAGTTACTTTACAGTAAAAAAAACCTTTAAAAAACAATAAATATATGTTTTAAGTCCAAAAAGAATTTTTAACAGAAGTGTGCTTTTTATTTTGTCGCCACTGTATGTACATATGTATAGGTATTTTTTTTTTCCTCAAATTATCCTCTTCCATAAAGGAGAGAATGAGAGCCCTAACTTTTGCTGTAGCAATTAAAACACTAATGTCATTGATTGCCGCTAAGTTTTAGCTAAAAACATTGAGAAGAAAACACGAATTGTAGCAAAAGCATACAGCCATGGAGACAAATTCCTCCAAACATTTCATTCAGTGGCATAACTGGAAACGTTACTTTTGTCGTTGGCTCTTGCAATTCAATTCGATGTTAAATAAAATAATTATTTCAAAAAAATCTGAGATGCTGAATCGTCTGTGAAGGTTAAATTTATATACATATATAAGGGCGCAAAATTTTAAACATTTAAAACCTGCTCGAATCAATTTTATAATGGGAGACACTCTAAATATTTTTTGACGAATATAATTTTAATACATCAAGGCCCGTTTTAAATTTTGATGAAGGAGTTGATTCAGAAAGCTCCAATGAATTAGAAATGCCAAAATTTACTAAAACTGATAACAGTAAACCTGTTGATATCAATAAAGCAGGTAAATCCGGTGAAGCAGAAAAATCTGTAAAAGAAACGGATAATAAACATGAATATGTTCAATCGAAACACTTTAAAACTGCAGAGGGAAACTGTAGAAAAAGTGAACGAATTAAAAATCTTCCAAAAGTTTCATATAATGAGGACGAAGAAGATACTGAAAATTATCTGTTATATGCAGAATCAGTCATTAATTCAGTTCCAAAACACTTCCAAGATATAGAAGAAAGGGAAGATAAACATAAATGGTTAGAAGCCATAAATGAGGAACTAAATTCACTAAAAAAAATAATACGTGGTCAATTGTACAAAGACCAATTAATAAAAATGTTGTTGACTGTAAATGTATCTGGAAATCCATGCAGATATAAAGCTAGATTAGTCGCTAAGGGTTTTAGTCAGAAATATTTAGAAGATTATAGCGAAACCTTCGCACCAGTGGTTCGAATTACTACTTTTCGCATGATCTTAGCGTTCGCCAACCAATTTAATTTATTGATCCATCAAATGGATGTTAAATCAGCTTTTTTAAATGGATGCTTGAAAGAAGAGATACATATATATGTTCATTCCAGAAGGCATAGCAAACAAAAATAATAATATGGTATGCAAATTACATAAATCTATATATGGGTTGAAGCAATCAGCTAGGTGTTGGTTTCAACGTTTCGATGAAATTTTAAAAAAACGTGATTTTAAAAACTCACGCAATGATCACTGTCTATATTTTTTAGATAGGGGACAACCAAATAAAAATATTTATGTTGTACTTTACGTAGATGATCTTTTGATTGTAACAGGAGATATAGATACAATGTTAAACTTCAAAGTATATTTAAAACAACAATTCGAAATGGTTGACATGGATGAAATTAAGTTGTTTTTAGGCATAAATGTAGAAAGAAACGAAAATGAATGATCAATTGATCAAAGCGTTTATTTAAATAATGTATTAAAAAGATTCAATATGACTAATTGCAATCCAATAAGTACACCTCTTCCAGTAAAATTAGATTCAGAAGCTCTTAATTCAAATGAAGAGTTCAAAACTCCCTGTCGAAACCTTATAGGTTGTTTAATGTACGCAATGCAGTGTACTCGTACTGATCTTTGCACGGCAATCAATTTTCTAATTAGGTACCAAAATAAAAATAATAAAGAACTATGGCAGAATTTAAAAAGAGTATTGAGATATGTTAAAGGTACTATTAACTTAAATCTAACATATACAAAATTACAATACAAAGAAATATTAATCGGATATGTGGATGCTGATTGGGCTGGAAGCGAATCTGACAGAAGAAGTACTACAGGTTATTTATTTAAATTATTCGGAGACAATTTAATTTGCTGGAACACTAAACGGCAAACGTCAGTAGCAGCTTCATCGACTGAAGCTGAATACATGGCACTATTTGAAGCGGTAAGAGAGGCATTATGGATTAAGTCCTTGTTTAAAAGTATTGATCTTCAAATAAATGATTCCATTGTTATATACGAAGACAATCAAAGTTGCATTTCGCTTGCCAATAATCCTGTATCTCATAAGCGTTCCAAACATATCGATATAAAGTACCATTTCACAAGAGAGCAAATAGAAAACAAAACTATATCTATAAAATATATTTCGCCAGATAACCAGCTTGCAGATGTATTCACCAAACAGCTACCAGCACCAAAATTTCGAGAACTCATCTTTAACCTTGGTTTAAGAGAAAACTAGTTGGATTGGTATCTTATAATTTTAACTATTTTTTAAAGATTCTATGAATAAAATAACGCTGCCCTATGATATATATTTTTTTTTGTAAATGTTATTGAATTTTATTTTGTTTTATTGAATTTTCTTTTATTTTAATCATTTTTTAATTCAAATAAATACTATAGACCAATTATTTATATATGTATAAATAACTATGTAAACTTAAATAAAAAAACATTTATATTTTGAGGGCGGCTATTGAGTTTGAACCTTAATTCTATTTAGTTCACACCTTTATACAAAAGATAATTAATTTTTTATTTGACAGTTGGTAAACTGTTTAATTTTGAATTTTTATAACTGCTCTTAAACGGGGAATCCCCTTTTAAATTAGAGTCATACATGTATTTCATTTTTCTTTACTTATTCGTTAATTTAACTTCAAGGAAGAAACATTAAAGATTATTTCTGTAATAAACAAAGTTTGGTTTTTCTTTTCAATTATTCTAATAAATTCGCTTAGGTTCTATTGCGAAACCCATATTAGAAGAGTTGTCTAACGTGATTAAAATTGTGTTAAATAGAGCCGGTTTTATTCCTTAAACGAGCAACGTTTAAAATTTTACGCCAATGATTTTAATAAGACATTATGGTATGGTCGATTTAGGAGATTATACTACAAAAGATACTTCCATCATTCCAGTGGAAAGATTACATGAACACTACATCTCCCTTTTGTACTTGCCGAATCAGACTAAATGGAACTTTGCACAGCCTCTTCTCAAGGACGAAATTTTAGATAAGAATATTGAACTGGAAGAAGTCAAAATGGTACTAAGTTCTCTGAAAGAAGGCAAAGCAGCAGGGTCAAACGGAATTCCAACCGAGTTTTTGAAAGACAGTACAGATGCTTTCAAAGGAAATTTAGCCAAAGCACTCAACGTAATTTTTAATTTTGGAACTCTACCTGAACATTTTTATTAAACGTTGATTTTCCCGATATATAAAAAGGGTGATGCGTCTGATCCGACTAACTACAGAGGCATAATCATTCCTGAACTTTACGCTAAAAACGTATACAACTTTATTAAACAACAGATTGAATGTATGGGTAAACGATAATAAAAAACTCAGTGAATTTCAGGCTGGATTTCGTACTTGCTATTCGACGTCTTCGTACTTACATCTATAGCTCAAATGAAGTTGAACCAAAATCAAAAACTGTACACATTGTTTTTGGATTTTAGAGCGGCTTTTGATACGATAAACCGAAATACGATGTTCTATAAGCTACATCGTAATTTAGGATTATCCTCAAAGTTTGTCAGAGCACTAGAAAAACTTTATCAACAATCTACGGCATATATTGTTAAAGGAAAGGAACAGTCAGAAAAATTAGAAATAAACCGTGGAGTGAAGCAAGGCTGTAATCTTAGCCCCCTACTCTTCGCACTATATTTAAATGATCTTGTAGACTCATTTATATGTGGAGTAAAAATTGGCAGCACAAAAGTAAAAGTCATCATGTATGCAGACGACATAGTTATAGTTTGCAGAATCAGCTGGTGCACTGCAGTTAATGATGAACAAACTGTACGGGTATTGCAAAATTTGGGACTTAGAAGTCAATGTTAATAAGTCAAAAGTTATGGTTTTCCAGAAAGGTTCAGGCAGGATAACAGCAAGTGAAAAGTGGAAATATGGTGACAATAACCTGGAGGTAGTAAAAAAATACACCTACATAGGAATGGAGCTAGCTTACAACCTTAACATGGAAAAGCACTTGAAAACCAAAGTAGATAAGGCTAAAACAGCAATATGCGTAAATTGGAACAGAATTTTTAGCAATAAACATATTGCTGTTGTTGCAACTTGCAACAGCACAATCCATTCTTCTATATGGTGCACAAGTTTGGGGTGGTCAGCGATTCGAAGTGGTGGAATACCTGCTACGTTTTTTTCCTAGGAAATTTTTTTATTTGCCAATCAATACCCCTAAATACATGTATTATATTGAGTCTGGTTTACCATCACTTTTTATCTCATCGCTAAAGCTACATGCTGATTATTTATCAAGAGTGGCTAAAATGGATGAAATTCGGCTAAGAAAGCAGATTTTGCGGTATGCAGTGCAAAAGAATATACTTTTTGCCAAAAATTGGAGTAAACTAGCTGCAGATTGTGTAATAGTGCTGAATTTATTGGAAGTTAGAATGGACCAATGGAAACAGACGTTTTATAAAGTTATCCGGACAACTGGTGAGACTGAGAGATACTCTTATATCGAAAAAGCCCGTGAGTCAACAGAGAGGGTTTATTACTCGAAAATTAACTATAACTTAAACGAGGCAAATTACTTCAACAGCAGTTTCACATGCATTATGATCGGAGCAATTTTCAAAATAAGAGGAAAATTAATAAGCCTTAATTATTCAACGCATCGAACCGAAGGAACTGGCAACTGTGATTTGTGCAACCTGCAGTAGGAAGAAAATATCTTCCATTTCATTGGAGTATGCCCCATGTTGAAGGATATAAGACGATCTCACTTTGGAAAAAATACTCTTGAATTCGATGAAGTCCAAAAGTATCTAAACGGGATGGACTGGAAGCTTCTGTTCAGCTTATCAAAAGGCTAACGCTTATAGGGGAAGTTATAGGGGAAGAATAATTACAGAAAGCTTTTAAAATTGTAACTATTTAAAAATAATGTACTGTGCTGATTTAACTTAACTAAAAGTCTAGCGTAAAAAAGGAAATAAAAATTGTTTTCGCTAAACTAAAAGCGAAATGAAAATTTAGATTATTGTAAAACTTATCAAATGTGCTACGCAGGCAAACGATAACAACTGTACAACTATTATATAGAATAAAAATCTTATCTTATCTTACCATAAGTAAATTTAAATATTTCATTAAATTCACTTGAATTTTCCGTTGGACAAAACTCTTTCTTTTTGTAAGTTTTATGAAGGTATTTTTTGTATACATAATATGTATATACTGTGTAAAAAGCTTTAAAATAGCAAATTCAATGCTTAATACATTTTAACTAACTAACATTGCTTGGTTGATATTGGTATGATATTTATATATAAAACAAGAAAGTTTATTCATAATCTCTTTTTAATTTGCTTAAAAATAATCTGATTTTGAATTGGTGTGAAAAAAGTATACTACCGAGTTTAAATAAAAATTATAAAACGAATAAAGAAGTGGAGCATATTAAGCAGATCTTTTTTTTATAATTAGCGCACACTCAAAGGTTTTTTATATCCTTAATATGCTAGACACAATGTGAGCACTAGCAAAAAAAAAGCGGGGGGTGAGAAAGGAGGTGCCGCTGTACAATGGTTTTTAATTCTTGAACATTACAATAACAGGGAAAAACAGAGCATGGTTAGACATTCCACACATTAAGTAACGAATCTCTATCTATCACAGTACGGCTGAAGTAGGACTCAAGGGTACACTGATGGAAATTCCTAGAAAAGCGTGTATTATGTTGAACTGTTAAAGGGAAGGAATGCTGTTGGACATTTTAGGGATTGAAGTTATACTCAAGCTATCATCAGCGAAACAAACAATTGAATTAGAAGTTGCAGACAGATCATTCATAAAAATGAGCAAGAGTGTCGGGGACACCAGCATTTATTTCAGACTTGAATCCGTCCAGAAAAAACTTGTATTGAACGGTTAGAAAAGAAATTTTTTGTCCAACGAAGAAGGGATTAATCGATACCAAAAGCACGCATTTTAGATAAGAGAGCAAGATGCCATACTCTATCAAATGTCTTTGAAATATCAAGTGCAATAATCTTACTTTGTCCACTGTTCGATATAAATATAAACCGTCAAATCACAAGTGGACCTATTGCTACAAAAGCCATACTGCCGGTCATTAAGAAGATTTCGTTCCTCAAGATATTTCTTAAGCGGATAATTAATCAGCGTTTCCATGACCTTGGAAAAAAGTGATTTTAGTGCAATTGGTTTATAATTTGAGGGAGGAAAAGATTCGCCTTATTGAGAATTCGCTGAACAAATGACATTTTCCCAACTACTCGGAACCAGCCCAGAAGAATAGGATAGATGGAAAAACTTACAAAGGGGTTTTGCTAGCGTTGAAGAACACCTCTTTAGAATAATAGCGGGGATACCATCCGGACCAGCGGATTTATGTATGTTAAGATCTTTTAGGACACTCGCCACAGTACGAATACGAAAAAAGACTTGTCCCATAGAATCATTAACGCGCTCAAGAACTGGGGGAGTTATGAATTTAATTGAATTTTACCGATTTACCCTAGAGAATTAAAGAATAATTTAAACCTATAAGTGAGGGAAAGAACGATTCGTCAAAGCTGTTAATAGTGGTTTATCTTCATTTAAAGTTATATTATTTCCTTCAAGAAGAGAAAGGCAAGGTTCAAATTTGCCAAAGATCACATCAATAATTGGTCAGTGGGGTGTTATTTCTAATGAATGGAAATTTAATTTGAAAGAATTGGACGGGTTGCCGACGCAGGGCAATCGACCAAGCACTTATTCCTGGGTTTACAAAATGCACTGTTAAACATAGAGGATATAATGTTATAATCAAGGGATTCTTCTCAATTAATTAAAAAAGGCATTATTGATTAGTTTATGTACAAGGTTATCTTGGAGAATATTTAGATACCACATCCTGAGGAGGATGTTCCCATGAAATGAACATTTCAGAAACATAACGAACCGAAAGTTATTTCAAAAATACTGAAAGAATTGTTTCGATTATAAAAAATTCACGTAGTAGAAACGTCAGTGCAGTCTTCCGATCTCAGCCCCGTAGAAAATCTATGAGATTGTAGATTGGAGAATTATCAACGAAACTTGCAAATATAGAAACCATCTCTTTATACAATTCATAGATCTTTGGAACAATATTCCAAGTTCAATTTTTTCGAATCTTAATGAGATTATCCCTAGGAGGTGAAGAAAGGCGATACAAAACGAAGGATTTGCCACAAAAATTTAATACTAAAAGCATTAATTTTCAATAAAATTTTGTTTGTTTTGTCGATGTAAAAAAGAGATATTGTAACACTGTTATTGCCAACACTGTACTATAAATATGAAAGAACTAAAAATTATTTTATGAGGGGGAAATAAACTGTTTCATAACTTTGCTATTTCTCTGTGCAAAGCTGTGTAGGTATAAAAACAGTATTGTCAAAGCAAGTCTTCGTCCTACTTTACGTTTTTGATAGCTTGCGATTGTTCAGAACAAATATATACAAAATGGATTAAGTCGGCAAATAATTAACATCACTTTGCCTAACTTGTATCTTACTGAGTATTATAAAATAATAAAAACTATGGTAACATCATCGTGTGGGTAGGCAATTTGATATTTTGAATAAAACTAGTTAAGATGACGAACCGTAGGTGGATTTTGTTTTCGCCCACAGAACTTACCTCATGTGATCGGAATCTTGAATCGTCGAGCTTCTTGATGGCGTATTTCATATCCTCATGACGTAGAAATTCGACAACCCCTGTGCCATCTTTGTATGTATCGGCGAAGCAAACATCGCCAGCTTCTCTCATATGATCTTTAAGGTCTTGCCACGAACCACTTGGAGGCAATCCAGTGACCATGACGCGGAATTGTGATCGCTTAGTTGGTGGACCTCGTCCTCCGCCACCGCCACTACCACCACCACCGCCACGGCCTCCTTCACCTCGACTTCGGTCTCCTCCACGACCACCACCACGGTAACTTCCAGGCCCTCCACCCCTAGGGAATTCTACGCGCAGTCTGTACCCGTCATAGTCGTATCCATCTCGAGCTTTAACTGCGTCTTCGGCGTCTCTGTGGATCACAATTAATTTTTATATATTCAAAATGCATTAAAACTTGAATAAAACGCCATATCCATATACGAAAAAAATGTAAAAAAAAATATTACCTAGCATCTTCGAATTCAACAAATGCAAATGGCGGACCACGCCGGTTTTTCAAGTCCACGAATGTAACTTTTCCAAATTTATGGAAAAGGTCTTGTATATCTTTGGTCCTTATATCTGGGGGCAAATTGCCAACGTAAATTCTACACTCGTTTCTGGACATTTTCTCAATTTTGACTGATTAAAAGATTAACTGATTTTATTGACTCAAAAAATATTAACAAAGCACTTGTACTTGGCTTTGACTTCTTTTCTTTATAGAAAAATTTTTATCTTATCGATGTACAAAACTACAACGAAGCGAGTCTGATCACAATCACACCCTTCTGAAAGAAGAATTAAATGAAAGAACTGGTGATGGCGAATGGCGAAATTTAATTAAAAATAAAAACTAAAATTATTCTCCGACAACTTGGCAAGACAAGGAAAGACCAATGGTGGCTGGTGAGCGCAAAATAAGTTAATGAAAAGAGAAAGGCATAGTTTGCCGAAAATAATAGGCCTGTTCCCTTACAGGCCGCCTTCGCCGGAGATTTATATTTTTACCATTATACTACGTTTTCACCAAAGGTAAATCCGGGATTTAAGTGGATTTACCATAAATCTCCTTTAAATCTCGTAGATTTAGCATACAAATATAAATCACCTCAAATGAAGATTTAAAATAAATCTCCTTGAAATCTTCTCACAATCAGAAGATTTGCAAAACAAACAAACCTTATTTTGTAGAACGCACCTATGAACGCACCTTTCTTCATTGAGAATCAACACAAAATAGAAATATCTGTTTTTTTCCTGTTTACTATCCAATTGCAATTTTTTTTTCTCTTGTCCAAATTGACAATTGAATGACAAGACAGAGTGAAAACGTCAAATAAATCTCAGTTTCTTTGGTGAAAACACTTCAAGATTTATTTTAAATCTCTAGCGGATTTACTCTTGGTGAAAACGTAGTATTAGGTGCGTTTTATTATTCACAAATCTATCTGGATCCGGATCTAGATCTTCCCTTGAAAATAAAACGATACGGATCTTAGTGACATCAGTGTTATAAGTCCGTCTCTTTTTATCCTTGCGTTTGTAAATTTTTAATTAATTTTTGTCTTTTTTCTTTACACTGTAGCTTACACTACCTTACCATAAAAAGCCATCTACTCGCCAGTGTAATAACTAATTTTTGGATCTTTGAAATAGATCCCGATAGAAAACAGGATCCCAAATTGTTTTTGTAATACATGTTAAAACTTAATCCAGATCCGGATCCAGATAGATTTGTGAATAATAAAACGCACCTATTGATGTCTTACATCTACGACATAACATTTTTTATTTCTGGAAAATTATGCTAATTAGGCCTATTCGGCGAGATCTTTTATTCTTCTATTCTGTTATTCTGCTATGAATTTCCATACAAATGTTTGAGCTGTCAACAAATCTTTTATGAATTTTAATTTTGGTATTCAGCACGCTAAAATCTGTTATAAAATCTGCTAAGAAAACTTTTATGAACTGTCAAACGTTCGAACATAGAAAAAATCTTTTACGAATAGCATTTTTGGTATTCAGCATGCCAAAATCTGTTATGAAATCTGTTAAAAATCATAAAAGAATAAAAGACAAACTTCTGTGACTTTTATCATAAAAGATTTCAATACATACAAAGATATCAATGAAAAATTGATATATCATCGTCGTCCATTGTGCAATACAATATTTTGCATATATGGCTGATCTGGAATGAATTAAATTACATTTTTGTTAAGAATGGACGTTTCATAGAACGACGACGATATATTTTTTATTTCATCAACGAAATCTATTTAAAATGAGACAAATGAAAGAAAATATATTTACACACATACGAGTATTATATAAGCATATGTATATGTAAGTAGAGTAGAGGACACCAATAATGTGTAAGAGAAGAGATTACTTTTTTGTTCGTCATCCATTTTAATTTTGTCAGATGAATTATTTTATTTAATCACAGCTGATTATGATAGCAGATTTAGTTTAGTTTCATAACAGATTTCGTTTTCGAAGTTGCATAACAGACTTTTATAAAAGTTCGAGCCCCTGAATACCAATTATAAAAGATCTTTTAAGATGGAAATCTTTTACGATTCATAACAGAAAATCCATAGCAGAATAACAGATGTTGCAGAATAGGCCTAAATATGTCTTATTTCATATTGCGTGAGAGTGCATTTCACGAAACAATCAGATTGTTATCGCAGCTGTGGAGTGTTGGCCTTTCACTTTTTTTTCATTAAAATAAAACCCACACAGAATACGTAAAATTCAATCAAAACACCAAACCACATTGCTCGTTTAAAAAAAATACCTGTTTTACTTATCTCATTTACTAAACTTAAATACTCTTAACGCAAATAAATAAATAACACGAATCCCGCTTACGATATATGAGACGACCACAGTCACAAGAAAACAAAAAATGGCGGCATTCACTAATGTAGTGTACGTAGTCAACTCACATTCAATTTTTAGTTGCGCAACTGTTTGGTTGCTTATAGAAAACAGATGAACTATTTGGTTGAATGTCCGCACAGGTGCATATAATTATATGTTACACAAAATAGTGAAATCATTTTAGGCAATCGATTAGTTTGTGTCAAAATACAAACTTTTAAGTTGCTCTAACCAAGCAGTTGCGAAACTTAAAATTGAATGTGCGCGCCTAGCCTAAAAATGTCAGTTTTAAAGTTATGTCGATTTCCTTTACACACTAGAGATTTCGATCCAGGATCAAATTTCTTCTTTTGGTGTGCGTATTTCGCATACATGTAAATCCCTCTTCAAATACGGATTCGAAGATTTTGAACTCTGTAAAAAAAAATAGATTTTTTTGTTGTGAAGGAACCTTTGAGTATATATAATATGGAGGGCTCGTTCCTATCCCTAATGCATTGTAGTACTTGAAGTTGTGATAGGGGTCGCTGCCTCACTTTCTGTAAGTTAGGGATACAGCCGTATCCTCCGATTTGTGCTTACCTTCTCCTCGCATATAGTTCTCCGTCACATGTGATATGAAGCACTCGGCAATAACTTTGTCTTATGCGCGAAACAGATTAAACCAGCAACAGCACCAGCATCGTCAACAGCAAACAGCACGCTGACCAGCAAAAATTTCTCAAACACATTGCCACCAGCAACGTCATTTCATCTGCTTGACATTTCATATGGAAAAAAAAGCTTTTCATTGTGGTGCCCATAGAGGAAATATATTACCTAGAGTCACGACCGGTACCCCTCTTGCCTGAAACACCCTCAAATTTTTTTTGAGGTGAGTAAGAGAAAACTCTCTTAAATTCCCTATCCGTGAATACGTGTGAATGGTGGATTAAAATACAAAATGAAGTCAGTAGCTCAAAATTTGAAGTTTTGTTTTTTTTGTGAATATCAAAATGACAGTTCTCAAAACAATTTTTTTATAATTGTAAGTAGACCGATTATAAATATTCGTGATACAAATTAATTGTTTTTATACTTAGGCTTATGTTAATAACTTAAATTATAATTAGTTCAACAAAATGCGCAAAACGCAAATAACCAACAGCGAGTAGTCAGACAGTAAGTGCAACTACAAAGACCATTCAACAACACCGACCAACAGCGGGCATCACAAAAGCAGATCAACTAAATCAACTCCCAAAATAAATCTTACCACCAGCCTAAATCATCCAGAAAGCACCACGATTACAAATGGAGAAGTTGATAGTCATGAGGATACAACCGAAAATAAAGATCAGCCAGATAGTTCAACGACAAGTGGTCAACAAAAAGTACAACAACAACACGATCCAGAAGCACGTAATCCTGGTCCGGAATCAGTCTCATCAGCAGTTACGGATTCATCTTCATCGCCGCTAAATCTACGAACAACACTCCATCATAATCCAGCCAAAAAGCTTGTTGAAATTCTATCGAATCCCAATTCGAATGAAAGTCTATTGGAGCATTCGTACAATACCTCATCCAGTCATTCCCTGTCACGTTTATCCAAACATACACAGCCAAAAGTATGCCTTAGTTCCGAAGAAGAAATCGTCAAGAAAGCAAGATAGAGACTTTATTTCTCTTCTGCCACGTGAACTGGCGGTACAAGTGTTGGCCTATTTGGATCGAACCAATCTTCGTTCTACAAAACCCTAACGTGCTTAGGAATTCTTCAGGCACTGTAAATAACTTTGATAATGGCCGATCAGAAGACAAAATCAGCTTCTATTGATATTTTGACTGCAATTGTCGAGTTTTCGACATTGGTTGTTCGCAATTACACATTGCAAAAAGTGAGCAGGACGGACGGGGTAAGTGTTGCGAAATAATACAAATATAATAGTATTAAAGGCATCTTTTTTTGTTTTTCTGCAGGGATGAATGCTACTTAATATAGCTAGAGAACAAATGTTGACTGATTCCGAACCAAAGAAAACATGCTCACCTAGAAGTGGGACTTCCTAAATTTCTTTTACAAGCAAATATTCAAACCTTAATTGGTATAATAATTTTTATTTGGTTTATACAAGAAACTTAATTATTGTCTTTATCGACAGCTCCACTTTTAATGAATACCATTGGTGATAGACCACAAAACGAAGACATTCAAACGGCGCAGTTGTTGGCTCTAGTTTTGGACATTCTATCATTCTGTGTAGAACATCACACGTATCACATTAAGAATTTTACTATACAAAAAGATCTCCTCAAGAGAATAAATATAAATAAATATACATGTTTTTACTCCATTGTAAACAAGTCGAATATAATAATTTACATTTAATGTACATTTTATGAACATCATTTTTTTTATAAAACTGAATAGTCAATATTATAGCTTAAATTCAATTACTTTGCTTTAATATCATTTTATCAAGTTTACTAAAATAAAATAAGCAGCTACCCATAACATAATTAAAATAAAAGCAATATTCAATTTGGGTCAATACTTGAAATCAAAGGTAAAACCAAAATGGTCACAGATTTTTAACCATGTAATTTAGAGAGTATTAGGTACATCTATGTCAAGGGAAATTTCATTCGAGCTTTTAGCTTCAACCGAGTTTCGTTTAGAAGTCGAAGAAACTGAAGGAGAGGTTCATTTTTGGTTTTAGAACTTATTTTTATATCATTTTCCTCAAATCGATTTGATGAATTTGAATCGGATTCTTTAGCACTGGATTTAGGAGGAGACGATTCCAAAGGCGGGTGCGATTGGCTTTGATGTATTGTGGCGAATGTATATTTTTTTTCATCTTTAGATCGGGATGTGGTGATCTTTCCGCTATTGGAAGCGATTTCAGTCTTCTTGTTTTCACGCATGGCTGCGGCTTTTTGCAACTCGGAAACTTTTAGCGCTGGAACAATTGGAGTCGAAATTAAACTAGGCGGCGAGTTTATTTCTCGGTCACTTCCACTGTTAGGCCGCGTAGGAAACGTATGACGTATTGGTTGTTTAACTGTATCAGTAACAGATTCCTGTTCATAAATCGTTATCACTGCCATTGCAATTTTGGGCCGCTTCCAAGGGCTTTAAAATCTCTGTAGAAGATTTCAGAGTTTCCTGGGCTTCCTCCTCCTTGGGCAGATCGATTTTTTCCATTTTCATTTCCATTTGTACAACAAGGGGTGTCAAAACTACAACTGGGTCCATAACCGTATTGTTTGGGATATTTTTGGTCGTTCGCGGCGTCGCTTTCACTTTCTTTTTCAGGACAGACGTCGCTACTTCATTTGATTTTTTTCGAAACGGCAGTTGAAAAATCTTCAAGAGCTTTTGGGGTTCGAACGGACCGTAATGATTGCCTAAGTGTTGAAGTACGTTTGGGTGAAGATTCTGGTCTTTTGGCAGTTTTGACGAAAGATGGTTTGGGATTATCTTTGGTTTTTGTTTTCGCTGCTTCTTTAGGAGCAATTTTCTGTTGACGTTATGTCTTTCGTGGCTTGGACGAAGTGCCGTCACCGACCAAAGAAGACTTGACTTTTGTACCCTGAGGTGCTTTCTTCTTGGCGGAAAGAAGATTCAAGGCTGTAAGCACTTCAATTTGTTCATTGCTTGGAGCTGGGGGTGAACTTTCTCAAATATCCACTTCGGCTATTTTAAGTGGAGTCATTACTTTCATCACTTGTTTCTCTTTGGTTGTAACCATCGACATGACATATTGCTTTCGAACTGTAGTTATCTTTGCTTTTGATGTTTGTTCGACTGGATTTTTGGGTGTTCGAGCTTTAATCCTATCGGCGACACAAATAGGTCGCATAGGTTTCTTTAAATCCGAAGACAATTTTGCTTTCATTCGTTGCCTTTTCAATTCCAAATCAGATAGTTGTTTCTGTATATATATATATTTGATTTTTTATCTTCGACGACATTCCTAGGAGGATCAACCTTTTTCAGAGTCAACCAACTTCTAACAGGGTACCGCAATTCGCAGTCATTATTCACTAGCTGTGGATTCGCTGATAATGAATCTTCAGTAGTTGCAATAACTTTGTCAGGAATATCCTTGATCCAGTCTTCATCTTCGTTGCTGCTTATCTCTGAGAGATTCTCAATATTGATAAGGGAATTACTTGTATTCTTTGGCTTTGCCGCAGTCAACGGAGAAGTTGGTGATGATGATGAAGAAGAGGATGACGACGACGATGATGATGGGGGTTGATAGGGCAGATGTCGGATTTTCGTCTTCTTCGTCAGTTATATCTGGCAGGCCCGCTACAAGTGTATAATGCAAATCGACTGGCGTTTGCTAGACTTTTTTCTTTTTGGTTGCTGTTCGATTTTGGTTTGCCTTTCTTTTTTGGAAGGCTTGATATCAAAGGTTTTTCTTCGTCTACTTTAGTCCGCGTCTTTGATTTCGTATTGTTAGTAGACTTGGGATTCCTAATACTAGGTGATAGAACTTTTCGTTTTTTCTTCTTAGGTAGATTACGCCGCACTGGATTAGGGAGGAAATGATTTGGCGCAAATAAGTATCAAAGTTTGTCTGGGATGTTTCCCGCATTTGTTTCCATTCTTTTAATTGCAGTTGAGATATGAAAATTTGGTCCAATTGTCCAGACGTCGAGTTGTATTGGCTGCTAGAGAGAATCCCACCACTGGACGAGGATACTCTAGGATTTGATGTGTAGCCACCGTCTCCTGAGTCGTCTTTCCATCTACGTCGAAATCGCTGCGACCAATTCTGCTCTTTAGTCGAGGAGTTCGTTATGCTACGACTGTGAGTCGTAATTATAGCGGCTTGTGGCACCCCATCGTCATCGTGGTGATTATCACAGATGTGAGACTGCTGCACCGGCGCTTGCTGCTGCTGATGGTGATGCGATGGATAGGAAGCGTGTATTGTTGTGGAAGGCATACCATGACTTTGATAATGGGATTGTGGTGGTTGTTGTTGCTGCTGTTGCAAATGCTGTGCCACCGCATGATGGCCAGAAGATGATGAACTGCTATTCGCTGGCTGGTGATGATGCTGCTGCGCAGAAGAACTTATGTGAAGGTGTGTCATGCCAACACCAACACTACCACCAACATAGGAATTATTTTTGTCCATGGACTGATCTGTACCGCTCGCACTGTTGCCCCCGCCGCCACCTGTCAAGAAAACGTATTGAGTATTGAATATGTGATAACGCCAACTTTTCCATAACATACCACTATTTTTCATATTTGTATAATGTCTCTGCTGTTGCTGCTGTGATCCACCGCTTACTTATTGCTGCTGTCCTCCTCCACCACCACCACCAGCAGTCGTCACCACTGAAGTTCGCTGTTGCATTTGATGCTGTTGCAAGTGTTGCTGTTGAACAGCTGACTGTTGCTGATGGTGATCGATTGGAGAAACAATATTAGCTCCCGCTGCAGTATTCAAACTGCTGGCTCTAGGATCTTGCCCACCACTGCTGACACCACCAACAATCTGTTGTTGTTGTTGTTGTTGCTGCTGTTGTTGTGAGTTATTGCGTTGTTTGCCTCGATTGTTATTGTTACTATTGCGATGATTGTTGTAACGATTTGTTTGAGGTTTCGATACCGAATTGGCGGCTACAGCGGCCGCTGCCGTTATCGTATATGGCGGTACTTGTGGTGCCAGCCCATTCGCCGCAAATACATTTCCTATATCGTAAAAATTTTGGCCATGTGCATTTGTAGCGGCTGCTGCTACCGCAGCTGATGGCCAAGGAGCAGCTGTGACTAGACCCGAGTTAAATTGTTGCTGCTGAAATGGCTGCTGAAACGATATAGTTATATAAAAAGAAAAAAATCGCTTATTAATGTAAATATGTATTACAATTTGATTTTTTTTTAAAGGAAACTTACAAATACATGGACTTGGCCATTATATGGGACAGGTGCTTGCGACATGGCAGCTCCATTCGCAGCATAGACAAAACGTTGTGGAGCTGTGTATGCAACTGCTGCATTTGGATCATAAACAGCCGATGGTCAAGTCAGCCTATAGCCATTTTTCATGGTCACTGGAACCGGTGCTATTGGCAGCCGATGGATAAAAGGTTTAGCCTTCATTCGAGCCATAATTGGCTTTCCCTAAAATGATGAACAAAACGACGGCATGTCATGGATGGAGAACATTAAGTTATACTTTTTTAAATAATTCTTACTTGGAACGTTTTGACTTCCTCTCTCAGGTATTTAAATGCTTTTTGGGCATCTTCATCGGACTCAAATGTAACATACCACGAGTCGTTGTGTGCAAATTCACACGATATTACTCGTGGACAATTCTCATTGTTGAATATGTTCTGAAAATATTAGGAATTTAATTATTATAAGCGAGTGAAACGGCATTTTGGGGCCCTAAATGGGCCTCATATCTATCATCTTGATTTGAATAAGGATTGTTTTTATTTTTAGGAAAGAAAGGAATTTAAGTGATTTTTTTTTATAATATAAATTCTATATTATATTCTACTGAAATAGAACAGCTAAGTATTGAGTCCTAAGCACTCGTGTATTTAAGACTTTTATATTTCGACTTACCTTAACTTCTTCTGGGATCTCTCGCAGAATTATAATACATCGTTTATGATTCGGACGAACTCTTAAGCCTTCCTCGTCAACCTGGACGTTGGGAGACTCCCTTAAGACTTCCGTTATCAGCTTAATGTCTTTTGTCAGTTTCTTAACTAGATTAAAATTAGCCACAGTCCAAATGGGAACATACTGGTCACTGTCCATTTGCGTCAATAAATATGTGTCGTTGGCCAAATTTTCTCTTTAAAAAGTAAAAGAAATTGAAAATAAGTTATTGGAATCATACTAATAGTCTTGGCAAAACTTACCTTGAAAAATAGTATTCCAATTGTGTGGCTAGCATCTGTTTCAATTGATCTAATGGTATTCCATTGGGATCGATTGGAATAACACCTTGTCCATTAGCAGGAACCAGCTGTTGTTGCTGATTGCTTGCTACAACTCCAGAACTTGTATTGCCTGGTAATTGATCAGCTGATACTGCATTTGTCATGTTATTTAGAGTTAGATCATCTTGGCTATAACCAACTAAAGTTTCTTGCATTGTGCCGTTCATGACTGTATAAACGTTTTCGGTCGTTGTGGGCTGTTGTTGTGGTTGTTGATTGTGAGGTTGTGAATGTTGTTTTTGCAATTGTTGTTGTTGCTGCTGATGCGGCTGTGGTTGAGGTGGTGGCTGTTGTGGCGCTGCTAGAATAGGTATATGTGCCGCTGGTGGGGCTGCCAATTGAGTAGCTTGACCATATAAATTTGTAGCTAACATTGCCGTTATTTGCAACTTGTTGATGGCATAGCCGACTGGAACGAGTTTGGAGGCACCCCATAACTGACCGTCCATCTCGACGGTGTGGACACACTTTTCCATTTCTTTAATGTCGGTCTCGTCATCAAAAGACTTCACGTCGAGCAGGACGGATGATTTGGCAATGAGGGCGGGTTTCTTTGATTTCTTGGCAGAGTAGGCGGCTTCGGCGTCTTCTTCTTCATCGTCTGATCCGAATAGATCTACGTCTATATTGTGTAAACAGAGATTTTTAGATTTAGATGCCAATTGGCAAGAACAGTGACATTCGAACTTACCATCATCGTCTTCAGCTACTGTGGACTTGGCGCCAGCAGTTTGTGGAAGTGCCTGACCGCCTCTTTCGGCGGAGGTAAAGGACGCAATGTGTTATACCAACTGCGGACCACTAGTTTGAAGTGGTCCTTGGATGCGAATTTCACCGGGTTGTGATTTTTGATTACCAAAGTTTGGGTGGCACCTACTGTTTGAGAGTTCTGCTGCTGCTGTTGTTGGCGCTGCTGCTACTGATGGTGTTGCGGCAGACCTGCAGCCGACGTTATCGTCTTGATGGTGGTGGTGTTGGGCAGCTGGGCCATGGACACGGCCTGCAGAATGGATGCAGCCTGATTTTTGCATATTCCGCTGAATTATTTGCGTGTTCTCAGGCGAAGAAAATATTTGCCCACCAGCAGGCTGATTTGGGTGGCTGTTGTTAGGCTTGTTGTCTTTGGGCCCCTCCACCTGTTGAGAGTCCTCCAGTTCTCACTTGCTTCTTCCACTAGCTGCACTTATTGTGCTGTTTTTTAAATTATCAAAATTTATATTATTGTTATTTAGCTCGCGGGCTGTTGTTGAAGGGAAACACTTTTTTTGCGGTCACTGCCGATGCTGTTCGTTAACGAAGTGGACGTCGATGTTGACGACAAAATTAGTGGGTCGCTTGCACTATTTCTGGTTGTATTTAGCGTTTGTTCAATGCCAACAGAAGAATGTTGACCCTGTTGTTGTTGAAGATCGAAGACGTTTCTAAGAACTCTCTTTGATGGCATTATGGCAGACGGCGATTACCCCGTTACATACATCGCACCGTATTGATTTGACTGTAAAGTGAAAAAATCGCCCGCACAATGAGTTTTATTAACAAAACTATATCCCAAACGATGTATAATTAAATGAACTAACGTTCAATTATACTTTTTCACACTTTTTTTATGGTTTTTAACCAAAATTTCTTTACTTCAATTGACACTTGTGAAATTTTGCACACAATAAAAAAAAAAGAATATGTAGGGAAAAACTTGTGTGCGGAAAAAAAAACACCTTCGGTATTTTGCAATCGAAATTTACGCGATCAATTTATGATTTGCACACGAAATTTTATCGGGTATCGACGGGTGAAACTTTGATGTGCATTTTTATGGACAATTTATTTGATTTAGTTGAGAAAATTACGCTAAAATCGGTGAAAAACTTGTTTACTAATTAGAAGCAGCGACCCGCACTTTTGTTTTTTTATGACATTTGTTTTTTTTATCGATTTGTTTACTTGTCAAAATTTTCACCTTGGGCTAAAATGTCTATACCTATTTCGTGGTCAACGTTGGGCACTATACGCATTGCATTTCTAGGGTGCGCTTCTACTTTCACTTGGAATTTCTTAGTTTTTAACGGAAATATACATAAATATTAAGGAAATTTTATCCCAGAAGCAATAAAACTAATATTTAATACAGTTTTTTTTAATAAAGAGGTAAAAAAAGCAAAATTAATAAAAAATTATTTGTATTTTAGAATTTTTGAATTTAACGGATTCCTTTTTTGAATATTCAAACGCACTTATTCAACTTTTTTGCGCATTGAGCAAAAACCCACAAAATTTGAACAAAGCTGTGTTGGTCCCCATTTAAAATGCATGGGGCAACTAACACATCTTTGGACTGTGGGTTTTTTCCTCTCAATTCAGCTTGTAGGGTTAAAGAGAGCAAACCCCCGAAGTCGTGACTCTAGGTAATATATTTCCTCTATGGTGGTGCCACTGAATATTGCAGTGGGAAAGTTGACAACACTGCACCAGCAACAGCAAATTTAGGACTTTGGCCTAACGACGCTGTTGGCGTTGCTGTTGCTGTTCTAATGTGTGTTGAACAATTGAAATACATTGGCTCTAAATTAATGGCGGCCGCTGTTGCTGTTGACGGTGCTGGTGCTGGTTCAATCTGTTCCGCGCTTTACACAAATTTGAGTAGCGCCCCCTATGATAGTCACGCATTTGGAATAGAAACGAGCCCTCCATATTATATATACTCAAAGGAAGGAACGTAAAATCTGTCGAGAGATCGAAATCTTGACACAGAAATTGATTTCTTATGTGTAAGGGAAATCGACATTAGCCGTGTTTTTTTTTGGAAAAGTTATCCGTAGTACAGTAGGATTTTATATGAATAAGAAATACAACATCCGCAGTAGGATCACTGCCGATACTCGAATAAACGTCAAATCTCTATCCGCAGCAGGATTTCACTTCTCCTTTTATCGGCAGTGATCCTACTGCGGATGTTGTATTTGTTATTCATATAAAATCCTACTGTACTACTGATAACTTTTCCAAAAAAAAACAGGGCTACTATAGGTATCTATTACTACGTTTATATGGAGAATTGAATCGGAATTGAATCAGGATTTAGCTCCATGTATACCTGGATCGGATTGAAATAGGATTTCTCGATCCGATCCCACTAAAGGCTCGGTCAAACAGAACGCGTTTTTACGCCGCGTTTCACCGCCGCGTTCAAACGAAGCGTTGTATTACATTGCAATACATGTCCCATGTCACACTGAACGCGTTTTTGACGCCGCGTTGAATTCACCATGGCGTTGCAACGCGGCGGTGAAACGCGACGTTGTGTGCAATTACAGATTATTTCTAACGCTGCGGCAGTCAAAGGAATTTTAAATTTTTTCAAGATAGAAAAATTAATTGAATTGGTGAGAAATTACCAATGTCTATACGATATGGGTGATAAATCGTATAAGAACATTGCTTTACATACATATTTAATTATTATTATTGAAATATGAGACAAATTTGTCTCTCATCATAAATGCCGCATTGATAGGTCTTCTGTTTGTTGGCCTTCGAGATGTGCGACTCTTCTTTTTTTGTTAATTGGCATGTACCCAAATTCTTTTTCTTTTACGGGAATTTCATAAAATAGCAAATAGAAGCAATATAATTCCCCCTCCGAATCTGAGCTGCTTGAAATTATTTTTGTTAAGGCATTATTGTTTAGTTTGTTCATTGCTTGAAAGCTATCTGTTTGACGTCCTCTGACGCGGCAGTTGCAACGTCGCGTCAAAATAATCTTACCGTCGCGTTAAAAAATCTTAACGCGGCGTTGAAAACGCGTTCTGTTTGACCGAGCCTTAAACGAGCTGAATCGAATCGAAAATATGCTTTTATATCAGAATCGAGGAATCGAAGAATCGAGTGTATGTACAAAACCATATTGCCATTTCGATCCCATTTCAATTCGATCTCTCGATCCAGTGCCACCATATACCTGGATCGAAATCTCAATTCGGATTCGATTCGATTCCTCAATCTTCTCTTATAACCGGGGTACCAGCTGAATCGAATCGAAAATATGCATGTATACCAAAATCGAGGAATCGAAGAATCGAGTGCATGTACAAAACCATATTGTCATTTCGATCCCATTTCAATTCGATCTCTCGATCCAGTGCCACCATATACCTAGATCGAAATCTCAATTCGGATTCGATTCGATTCCTCAATCTTCTCTTGTAACCGGGGTATATATCATGGAACACGATTTTACCTCATAATGTTTCAGCTTTTATGGGAATACTCGTATTAGTAGAATACTCTACTAATTTATTGTTTATATGATAAGTGTTTTAATATATTCTCTTACATTTTTCGCCTTTTAAGAACATTTCATTGACGAAATAAAAAATAAATATCCATTTTTACTTGATATACCGTGCACTTATTGAAATCTTTTATGATAAAAGTCATATAAGTTTGTCTTTTATTCTTTTATGACTTTTAACAGATTTCATAACAGATTTTGGCATGCTGAATACCAAAAATACTATTCGTAAAAGATTTTTTCTAGGTTCGAACATTTGACAGTTCATCCGTGCCTCCATTGGAAATCTGATGTAAGACTCGTATGTACATAAAATAAATTATGTTCAGTGAAGGCGGCGTGCTACTATTACCCCGGTTACAAGAGAAGATTGAGGAATCGAATCGAATCCGAATTGAGATTTCGATCCAGGTATATGGTGGCACTGGATCGAGAGATCGAATTGAAATGGGATCGAAATGACAATATGGTTTTGTACATGCACTCGATTCTTCGATTCCTCGATTCTGGTATACATGCATATTTTCGATTCGATTCAGCTCGTTTAGATCGGATCGAGAAATCCTATTTCAATCCGATCCAGGTATACATGGAGCTAAATCCTGATTCAATTCCGATTCAATTCTCCATATAAACGTAGTATATGTCGGTTTATTTTAAAATTTCGGAGTTCTCATTCGAGCAATATGATAAGACGACTATTTGCTCTTGTTTAGGTTGTGGCAATGTGGCCTTTTACTTCGCGATATGAAAATGGGTTTGTTGGTCAAATGGGTGAGGGAAAGAGTGTTGTTTGAAAAAATAATCACCGACAAAGAGATTCATTTGATTTCATTCACTGGATGCAATGTATTTTTAGTGAAGAGTTGTTTTCTGTAATATATATTCTCTACAAAAATCTTTTTTCCAAGACCACAGGCAAGTGCTGAAAATCAAGTTGGGTGCAATCAAATATTTTGTGTATTTGCACCATTTTTACATTTTATTTGTTTTTATAAAACATTTGGATTTATATTTGTGAACGGCAGACGAAGAATCAAATACATTAATTATTGTTAATATTACAAGTGCAGCTGACAGGTTACTTGCTTCTCAAATTGCTTGTCTACTGGCTTCAGAAATTCCATGCAGTTAACGAGTAGGCTTACATTGACACCATATAAGAAAATATTTGCTTTCTGATATATGGCATATAAAATCGTCTGAACGCAGTTATAGAACTAATATCACTTCTCAAACGAAAAGAAGTTATATGACATTTTTGACATTAGGACTACATTTAATTCTATTTGATAAGTCATGTAAGATTTGTTGATTTCATGAAAACATTATATTTAAAAGTGTTGAGTTTTGATTTAAAAAAAGGAAAATCCTAAAAAAAAGTATTAATGTGAATTAATTTGATATTTCAAATTTCATTCAGAAACAAAACGACATTATTTATATGACTTGAATGACTTCCATTACGGTGTTAAGTGGTCTCAAGATTTGTTTGTGCTAACTTTTGAGTATATATAATATGGAGGGCTCGTTTCTATTCCAAATGCGTGACTATCATAGGGGGCGCTACTCAAATTTGTGTAAAGCGCGGAACAGATTGAACCAGCAACAGCACCGTCAACAGCAACAGCGGCCGCCATTAATTTAGAGCCAATGTATTTCAATTGAAGGGTTGTAAGTCTAAAGGGTCTAAGTGCCAAAAAATCAAAAATCAATATTTTTATCAAAATACAATCTAAGGGCCAAGCCTTATAATATCAAAATGGATTCAAGTGCCTATTTCTTTTAAAACTGTACACACACACAAATAAAGCTGTGGTATAGCATAAGTGCCAAAGGGCTTTTGCTTATGTTTTTCTCGTTTATCTCTAAATTATAAAAATGGCACTTAGACCCTTTAGACTTACAACCCTTCAATTGTTCAACACACATTAGAACAGCAACAGCAACGCCAACAGCGTCGTTAGGCCAAAGTCCTAAATTTGCTGTTGCTGGTGCGGTGTTGTCAACTTTCCCACTGCAATATTCAGTGGCACCACAATGAAAAGCTTTTTTTTCCATATGAAATGTCAAGCAGATGAAATGACGTTGCTGGTGGCAATGTGTTTGAGAAATTTTTGCTGGTCAGCGTGCTGTTTGCTGTTGACGATGCTGGTGCTGTTGCTGGTTTAATCTGTTTCGCGCATAAGACAAAGTTAGTCCCCTATTACACGATGTCTCACGAGACGAGGCTCACGTAAGTGTGAAAAAGAAAGCAGATATGAGGAAATGAGATGCAAAAAAATATTCCCGGTGAGTACCGGGCTGATTTTTAGTAGTCTCATTTTGACGTTTCTTTTTCTCAAATTCGTTTTATGTTGTGTTGTGCATTAAAAAATACGAACAACAGTCAAATTTGAGACATGAGTCTCATGAGACATGAGTCAACGTGTAATAGCTGTTGCCTCACGGGATAAAAATTTAAAAGGAAAGTCAAAAATGAGACATGTCTCATGAGGCAACGTGTAATAGGGGACTTATTGCCGAGTGCTTCATATCACATGTGACGGAGAACTATATGCGAGGAGAAGGTAAGCACAAATCGGAGGATACGGCTGTATCCTTAACTTACAGAAAGTGAGACAGCGATCCCTATCACAACTTCAAGTACTACAATGCATTAGGGATAGGAACGAGCCCTCCATATTATATATACTCAAAGGTGCTAACCCAAATCTAAGATGACAGTAAGGCCAGGCGCACACATTCAATTTTTAGTTTCGCAACTCTTTGGTTGCTTATAGAAAACAGCTGAACTATTTGGTTGAATGTCCGCGCAGGTGAATATAATTATATGTTACACAAAATAGCGAACTCATTTTAGGTAATCGTTTAGTTTGTGTCAAAACACAAACGTTTTAGTTGCTCGAACCAAGCAGTTGCGAAATTAACAGTTGAATGTACGCGCCTAGCCTGAATACACAATTAGTTTAACATCAGAGCTGGGTTGCAAATTTTATTTATCATCAAACCATTAAACAAAGATAAAGCTGTTAAGCAATCATTTTTTACTTTTTTTATGGCATTTCGGAGTTCTTTATCCTTTTTGATTTCACTTAGAATTGTAGACTCTTAACACATCGCGTGCTTAATGGAATACTAACCCATTAGGAGATAGGTCAAAATTGAGTTACGTACAAATACAGGCGTTTGCAAGTCTCAGATCTCATGAATAGTTTATCATACTTTAAAAATACCAGTATTCATTATTAATTCATGAATTAGTTTTAATTTTATCCGTCAACAAGTAGTAGTACAAATCCTCATAAGAAGTTTTCTTGCAAGTTCCCAAAAATCGTCTTTTCGAATTAGGTCAGTATCCCATTAAGCAGGCGACATATATACATATAATATTTTTCTAATGTCAAATTACTTGCTTGATTTTTATATGGGGACTCTTGAAGCTAAATGTCAATTACCTCGATTACATGAGTGGAGTGGAGAATCCGAATTGAGATTTCGATCCAGGTGTATGGCCACGCTGGATCGAAAGATTGAATTCAAATGAATCAAAATCACAGTCTGAGCTTAATTGTGTGCGTACGGCGAATTCAATGCAAAATTTAATATCACGACGTATTTTTTAGAAACTATCTGAAAACATAAAACCCAATTATTGCACATATTTACACACATGCTCGATTCTTCCATTCGTCGATTCCAGCTCGTCTAGGCGGATTGGATCAAGTTATCAGATTTTAATTCGATTAAGGTATACAATAAGGAGCTAAATCCTGAATAAATAAATTCTCCTCATAAACGTAGTAAGTAGCTTCCATCAGAGATTCACAGAATTTTGAACTATGGACAAGGTCATTTCGCATCGTAGTTTTCTCTTTAATCGAGCATCGGAAATATAAATGATAAATAAACGGTTTGCAGAACGCTTTATGGCTCAGCTTTTAAACGATGCAATAATTGTGTTCAACCAGAAAAAGGCCAGTGTATAGTAGTGTAGTGCAGTGCATGTTCATCCAAACTGTCAGAGAAAACTCAAGCAAAAACGTCATACGTCAGATGTTAAAAACAAGAAAAAAAATTCGGCGCAAGTAAAATGGAAGGAATAATTAAAAATACAATTTTAAAAGAGTTATTAAATAGTGAAATGATTTATTAAGTGATTCTTCTTCCGAATCTGAAGATGAAGGAAGAAACGCGATATTGTTCTCTTTGTTAAAAATAAAAAGAAGTTGCATTACCCAGTATTTAAATGAAGTAGTTCCTCTCTTTACTCAGAAAAAGAGTTTATAACTCATTTAGTGTTGGGAGAACAGTGAATCACCAGAGATTGCACTTCACTCGAAATTAGCTCTAACCTGTGCATTTTTTTTTTTAAATTTAATTCAAAAACACAAAGCGCAGACAAAATTCAACTTAATTCGCTTACAAAATATAATCGAATAATGACATCAGATGATTTTGACTGTTTTCATCAACCTGCACTATAACTCAAAAGGTAGTACAGAATATTCCAAACTAGAGTACACTAGTTCAACTCAATGAACGCTAATCAGTGTAAGTCAGTGCAGAAATTTTCTCAATGAACACCAAAAAGCTACACTTTTCTGCCCAGAGTATCACTGAAATATTTTAAGCCCGCAGATGAGAGAGGTGTGGTGGGTGGCAGTTGAACAAATTGCTGAGGTTGATAAATTTGTATGGTTTTCGTTCCTTCTTCTTTGTGGTTTTCTTTATTGTTCGGGCAAGTAATAAAAGTAGAGAAAAGAGTGCGGGTGATCAATTCTTTTCGCTTGAACAAAGCTAGCTTTCATTGCGTACCTGGATACGTAGAGGGCAGCGCACACTGCCTCTCAACAACTACTTGTTCATGTTCATGAAAAAAAAATAGCAGAAGAGGAACGAACGACTGGAAATTGAAAAAACAACATAATCTCATACAAGTAAGTTGCGTCAGAGCAATTATAATGAAACTGGAAATAGGATTGGGCCTAACAGCTGTGATAAATTGAAAATGTATTTATCTGTGAAACGATATGAGATTGAAACTTGCATCACTGCACAGAGATTCATAAAATTTTATGAGTTCGAGGGCAGAGTTTTGATATTTCAGCTCATCTCTTTCTCTCTTATTCAAAATCATTCTCTCTCTTTAACATTTTGATGCAAGATGCATGTTCGCTGCTGTCAATAGGGGTATTCACGATCTAATGCAACAGGTCTAGTATCATTGTAAAAATGCAAAAGTGTAAAATCTTACAACACTACAACAACAAAATATACGGAGTGCAATTTTGCAATAGCGTCGCACTTTAGCTATACCCGTAACCTATTGCAACAATAAAATACAACGGTGTAAGATTTGCAGTCGCATTTTTGACAGCTCAATGGAACTAAATTAAATGGACCTAAAAGAAAAAAAGAAGCGCTGCCGGAGGGAAAACCCATTTTCTGAAAATAAAATATACATGCATCTATGTGTGTAGCTTTTTTATGATTTTCGGCCTGAATTTTATTTGATACCTTTGATCCACATAATTTTATCTGCAGAATCTTCTATTAAAAATTCTGTGATATTTTCTTTTTCTGTTTTTTTTGGCACCCTTAACAAACTTGAACAAACTTCAATTCTTATAAAAATTAAATTTACAAAACAAAAAACAAATGCCAAACTAATTTTGACATTTACTTGAGTGTTGCAAACAGGTGAGAAAAAGTGCGTTCACGGTCTACTAAAAAATAATAAAATTTCGCATTTTTACTAGGCTCGTTACACCAAATCGGGAATACCCCTAATGTATTCAGACACATTAGGTGCGTTTTATTATTCACAAATCTACCTGGATCCAAATCTGGATTAAGTTTTAACATGTATTACAAAAACAATTTGGGGTCCTGTTTTCCATCGGGATCTATTTCAAAGATCCAAAAATCAGTTATTACACTGGCGAGTAGATGGCTTTTTATGGTAAGGTAGTGTAAGCTATAGTTTAAAGAAAAAAGACAAGAAATAATTTAAAATTTACAAACCCAAGGATAAAAAGAGACAGACTTATAACACTGCTGTCACTAAGATCCGTATCGTTTTATTTTCAAGGGAAGATCCAGATCCGGATCCAGATAGATTTGTGAATAATAAAACGCACCTATTTTTTTTTTGTTTTTTATAATCAACTCACGCTCAAGGGAATATGATTACCCTTTAAATGTTTTTTAACCTATTGAAAATCACTGTGCTAAAGAGAAATAGTGGATAAACCAAGGGGCATTTACTTTGTCAAGATAAAACAAAAGTTCTTCAAACGTTAATCTCTTTTTTTTTTAATTAACGATTCTGTCCGACCTCACTGAAACCTCACAAGTCACAACAACCTCACAAGGTGAGTTAAATGTGATTTTGTGAGATTTTCGTATTCTAACAGCACATCACTCACAACATGTGAGCCTCACAAGAACTATCGATATTAGGTGCGTTTTATTATTCACAAATCTATCTGGATCCGGATCTGGATCATCCCTTGAAAATAGAACGATACGGATCTTAGTGACAGCAGTGTTATAAGCCCGTCTCTTTTTATCCTTAGGTTTGTAAATTTTAAATTATTTCTTGTCTTTTTTCTTTACACTATAACTTGCACTACCTTATCATAAAAGCCATCTACTCGCCAGTGTAATAACTAATTTTTGGATCTTTGAAATAGATCCCGATAGAAAACAGGATCCCAAATTGTTTTTGTAATACATGTTAAAACTTAATCCAGATCCGGATCCCGATAGATTTGTGAATAATAAAACGCACCTATTGTGATCTCCTTCAGAGTGAGTAGATCACAACTCACAAATTACTAGAGTTTGGACATTAATTTGACGCTTAATATATGTTATGAAAAAAAGATTAGAAATTTTATTCACATTATACACATTACCCAAAAAATGTAAACAGGATTCGTTCTGGTGCATTTTATGATAGAAATTGCATCCAAAAATGAAAAGTAAGATTTTTTCAATTGCTATTATATTTATTTTTCTAATAAACTTATAATATTAATTAGATTGCAGCGCCGACGGCTTCTAAGATCCTTAAGAGACACTAATGATCTTTTTGCTCTCCAAAATAAGTATCATTTGGAACCCCGACAATCTCCTACTAAAATATTTAATCAATATTTATTTATAAATCGTCTTTTTTTTCTTTAAAAATACAAAATTACCTTCCATTATTTTATTTGTGGCTTGGATTCCTCTTTATAATTGTGTTTTTTTTTTTTTATAATCAGCTGTTGCGATTTAATCTTACCTCACCCATTTTATGGTCCTCGAAGTCAGGGCCCGTACCACGTAAGAGTAAATTAATTGATTGTCATTTTGACAATCGTTCTCTCTATATTTCTTTATTGATATGATAGAGACAGATACGATAGTTAAAATGACAATCAAAAAATTGATAACCAAATATCACCTTAGCCGATTCCACCCCAGTTCGATTTTTAAATCTTTTTGCCAAATTGTTAAAATTTTTGTAATTATTAAAATTTTTTCACTACATCAACGACTTCTTAAACTTTCCGAAGCTTACTGATGGTTCAAAAATATGAATGTTTATGTGACATCAAAGGGGAATTTCTGGCCGATGTTGGCATATTTCGATACCTTAATGCACACATGTGCTATGTCCATTTTTGCTGTTTTTGGCAAACTCAAGTTAAAGTTTTGATACGTGCATAACTCTACTAATGGAGCTCATTTAGCATTGATATTTAAATATGTTATGGCCTGATACCTTTTTAAAACTATAATGACCAAAAATATATAATTCTTCAACAGTTTTCCATTTTATTCATGATAAAATAAAATATGTAAGGACATAGCACTTTTATGCTTGATATCAGTTATCAAAATAGGACATAGAACACAATTTATTTCTTAAATTATTATGCTGAAGACATTACTTTTTTACCAAAACGTGTTATAATGAAATAAAAACTATGTATATTATTATTATTTAATAAAAAAAAATAATTTAATTTAATTTAATAATTTTTGTATTTACTTTTAGGAGTAATTTTATCCCAATTTTTATCAGAAGGGTTAATATCTAAAAATTGAAATTCTTCCTCAACATTGTTAGGTTTCTTTTGACGATGCAACAAGTATTTCACCTCTTTTGATTTGGCTTTATAAAACCTATATTCGTCCAAGGCTTGGATATAATTTTCATATTTGGGTAGGTGCACCAATAACCCACAATCCGATAAAAGCTTGAAAATTAAAGGTGGTAGAAGTATAACAGAAACATTTGAATAGCTCGAGCACAGGCGCAATGTTTCCTGTCTTTCACTATTTTACCGTTACTTTTAAAAACATTGTGCTAGTGAAAAAGCTTATTTTGCTTCCTCCCCCCAAAAAATTTAACCGTAATACTCGGGCTTCCAGGGAATGTCCATCAGTTTGTACTTGGGCCCAAATTCAGACGTATTGTTTAATTCAGCACTAAGCGAATGTGGAATGCTTTACTCGGTCCAATATTTCCTTCCCATTGCAATATTCAGACATTCAAGACTAATGTGTATGTGCATCGGTATCTCCTTTTAAATCCTCTTCAACTTTCCTAAACGCTCATACTGTTCTCAAATATAATAAAGGTACTCGTAGTCAAAATCCCCCTAGTACATGCATAATTTATTCTTTCTCCAGTTGCTGACTTGTTCTTATTCGTCACTTTAATGTTATTTAAAGATCAAGGACCAATAAATTAACTGTACGTTACATGACTAACAGTGTATTGAAATGATCTTTTCCTGCTCATTTCGATTAACAATTTGTACTCCATAGGGGAGTTCAACTGTTTTGACTTCCGAGCTCTTTCTATTATTGCATGAATATGAATTCTGTCCGCTTCGAGATAACTATGTTCACTTTCCATGAATTTTAAATCAAGATTTTGCAGATTACTACCTGCGCTATTCACAGCATAAAACATTGTATCGAGGACATTTTGATTTCGGTTCTGTCTCCCACAAGTATCAGCATACAAATAGGTGCTCATTATACAATTTAAAGTTAAATTTTAAGATATGAATTCTTTTACGAAAGAAGTTAGATAGATAGATAGATAGATATATTTATTTGTTTATAAGCTTTGCTTCTACAAAGTGATTGGCAATATGTACACATTATATTATTTCATAAGGTAGGTGTAGTATTATTTTAATTCATCTAGCAGGACAATAAGGTAAGATATGAAGTAACAATAATAAAAAATAATAGAAAATAATTACTTTTATTACTTGAAATGAAACCTGGATTTATCATTCGTTAAGGATAAAAGCTCTTAAGTTGAGCGAGTTTCTAACATATTTATAAATATTCAGTGCAACATTTTGATCTTCCACTGTCATTATACTATTCATGTCAGTTAAGTTCATAGAGGATAGGAAGTGGTTTCTAACTGCATTAAAAATTGGGCATCTTAAAAGGAAGTGCTCAATTGTATCATCTTCATATGTATTACACAATGTGCAAATGTTCATTGGGTCAAAAATATGTCTATCACCATGAAGCACTATTCTGTGGGCATATCTGTTTGCGCACCTAATTTGCGCTAAGACTTTATGTACGTATGGTTTGCAGGATGAATTCAGGTACGGAGCCGGTTTATATTCTGGTTCTTGTATGTTCGCCAAATAAGGAGCATAGTAGCAGCAAGAATAGGAGCTAGATGCCTTCCTGAAATCTTCATCTATCAGGCTTCTCTTCTTGTCTTCAAGGATACTTACATAAGATTGTCGAACAAGTACTAAGTCTTGCTGTTCCCATACATCCATAAAATTACTCATTAAGGTGGCCTTAAATTTTGTTGCCCAGTTTGGTCGTTGAGTGTTGTCATGGGTTCTCAAGATTTCGTTGTAACATTTTTTAATTAGACGGTCATCAGATGCATTCAACAGTTTATCCCAGAAATGCAAAGCTCTTTTCGCTATTTCGTAAACTAATGGAAGTGTACCAGTTTCTAAGCGAACCACATTGCTTTGCGTGTTTTTAGCTAGGCCAAGCAACTTCTTTAAAACTGTAGTTTGGATAACTTCCATTTTGTCGCCAGCTTCCAGACCCCATATCTCAGCACAGTATAGTAAAGTTGATTTAATTGTTGAATCATAAACTTTGATTCTCCCTTCCCAGTTTTCCATGTAGGGGCTCTTCATAGCTTTTTCGGTTACTGCTGCTGCTGCTCTTGCCTTGGTTTTGAAGACATTCATGGTTTCATTCCAAGATCCAGTGCGACTCAAGGTTATTCCCAGATATTCGAAGCTATCCACAACTTCAATTGAATTCTCTTTATATGTAAATCTTTCCGGGCATGATACTATTTTTCTTTTTGCAAAGTTTATTATCTTCGATTTTTCAGTATTTAATGTCATATCTTTTGCTGCAAAATATTTTTCGAGTGTTTTCAAGGTTTTTCTTAAATCAAGTTGAGATTGAGCGAAGACAGCAATATCGTCAGCATATGCTATCAGGATAACATTTGTTATTTCCGATATGTCTATTCCTGTAAGGCCATCGATTCTTAAGAATTCTTCCAAATCATTTATATATAAGTTGAATAGTAGTGCACTTGATGGATCACCCTGTAGAACACCTTTTGTGACATTCGTTTCTTCTGTTAGGCCACTTGTTGTCTTAATAGCAATTTTGGTTTTCATGTATATGTTTTGAAATGCATGTATTATTTTCCCGCTTGCTCCAATGGACCTAAGGTGGGTCCATAACTTATCGTGATTGACACTATCGAATGCTCCTTTAAGATCAACAAAAACAACAAAAAAACTTCCTTTCTTTTTTGCAAGAGTAATATCTGTGATTGCACTTAGGATAAAGAGGTTATCAGCACAACTTCGTCCTTTTCTGAAACCATTCTGGAACTCAGGGATTAGTTGCTCTTCTTCTGCCCACTCTTGGAGCCTGTTTGTTAGGATTTGGGTGTAAACTTTCATTAAAGCATTTTCAATTGCTATAGGTCGATAGTTCGTTGGTAGAGATTTATCACCTTTCTTAAATATCATTGTGATATCTGCTCTAAATATGCTTGATAGGTTTCTTTCATTGTTGTCGAACAGGCTTTGAAAGAAAGAGAGCAGATATTCAAACCATAGGTTTGGTAGATGCTTAATGAACTCGTTTACAATCTTATCTGGACCCGCGGATTTATTATTGCGCAGCCCAAATATAACTGTGATAAGCTCGTCTATGCTTATGTCTCTATCAAGAAATGGATGATACGTATCTGCAAAAAGTCTATACTCTACCTCATTGCCACTATACATATCCTGGAGGTAATTGTCCCATACTTCCTTTGTAATATGGTTTCGTGCAATAGAGTTCGGTTGGATGCTTTTGATAGCTCTCCAAAAATCTTTGCTGTTTTTTGTATTTTGAAGTTGTTGCGTTAGGTCCTTATTGGATTGCTTTTTAGCGGAGTTCAAGGTTGCCACGTATAATTTTCTGCTGGAGATGTATTCTGATCTTTTGTTTGTATTATTAGGGGCTTTGCGATAACTTCTCATTTTCTGCTTCATTTCTCGCTTTTTCAATCTGCAGTCATTATTGAACCATTTATTTTTTTGGAACATTGGTGCAGTATAAATCTTATAATATTTTATCATTCCGCTTTCTTCTGCAGCAAGCTTGATGTTTTGGAATATTTGTTGATATCCAATTGTATCTCCATTCATTTGTAAACTTTCAGCTTTGGCTTGCATACACGAGATGTAGTTTTCCGCTGCAGACGTATTCCAAACTAATTTCCAAGTTGAGAGTATAATTGGATTAATATCTAAACTTGTTGCAGACGGGCACAGAAAGTTTAAGATACAGCACATATGATCAGAGTGTAGCAAAATCTGAGATATCTCAAAGTCATCAATGTTTGCCGCCCCTTCTAGATTTACCCACACAGTGTCCACGGTACTTCTACCCTGGTGTGATTCGAAAGTAAAGTCACCGTATGCATCGCTTCTACTTCTTCCATTTATAAGTAACAGACCAGCGTTTTCAAATATCTCACCAAGTAATTTACCTCTCCTACTTATAATTGTGTCTCTACTCTTTCTTGTGTGGGATAGTTGAGAGCCTTCCAGTATGTCACTGTCTAATTGATTCGATAGTCCAAAACGAGCATTTAAGTCTCCTCCTATAATAATTGTATGCGTGGGGTAATTATTCTGCAGGCCTTCTAATTCCTCTTGTAGAAGTTCACAGCATGCGTTATCATGCATTTCTCTAGAGGGGCTAAGATAAGAAAAGTATATTATGTACTTCGAGCTATTAAAAACAATCTCTAGTATTATCCATAAATTTGTTTTACTAATTTCTCTCAAAACATCGTATTTTGCAGGATTTTTTACAAGAATTTGCAAACCACCCTTTCCTCTTCCTCTTGACTTATCTTTGACTGCGTTCGAGTAAAACATGTTGTAGTTTTCAAAAATGTTAGATGGAGCTTGTTGTGAACTATCTAGGACCCAGGTTTCACTTAAGCATAAAATATCAAAACTAAGGATCAAATTTAATTCATTGTTATCTAAGTTACATAAATTTTTTATTCCATTAATATTCCAAAAACTAATTTTCAAATTCTTTTCTTGTGTTTCTCTAAGACTAATATGGTTATTTTTATTTTGTAGCTATGCTAATTCATTATGCTGTGAGAGACTTCCTCGAGGGAGTTCTTCGTCAGCTGTTGTTGCTCTGCTATCATGTGACCTGATTGGTGTGAAGAACTTATCGATAGATGGCACTGCTGCTGTATTCCTTGGCTTATTTTTCGGCCTCTTAGGGTTGCCTGTAGGTTGGGCTGAAGTACTCTGCTCAGAGCTCTCTGTTGTGTAAGGGTTTTTTTCGTCCGGGGACCTTATTCTTTTTTTCTGTACAGAATTTTCTTTTCTCTCCTCATCTTCTAGCTCTTTCAGTGTAAACGGTTTCTTATTAATAATGATTTTATTATATTTAATGCTAACATCTCCTCCTTCATTTCTGATATCTTCTGCCTTTTTGCGTAGTATTTTTCTGGTTTCTGCTACCTCTTTGCTGAAGTCATCATCAATATAAATTTTTGCGAATCGATGTTCTTTCGCAAGCTTCTTTTTGTTTCGCATGACAATGAGTTTGACCCTATATGATATGAGTGCAACTTTGACAGGGCGGGGATTTTGCTGTCTTGATCCTATGCGCATAGTATAATCAATATCAGACAGTGTGATTTGATTATCTGCACATGCGTTTAGTAGGGTTAGTATAACGTTTTCGAGTTCTTCGGTGTTGTTTTCTGATTCTGCAAGACCTCTTATGATCATATTTCTTCTCCGTAGTTCTCTGTCCATAATTGATACTTTTTTGTCTACTAAGAGTATTTGCTGTTTTGTGGTAGTCACCTCTGTTTTAATTTGGGTAAATTGATCGTTGGTGTTCTGATTTACCGCCGAAATTATTTGGAGTTGCATATTTTCAAGGTGCTTTAATAGATCGGAGTTCATTTTTGCTCTATTAAAAATAATCCTTTTGCCCTTAGCTTGAAACTTTTTTCTTTTTTTTTTTTTTTTTTTTTTTTTTTAGAATCTAAAAGTTATTGATTTTGTTTTTTTTTTTTTTTTTAATTTAAAATTTTAAAATTATTTTTCAGACTAAAATTAGAAAAATTTTCCTTCTTAATGTACCACGGACATATAATTGAATACACAAACCCTTGTTGACAGATGGTTCAGATTTCTGCTAAGTGTTTTACAAACCACATGCGATCCACTGATGTTTATTGTGATTGTGACTAGTGGACTATAAGTGTCCCCTCTACTAATAGTGAATGCGGCTGTATGTGCTGTTCGTGGTGACGATGGTTTCGCCAGTTGTAGAAGCAAGACAAATGATGATGTTAAATTTCTGTCAGTCCAGTCGAATTCCCTTTGGATTTGTTGTGGTATATATGCAAATAAAACAATGTGTGTGTTGTGTTTGTGTAGTATTGATTTTGCTTCATTAGCAGAACATATACTAAAAAAGTTTCACTCACCACACAGAAGGAAACAAAAAAGTTTAACGGGTGCAATGAAAAGAGATGGTCGCACAGGAATTTCACTCAATGCCAATAAAAAAAATTACTTATTTGATGATTTTATGTTGATTTTTAAAATGAGATTTATAATTCAAACAATAGTTTGTCAACACTTTTCAAATTTATAAGCTTATCACTTTATGTCTGTACTGAATAATAATGCACAATTTAAATTTTTATCGACTGTTTAACTAGTTAAAAGATAAGAAAAACTCTGGAGCTATTTTAATCACAGGCACACTATATCAAGCCAGAGTTGCCAAAAATCACGAAAGAAGTTTGGAGCTCAACAAAAGGATTCAATCGATTATTGTCATACATCGCCTTTTCCGATTCCAAAAATAAAGTGCACAAAAGTGCTATGTCCAGACGTAGCCTATAATACGAAACATATAATGCGGACATAGCACAAAATGTTGGACAAAGAACAATTGTGCTTTTCCAATAACTCAATATAGGGGACATAGAACATTCGTCTTTTTTGCAAATTTAAGCAATTTTAGAGTTTATTTGGACATAGAACTTGAGTGAATATGAAAGTACTGCTTCTCACCTTTCCATTGGTACCAATATCTCAAAACAGCAAAAAATGGACATAGCACATGTGTGCATTAAGGTATCGATTTGATTGGAATAAAAATCAAAATTTCGTTCTGTTCTTTGAAACTGGCAGTACACCCTATAAAATATCCGCTGTACAGAAACGCTTCAAATCGATTGTTTTCTAACCACTGTTCCGAATGTCACTTTGCAAAGAAGAAAAAAGCAGAATCAGGCAAAATAACAAGCAAAGCGCCACACAAAAGGGATTTCCATTGCATAATTTGTTTATATTTTTAAAAATTCACTCGAAATATTCTCCCTTAAACAAAATTCTACCGATTCGTATTGTTATTTCTCAATTGCCGGCAATTGTCTATTAATAAATTAAAAAACATCCCACGCGGGTAATGTTGCATTTAAGTTGAATCTGCAATTTTCTTTGTTGATGTGTAAATCGTCGCCAGTTTAAGATTTGGAGCAGACCGCGAATTTTTTTTTTTTAATTCCGAAAAATTGATATATAGTTCTATGAAATGTACAATTCAGTGATCAAATAGAATGTCCGAATCCAGGCTCGAAGATGTGTAAAAAATCCTATTGAGAATTTCCAAGTTGTGGCGGGAGTGCAAAACAGATAAGCTTATAGTCCAAATTCTCAGATCCTGTTAAAAAAAACCTACAATGGCTGGATACAGGTGTGTAAGTTACTTCGACTTATGCCGGCTGTGCACCTCCAGTGCCGATTCCAAAATTAGTATTTTTTCAATCGAAGGAAAACGCAAGAACTTAAGCAAAAAGATCACGGAGTGCACCACAGTAGCGGTAAGTAAAGAAAAAGCTTTGCAAACGACAGTACATTCACCATTCGAGAATTCACCTAATTAGATTTTTGTAATTGAAATAATGTTTTCTTTTTGTGTTAATATTTCTGCTGTTTTTGATTTTTTGTACCTATTTTGTCAATTCCCATTTTCCTGAGTGTCCCGTTTTGATAAGATATTTCCGTTAATTTAAGTCTGATGACAAAGTCATTATGCACAATCTTGCAGTCATCCGTGTCTCCAGCTCAATCATGGCCAAAAGGAAAACGATCATAATACTTGCTCCTTTTCCTCATCAATGACACTCACATCTTACGTCAAACAGATAATGTGAGGAACAAATTGAGTGCCAACGAGAAAAGTGTATCTGTACAAAAAAAGGAGGCCACATCAAAATTTGTAACCAGATGGACTTTCTATTTGAGATTGTTTTTCAATGCAAACAAATAAGTTCCGAAGATTTTTGTTGCCCAGTTCCATTGAAAATGGTTCACCTCTTCTTCTTCCAATTCAAAAAATTTAAACCAAAGTGGCAAACAAGAATAATTCTTTTTAAGGCCATTTATTTCCACATACCCGGAGCAATACCTACGTCTGATTTTAAAAATGAAAGCATCTGTCTTAAATTAAATCCGACATTGAGGAGGAAATTAACGAATTGCAAGCCTACTCCGTTTTTCCTCAATTCGAACTCCATTTCCAATTTGAGATTTTGAGCATCATGCTTGGGCAGTCGAAAAGTGCTTAAAGAAATCTTTAATTTTGCTTACTAAAATCAACTTTAAAACTTAATCAATCACATATTTTAGACAGCTATACTCCAAATGAAGGTACATATACGGATTATTCTGTTTTGAGAGCTTCATCAGAGGGAGAATGCAAGTCGTAAATTGAAATATACTCCATTGTATTTGAAGTTTTCACCAAATCGGCTGGTCCTGATGGGATATCCCCTATTCTCTGAAGATGTGTTCTTCATCGCTGGCAAAACCATTGCGTAAGCTTTTCCATCGCTCATACTGTTCTGGAATCTTCCCTAGAAGATGGAAAACAGCATTTTTCCAGCCTGTTCCTAAACAAGGTGACCCTTCTTGCCCCTCGTCCTATCGACCAATCGCACTTACGTCCCTTCTTTCCAAGGTCATGGAATCGCTGATAAATCATCAGCTCAAGAAATATCTCGAAGATCGAAAGCTTTTTAAGGACTGGCAATAAGGCTTTCGCAGCAATCTTTCCACTGGTGATCTGATGGCATATCTCACCGAAGAGTGGAACAGATCTTTACATTGTTTTGGAGAATGTAAGATTATTGCGCTTGATATTTCTAAGGCATTTGATAGAGTTTGGCACTAGGCTCTCTTATCGAAAATGCTTGCGTTTGGCATCGACGAAAGCCTTATTCGTTGGATTAGAAATTACCTTCTAGATCGTTCAATACATGATGTATTGGATGGTCTTAGGTTTGATCTTCAAAAAATAAATGCTGGTGTTTCCCAGGGCTCCGTTTTGTGTCCGACACTTTTCCTCATTTTTATAAATGATCTCTTGTCTGAAACTTTCTAATCGACTTCATTTTTTTGCCAACCATTCTACTCTCAGCTTCTAATATTAGTTCTTAAATTCACGTCCATCTCTTTCGGAAGTGGAATTGCAACGGTATCGCATGATAAATTCATTAAACCCCGATCTTTACAGCATTGTTTAATGGAAACACAAAAACCGTGTGGAGTTTAATGCTTCGAAAACTCAATGCTGTCTATTGTCGTTGAAGCAAAATGTCGCCCTTATGCCATTGTCGCTGAATGGCACTTGCATCGAAGAAACCGAAAAGCTCTCAGTACTCGGTATGTGTGTTAACGACGATCTTCATTGATATGATCACATTCTTGAGACCGCCAAGAATGCTTCTAAATGCTTAGGATTTCTATATCGATGTAAGAAATTTTTCACCCCTTCTGATCTGGCTACCATTTATAAGGTGTTTATACGTCCAAAACTCGAGTATAACTCATATCTTTGCGCAGGTGCAGCACAAACTTATCCACTAATTAGATAGAATTCAGAACAGAGCGTTAAAACTGATTGGAAACAGAGCTATTGTGGATTGATTCTCATCTCTTGAACACTGTCGGAATGTTTCATGTATTTCCTTGTTTTATCGCTTCTTTCACAAGCAATGCTCACTCGAAGTAGCCAGTTGCATTCCTCCCCTTTATCAATTCACCCGTGATACCCGCTTCGCTAGGAATGCTCATCAGTTCACCCTTGAGTCTAACTTTGGTCGTACCGTCAAATATAGAGACTCGTTTTTTAGTCGCACAACACGATTATGGAATAACTTACCCGGCAGCGTATTGCCAAACTGTATATCAGTACAGAGCTCCGACGCTCTATAATAGACTATAGAGTGCTCATTCAAATTAAGAGCATACTATATACTGTGTCAGATCAAAAGCAGATTTTTCTGTGTTGGTATACATTTTGCTCAGGAAACTAAGAGCAAAGTACCTGTGATTACAGAGCCATCGTTCACGTTGGTGTGGTTATTGTGTGTGGTGTGTGGTGCCGTGACATAAGGCCAAGTGACAAAAGGCCAAATTTGTTTGTGACTTAAGGCCAAACATAAAATGTTTTGTCTTGAGCAAGAGTACCTTGTGTGGCCCGCTTCGCGGGTTTTCAGGATTTTAACTCCCTTTTCGGGGCTCACACCCGCTCACGCAACTCCGTTGCTCCGCTTAGGGTATGTTCAGTCGCCAGGCAGGCGCCTGTAGCAACAGTTTTCCTGAGCAGCAGTACATAACTGTTAGTTGTTTACTCCAATTAATGTTAAATACAAAACTGTTGCTACAGGCGCCTGCCTGGCGACTGAACATACCCTAAGCGGAGCAACGGAGTTGCGTAAGCGGGTGTGAGCCCCGAAAAGGGCCACCCAAGGTACTGTTGCTTAAGACAAAACATTTTATGTTTGGCCTTAAGTCACAAACAAATTTGGCCTTTTGTCACTTGGCCTTATGTTACGGCACCACACACCACACACAATAACCACACCAACGTGAACGATGGCTCTGTAATCACAGGTACTTTGCTCGATCTGCAATAGTATATAGTTTGCTTCAGCTTTTTTAATATTTTACAAGCAAACTGCATGTGACCACAGAGTGCTCTGTGGTAGCATACAGTTTGCTCTACAATACTTTCAAATTCGGTGAGCAGAAAAAGGCAAAGCACAGACTAAGGAGATCTGTGCTGATATACCCGGCACAGTTTTTCCTTGCCATTTCAATTTGCAAACATTCAAAACCAATGTTCATCGACACCTCCGACCAGGATCAATCCTTAATAAAATCTAAATAACAAAACAAGCACCAAACCAAAATGAGGAGCGTTTGTTGATTTTTCAGGAGAAGGTTTTTTGTGTCTCATTTCAACAAAAATGCGTTTTTAGAAAAGAAATTAATAAACGTTTGTTCTAACAGGTACAATCTATTAGCTTTCTTACAAATTAATAAAAAACAAAATACTCCTGCTAATTTTACGCCGAAAAATAGACCGTTTTTTCAATATGAAACAAAGACAGATTTGCTGAGTTTTGAAAAAATGTTTTTTATTTCTAACAAAAAAAAAAATACATTTTAAGAAAAAATAAACATATAAAGTTAATGCTTTCAGTTTAATACAAACATAACCAAATTTAAAAAAATTAAAAAAAGAGAAAATAAAATCATATCAAAATAATAAAATATATAATATGAAAAACCTTCAATCGTCATCATAGTGCCTCTCTATGTCTTCACTACAATCTTCGGCATTTCCTGACTGCACTTTGTTGTAGAAGTCCTGCGCTACTTGCGGAACATTGAAGAACTTCATGAGTTTCTTGACATCAGCCATCTTTTTAACGGATTACTTTATTTTCCGGTGGAAATTTGTCATGGGTAAACTTCGTAAATGGGTAAACCATTATGGGGGAGCCGCTGAATGTTTTATTTACAGCTATAGCAACTTTTTCGTCTTGTTTTTCGTAGCTTATTACTCCTGCCGAACTTATTTTAAATGAAAGTTTAGATTTAATAAGCTTCTTAGCGTCCTTTTCATAATCCACCACAGTCCAATCATTCCCAAAAGTAAGGACTGTATCTTGGCTTTTGAGAACAGTGCTATATTCTTCTGGTGAAATAATGACTTCTTTCCTTCTGTACTCCTTTTCCACTCTTCCGAAAACTTGATCCGGTAGCATATAACTATGACCCCTTATGAGAAAATAGTGGCTGACTCTGAAAAGCACAGGAACCAGAAAACAAGCGTAAGTTCCGTTTAATCCCTGCAGATGTTGACAACAGATTTTTTTCGAGTGTTTTCAAATAGCTGACTATTATTGATGCAACTTCATTAGCTCTTTTTGGGCCATCAGTCTCGAGCCAGGTATAAAAGGTAACGTCTTCTTTATTTTGAACTTTCTTATGATTGACGATTCCCATGTTGTAAAGTATAAATTGTCTGGAATAGAAAACTTCTCCAACAGACAGCTTCGGAAGAAGTTGATTTTGCTGCAGGTCAAAAACGATGTCGATTGTGTCCTCCTTTGGTTTGTTCATTTTGGAATGAACATTTTTTTGCTCAAAGTTCATAAGGCTTCTTAGTGTTTTGTATTTCTTCGAGTTTGATCTGGTCGTCTTATTTTTTCATTTGTACCTCGAATTGTTTGCATGTGGAGCATGTAGTGCATGTGTGCGGGTTCCCAAATGCGAGGTTGAACTCCGAATAAAAAATCTTTTTATATTTGGAAAGACTGCATGTGGGCTTTTCTCCTTTCTTTTGGGGTTCTTAAAAAATGTCGAACATCTTTTTTAAGTTCAGTTCAGGTGGAAGATAGCTTCTCTTCGACTTGCTTATTTATAGCGTCAATGATGGCCTTGAAGTATAATATTGACGGATTGAAGGTATGCACGTTGCACACATATAAAAAACTGCAGAATTATTATGCATAGTATTTGCAAATTAGACCTGAATTTCCAACAGGTCATCAGGCACTACATATTCCTAGAATAGTATCATACGTGACCACTGCCATTCACAAATTTGCTCAAAAAGGGTTAATTTTTTTTAACTACTTAATAATAATTTCTAGTAAAGCAAAAGGCTAAGATTTTAACACCGGATGTACCTTAATAAAATTATTATTATTATATCAACAAGCTATTTGTCGAAGCAGTACTTAGGTATAGTTGATTTGAGTTTTCAAAAACTAGATAGATTTTGTTGGGATTTGCAAAACTGAAAAAATTTTATGAGTTTTGCAAAACCATTCAAATTTTGTTGACTTTTGCAAAACCTTCAAGTGATTTGTTGAGTTTTGCAAAAACGCTTAAATCTCAAACTTTTTTTTTTAATTAAAAAATTTTAGTATTTTTTTTTTTCATCATCTTATGCGCCTGTGAATGCCAAAAATTTTGTATTTGCATATATTTCATTTTCGGATTTTTGCCGTTTGTTGAGTTTTGCAAAAACGCTCCTCAAATGATGTTCCAACCAAATAATGTTCGGAATCTCAAGCTGAATTTTTTGAACTCCAACTAATAAGAACAGATTTTTTAAAAGAGGCAAAATTATTTTGTTTCAAAGTAAGGATCAATTTAGTGAGAAATAAGTTCAATATTTTTATTTTTATTTTAACAAACTACAAACAAAAAAATTGTTTAATTCGTTGCACAAAAGATTGAGTACAGCAAATTTTTTTCGGACTACACGGTTGTTTGTTCGAGTTGGACAATTGAATTAAATTTTATTTTTGAGATCTTAGCAAAATTAAATCAAGAAAAATGTCGAAAAAATAGTCAAGTGTGAGTGAAAGGGAGTTAATAAATAATTTCTATGGGAAAGAAAGACCGACCTACGGTGACATTTTAAAACAAACTTCCAGAAGTCGGTCAACAATCCACAGAACCATAGATCGATTTAGAAACTAATGACAGGTCTAAGACAACATCAGGCCGACTAACGAGGCTCTCCTTAAAAAATGAACGAGCTATTAAGTGTATGTGAACCAGAATCATTTCACAACTCGAAACGCATCATGACACTAAAGGGCACCCAGAAACTGTTCGAAAATTTATTTCGTGCCCACCCAGAAAAAAGCCATTAGAGAACTAAATTAACAGGTAGAAGCGACTTGCGTTTGCCAAGGAATATCTAAATAAGCCTCCCAAATTTTGGGGCAGATTAATATTCTCGGACGAGTAAAAATATAATATTTTTTGGGTCGGTCTGATGGCTGATTTAGGGTTTGGAGAATTCCAAATGATGCCCTTAATCCAAAACGCACACTGAAAACTGTTAAGCATGGTGGTGGAGGGCTATGGTAACAATCGAAGGAATTATGAATCATTGTGACTGCACTAATATCTTCAAAAGAAACTTGAGAACAATTTCCGAGATGGTGGCTATTTCCAACGAACATTACTTTCAGCAAGATAATGACCTCAAACATACCATACATAACGCGGCGTATGTGGATTTTTTTATAATACGCCACACTTACTTCAAACTCCACCACAACGCCCAGACATCAACTCTATAGAACACGTGTGGAATTGACTTGAAAGAAAATCCGTACCCACGATATTCGAAATAAGGCCCAATTAAAAGACGCTTAACTATTCGAATGGAATAATATTAGTAGTTCTTACACAGAAAAACTTTTTGCATCTAAGGATGTTTGAAGAATATCAAACAAAATATTAATACCAAAAGTAATGAGGTGAAAATAATTAGTGTTGATATTTTGTAACTTTTTCATTTCTCTTACAGCTGTTAGCAAACTTTTGTGGAACATATTTACCAACTTTTGTTTTTGTATCTTTGTTATTTGTAAAAATAAAAATAAAAATAAAAATATTGAACTTATTTTTAGTAAATTGGTAATTTGAACATTGTTTTATTGAAATATACTTACAATGAAAATTTACCACTTACCTTTCGTGAGCAATGCCTCTTTCTTCTGATATTTTATCGCTGTACGCAAAATTTTGGGGATCACTGTAAATCTAAATTAAATGTTTCAGTCAAATTGTTATTTAATTTATTCAGGAGAATCAAAATTAATTTCGTAGTATTGTTTTTTTTTCGATTATTCAAACGAAATTAACCTAGAGCTTATAAATCTAGGAGGGGTTTGCTTCGGAAAGTCAATTACGCACAATAGCGCGATTACCCTCAAACAAAATCTATTTTATAAAACCATGTTTTTGTTGCTAGAAGTACGTATAGAAATTTTATGTAAGGACTTCAACTTTCAAAAATCGTCAAAATATAAATTAAGAAGTCTAATAAAATGAAGGGTTTTTTAATAAGGGTACCTAAATGTTGAAATGGAATAAAACAAATTGTGTGCGAGGTATTAACAAAATCCTTTTTTTTATTCCAAAGGCCCAAGTAAGCCAAAATGTATGGAATATAACATCGATCGTTCTCTCGGGGCATGAATCCGAGTCCATCGGTCGATTGTGGTGTACTGGCATAGATCTTGGCTTCAGGAAAGCCCACTAATATAAAGTCTAGCGGGGTCCAATAGCATGACCCTTGTGGCCAATTGACGTAATTTTTGGCAGATATAATCTTACCCTCAATTCGTCAATGCAGAATGTCAATGTGGGTCATGCGTAATGGGTTATCGAAAATAAGTTTTCGAAAAAGTACGGACCAATGATTCCGTCAGACCAAAATCCACACTAAACGGTACATTTTTGAGGATGTATTGTCTCTTAGTGAACCTCGTGTGGGTGGGTATCATCCCATAAACGGCAATTTTGCTTGTAAACACAGCCATTCATCCAAACATGCACCTCGTAGGTAAAGATGATTTTCTAGCCAAAATTTAGGTCCTCTTCCAAATGCCCCGAAGTCCAGTCGGCGAACAAAGGGCTTCGTCTATATGTAGGCCTTGTTAAGTTGAAGTCTGCGAAAGGCCGAGTTAATTAATTAAGTAAAAAAAAATTAAATTTACTGATCGCGGCGATGTTTTTGATTGATTTTGCGTTCCTCTGACGTATGAATGTTTTCAGATTGATTACTAAACTGGTCTTCTCAAATTTGGCCACCAAACATTTAAAAGTCGACTCTGAAGGGCCACAACATCTACCGTAAAATGGATGCAAAGTGCGCAATGCGTGCACGAACCAGCACCCATTTTGATAATAGAGTTTTTAATTTCAATCTTGATTTGCCATTGTAATTTGGCATCAGTGAAAAACCCTTCAATAATAGCCCTTAAAAATTGTACTAAAAAATTTCGACAGACTTATTATGATGTCTTAAGCATTTCCATAAAAGTGCCCTTAATTGCAGCAAATGTTTTCTTACTAACATTTTGTTTTTGTTTTTAATGTTAAGACAAAAATTGTAGCTTATGATTTCTACACAACAAAGTCTCAATTTCGGAAAAAAAGATGTTATAGTATTTTTTACACATCGACTAGATTTTGTTTTGGATTTTCAGCACACCTAAAAAATTGAGTTTTTCCAAGTTGTTTTCCGGATGATACATCCCCCTTCCATTCAAACCATTTTTGTCGTTTTGTTATTTTTTTTTTTTTCAGAATTGGTAGATTTGGTTTTTAGTCTATTAGCTTACAGCGCATTTTGGGGGGTTAATGGGGCATAATTACATGACGTTCATAACGAAAACTTGTGTTTTCCTAGAAGACCGTTTCACCTTTTTCTATAATTTTAGAGTATATTAAATAGGTACTTGTATTCCTTGCCTTAAATAATTGCACTGTGCTACTGATATAGTTATAAATGCTCATCAATTTTGATGAAATTGCTGTAGCCCCGCAATTATAATTTAGTATACTTTAACTTTCTCGATTGTTGAACCTCATTGTCATGTACAAACGTTCAGGACCAATGTGCATCGGCGCCTCGTATTAAATCCTCTCTCACTCGCAAAGGTAAGGTACATTTGTTGTGTTTAAGGTGACCAATATACAATGTACATATCATATAATAATATATAGAATGTAAGAAAAATATTGGTTTCGTGTTCAAAAATCATATCAAGGTTTGTTTTTCAAATGCTTAAAACAAACACAATTACGATTAATTCTCAAATATACACATTTGTAATCATAATTTTTTTTATTGTAAAACTTTTTCGTAACAGGTTGATGAAAAAGATCGATTACCAAAGGTCGTATGTACTCCATGTCTGCACAAACTCGAATCACTCTCTGATTTTCGAATAACATGCATTAATTCCCAAAATATGTTAAACAATTGTCTTGCATCGGCAACAATTAATAATGGTGGAAAAGTGTATATCAAAGATTCCCTTAAAGCTGGACAACAAGTAGTGACTAAGACCTCGAAAGAAATTCCCTTAGAACAATTCACTCAGGGTGGAACCGATTTTTTAAGTTCAATTATACAAGCCGTTGGTATTCAGGTGAGTGATTTTAATTCAAAGTTGAATCTTTAAATTATTGTTAAATTTTATTTTAGCAAAATGATCAAAATGAACACCAAAGTGATATTAAACCACAAATACTCCATCAGTATACATTGACATTAGATAAGGGAAGCATGAAGACTGATCAGATTGAGTACAAACTTGAAGAATGTCCAATCATACCCCCACCACAGCCGCAGCAACAACAGCAGCAGCAAATTCAATCAGAAAAACTGTCGAAACATAAGTAAGTTTAAATGTTAAGTTTAAATGCTACCTACCTACCTTCATAACTGAAATCCAGAACAGCATTGATTCACGTTCCTTTTTGATCATTGATGTTGCTTCATTGTCCTTATGTTTTTTTTATTGAAGTATTTTTTTAAAAAAGCATAAGAATTAAATATTTGGAAGACTAGACGAGTAGGTTTATACACAATATAAAAAAAACCATATACATACACACAAACATACAATGTTTAAGTATAATTTCCCCATGAAAGCATCGAAAACTCGAACTCATTTTAAAGCTTTTCATTTCACAAGAAACGAAAGCGAGTTGAAATTGATTTGAAATGATCTTCTAACATCGAGAATCAACAAAGAAATGAGCTATTTCACAGATGGCATCCTGATAGTTAACTTCCTAGTCTTGAGAGAGTTTTTCCGTCTCTGATTGCATTTGAACATAGACCAGTCTTATTACACAGCCAATGAACTATTCACCCACTACCAATGCCACTTCATTAGCTTCATCCCAATTTATGTACTTTTTTTATTTTTTTATCTATTACATTGTTTTCACTACCATTTTTAATAGCCAACACAAATTTATTCATGTATATTCGTATTTTTCCGTTTTCTCCTAAACAAAAACATACTTATATACTTATGGGGGTGGCCGTGGCGCGATGGATGTGTGCTCGCCTGTGAACCTCATGATCACAGGTTCGATCCCTGCCGTCGTCTATGTCGTTTTAATTCCATTAAAAACCTTCTAAAATTGTCATCAATGTGTTGCTGGTTTTACTCATTACATGTTGTTCAGGCATAACACTAACAACATGTAATTGAGTTAAACTAGTATGCCCAACAAGGATGAACACGAATAAAATAATGTGAATTATAAGCGACATAGAAATAAGACACGGCATTCTCCGCTTTAGTTCAGCCGCCATCCCTGAAGATAAAATATCTGAGACAACAACCGTCAGTCTCAGAACATCGTGCCACACATCTTTCCTATCCTTCTTTCTCTTCTTAACTTCACGCCCGCGCTATGTTGAAACATTTAAAGGATAATCTAATCCCTTGAGCGCGGGTAGATTATAAAAAAAAAAAAAAAAAATATGTATGTATGTATGTCTGTATGCTTGTAAAGCTGTATATTTGTACGTCTGTATGACTGTGTCGCTGAGCCTCGACCTGCAGCCTAAATTTTTGTAGCGATTCTCTTCAAACTTAATACTTAAGGTTTTCAGGTAATTTCCTATATGGGAAATTGAAATTTTCTAAGCCCCAAAACTAACGGTACCTGTCATACCACCCTTAGCCCACGCCTACAATAAAATAATTTATTTCATAAAATAGGGTATGGAATGGAATTTTAAATGTAGACATTTCAAACAGCTTTTCTAATCAATTATTGCCATGGCGTCAAAAATTAAAATGATGAGTTAATTTCGTTTTCTAATCTTTCATACCATTTTTGTTGGGTAAATTTTTCCAATAGGCCTTCATAGTTCATACCCCAAACCTAACTCTTTTTGAGAACTTTTTAGGAAACGGGAAATGAATTGAGGGTTTTGACATGTACTCAAATAAACGAGCACGTTTTAAAAACCCTATGCTATTAAAAAAAAACATTTCCAAATTCTTGAAAAACCTAGAAAAATGTTCAAAATTAGAAAACTCTTTTTTACCTACTGCAGGTTTTCCAAACAAAAAATAAAAAATACTCTTTTTTTTTAATTTCACATGTATCAGGTTTTCCCAAGTATTATACAATCTATCGGTTTTCTGCACATGCTAGAAAATGGATATATCAAGACCGAGATAGGATATCAAATTTGTTTAAACGCAATTACAAAGTCTGCTATTTCTTTTACAAATTAAGGCCTAAATGAAACTTGTATCATTAGTACTAACAGCGCAATTACTGTTAACATGGGTCAGGGTACACCAAAAGAAGCCGTTCCTTTAATCCCTGTTATATGATATAAAAACGAGAGAAGCCCTTCTGTGGAACGATTTCTTTCTTAGAATATACCCAAAAATTCATGCCCTAAAATATTATGTACGAATAAAGGGACACCCTGTATACGTATTATAAAAAATCAAATGTACGAATAAAGGGACACCCTGTATACGTATTATAAAAAATCAAATGTACATATGTATGTATGTACATATTTCGGAATTATCTTTCCATAATTGAAGTTGTTTTAGTAAAGAACACAAATAAGGAATAAATTTAGAGTCACAATAGATCTCTAGGTCGAAGTGCAATACACAAGATAGGTAATTGAAGATAAGAGCAAGAAAGTGCCACCCACACGTTTACTTTATTTTTCAATAGCTCAAAATATTTTAAAAGCACAGTGTTAAGGTATTTTTTTATAAATTGCTTCTGACACCTTAGGTTCGTTTGTTCAACTTTACCCAGGGTTGACTCAGGTTTTCTTGACAGGTTTTCTTGAGTTGTTAAAAAAAGCTGGGGTTTTCTGTTTTCAAAAAACACCCACGGGCTGTCAGTTGTTTTGTTGACAACTAAAAACAAGAAACAAATAATTCTGTGCTTTGATAAAACTTTAAATTTGTTTTAAATTAGTTTTAAAAATGAACAAAAATAATTTTGCATTGTTGCTGAATATTTGATCTTATGAGTTCAACAAACATTTTATTGCAAACCCAAGCAATAACATGTAACATGCCAATCGATAAACGACAACAAAAGAAATAGATATGAAATCTCATGTGACTTTTGACAGTTTGGTCGTTACCTGAACTCGCCACAGCAAAATACCTAGATCTACTTCAGGGCGAGTTCAGGGCGACCCCAGGTTTAAAAAAACAGAATTTACTCGCCAGGGTGACTTCGGGTTTTTCAAAAAACGATTTAGGGCGACCCCAGGGTGGCTTCAGGGCTCAACGACCAAACCTCTTAAAAATTACTGTTTATGCAAAGAACTAAGCAAACACATGAAATTTGAAAATGTCAAAGTGTCACATGAATCAGGCCCGGATTAATAGGGGGGCTAGGGGAGACTGAAGCCCCGGGCCCCGCGGAAACGAGGGCCCTATCCCATTAAGAAATTTAAACTGTAAAACCGCGATATTCAAACTGTACAATCTAATAAACCCCAAAAATAAAAACCAAAATTAGTTGACCCCACAAAATCCAAACTCGAAAGCTATACACCCAAGAACGTTAAACCCATATAGCCCAACTCACAATCAATCCCATAAACTTTAAACCCACCTAGCTCAACTCGCTAATATCTCCAAAAAGTCAAACCCACATAGCCCAAGTCGCTATTAACCCAAAACTGTAAACTCAAAAAAAAAAAAAAAATCCATGGAGCCTAACTCAGCAAAATTTAATCCCAAATCTTAATCTTATCGGGGGTTGGAGCACTTGGGGGATAGCTTCTTGAATTTTCGATATGTCAACTCCTCGACGCATTGTCTCTGAGAGCATGGACTCCTAGCGCTCCGGGTTATTGAGGGTTGGCTCGCTTGGAGTTTAGGACGCTCTGGGTTATGAAGGGTTGGTTTGCTTGGGTTTTATATCTTTTTCAAATTTGAAATAGCTCCGGGCCCCCATTTTCTTTAATCTGGGCCTGCATGAATCTAGAACAATAATAAAAAGATGTAATACGTATTCGATGATTTTAAATTTAACAAACATATTATTATAGTAAAATAGTTTCAATATCGTACTGAGAAAAGCAGCAGAAATGTCTGATCATTTATCAAGAAAGTAAACAATTCACCTTTATCTTCGGTTCCAACGTTTATCCAAAATGACACCCCGATAACTAGCTCTTTATATAAGGCAAATGTACTACTCGTACATTTGCAAGAGCCCTTCGAGATTTTGATATAAACTAATCCGCGGGTCCTGATGGCATACCCCATTCTTCTGAAGATGTGTTCTTCATCGCTGGCAAAACCATTGTGTAAGCTTTTCCATTGCTCCTACTGTTCTGAAATCTTGCCTAGAAGATAGAAAACAACATTTGTCAGGCCTGTTCCAAAAAAAGGAGACCCATCCTCCCCTCCTCCCAAGGTCATGGAATCCCTGATAAATCATCACCTTAAGAATTATCTTGAAGATCGAAAGCTTCTTAATCACCGGCAAAACGGCTTTTGTAGCAATCGTTCCACTGGTGATCTGATGGCATATTTCACCGAATAGAGAGACTTTAAAGATCTTGGAGAAAGTAAGATTATTGCGATTGATATTCTGATTATATATAATTGATTTCTAAGGCATTTGATAGAGTTTGGCACCAGGATCTCTTATCGAAAATGCGTGCCTTTGGTATCAACGAAACCCTTATTCGCCATAGATATTACCTTCTTCATCGTTCAATACATGTTGTATTGGACGGTTTCAAGTCAGATCTTCACAAAGTAAATGCTGGTGCTCCCCAGGAAAGACAATTTTCATTTGAATGACAACATTCTATATCTATTTCTACATCGAAATAAGAGATTTTTAATGTTTCCTCAATATGTGGTCTAAAAGAAACAATACAGTTAAACATAACTTCCTTAACGGCAACTAAAACTACGCCTTTTTTTGTAATTAATTAATAATTAATTATTGCGGATTTAAGAATTAAAAACAAAAATATTGGTACCATAATTTCGTTAAGTTCTTCACTTCATAAGGAAGTAAGCTTAGTTTAAAAAAAAATAAAATACACATTCCAGATAAATGTTGTCTCACTCTTTCATAATTTTACTCGTAAGAAGGCAACAATAAACGAATTTAACATTTTTTTTCTTGTTCAAATGGATTTGGTTTAAAGAGTATTATAATGTCATCAAATGATTCCATGTTTATTTATTATTACTTTATTTTTAATTTAACAGTGCACTAGAAGAGTTTCTTAAAATGAAGCCAAACATCCGTGTTACACCTATCAGAAAAAAAGACAGCCAGCAGCAACAACAGCAACAGCAGCAACAACAGCAGCAACAACAACAACAACAACAGCAGCAGCAGCAACAACAACAACAACAACAACAACAGCAGCAGCAGCAGCAACAACAACAACATCAACAACAACAACAGCAGCAGCAACAACAACAACAGCAACAGCAACAACAACAGCAACAACAGCTGCAGCAGCAACAACAAATACAGCTGCAACAATTGCAGCTCCAGCAACAGCAACAACAGCAGGTGAATGCTCAGTTCATAGCTCAACTACAGCAGCAACAGCTACAACAACAAATTACAATTAATCAGGACGGGAATTCAAAAAATAAAAAACAAAAGTTAAACTTCGTCATTTCATCGCCAACTGGACAGATTCAGCAGCATCCTCAAATTCAGTTGCAGCCACCACAAAAAGCTATTACTTTACCAACGTTAACGCCAATAAATCAACACGGCCAAATGCAAGAGATTTTGTCGCCGAATAAATGTTACCTGCCGATCACTATAAAAGATGAAAACTCCGATCAGCAGATAGTCGCACACATCGATACAAAGAACTTTGTATTACCCACCACGTATCAGCTGCAAATGAAGGTGAGATTGTTTTTTTTTATTTTTTATTTTTTGTATTCCCATGTCATGGTATTTCTCTTCAGTTACAGCCCCAAATTGCAACAGTCGATGGGCAACCGATTATGCAATTAACCCCAACATCCATTCCAGCAACACTACAGCTAGCGCCTCAGGCGATCGCAAATACAGGCTTTCAAAGCTCAGCGAATCAGTTGACGACCAATCAAATCATATCAGCCGCTAGTGGAATAGATGCAGCCACATCAACTAACGACCAAGAAGATTTTATTCAGCATCCGAAATTTAGAATAACTACACTGCGAAGTGGCAACTCGATGACATTAGCACCATCGAGTCAACCTCAACAGCAAACTATAGTAAATCAAAAACCACCACAGCAACAGCAGCCACTGCAAAATCTCCCACCACAACAGCTGGGTGGTATCACGGTTCAACGTATTAACCAACAGAACGCTGTGAAAAAGCAGTCTCCACCGGTACCCAACCGTTTGCCCGTACTCAACAAGTCAAACGTAACTATCAGTAGAATATCACAGCAACAACCGCAACAACAGCAGCAGCCATCCCAGCAACCGCGTCCTCAACATCAACAACAGCAAAACCAGCAACAACAACATCAACCACAACAACAGCAGCAGCAACAGCAACAACCACAGCTTCAACAACCTAAATTGGAGATTCAGCAAACTATAACTCAAGTTGTGACAATTCCTGCCAAAAAGAACGCTGTCAAAGTAGAAAACAGTAGCAATACAATATCAGAAAGTGGAAGTAGCCAAGTCAGTGTTCCCGTTGCTCCTGTTAATAGGTTAGAATGTTCTGTCTGTGGAAGACAGTTCAAGAAGAAAGAACATTTAGCGCAGCATGTTAAACTTCATGCTGGCGTGAGACCTTTTAAATGTACGGAGGATGGATGCAATAAGGCTTTCAGCAGAAAAGAACATCTCATGCGGCATATTGTGTCTCATACCGGCATGAAGATGTTTAGTTGTGACCAGTGTCAGAAACTGTTCTCGCGCAAGGACAACCTCAATAAACACAAAAGGTTTGTACTCCAAATGGGCTTTGTTCAAAAAATGAATTTAATTAAAACTATTTTTTGTAGGACGCATGCGGAGCAAGCGAATTCATCAAACTTCGTCTGTGAAATATGCAACAAGAGCTTCGCCGTTAAAATGTATTACATTCAACATAAGCTTATGCATGAGAAGAATATAAGCGAAGCAGCTGGGACTGCTTTAAAGGTAACTTTTAAATGATTTTATTTTATTTTATACCTTTGTCAATTGAACGCTCTGGAAAAATGATGAATTGATCTTTGAACGGATATCTAAATGCCGTTTGAGGTTCTACTTACGGATTTATTTTGCAACGTTATGTTTGCATTTAATAATGGAGTAGAGTAACCTTGCGGTATATGTTTAAAAAAATTCACTTCATTCTGATTTCCAGAGTGAAAAGTATTATTCGGTATGACTTTTCTTAATGTTAAATTTTATTGTATGGATTATATTTTATATAATTTTTAAACAGTCGAATATATCTTCGGATAAGATATATGGGGAAAAACTATGAACAAATCGTATTGTGGTTTACTTTATGTCAGTTTCTTAGATATGAGGCTTTTTAGCACAAACACACGCATTATATATATCACAATTAATACACATGAAAATTATCTCAAGCAATAATATGAAGCTTATTTCAATCTCACTATTCTGATATTCGAGACACCGAATTTATGTGACTTCCGGTGAGATATGTACATATATCTCTAATTGGTTGGTTTGCGAAAGGTCTGTCTCACTCTTTTCCTAGCATCATATACAAAAAAAAATAGTAACATAGTTGATAAAATTAATTCAAACAAGAGTAGTGGATGTGACAGTCCAAAACTAAGATCTGAGGCACCCAATATGCTTAGGTTTAATAAGAAGCAAACGATTATCCGATAGATTTTTCATCAATCAGCTTTAATTAATCAAAATAATGCCTCTCAAAAAATCGAACTTAGGTACTCGTACTCGCAGGGCTGAAGAAGTAGGGCGCTTGATTTAAAATCTTACTGAGGAAGAACGGTCACAATGAACAAGCGCAACAGACAAAGAAGGTCTCAAATATGTGTCAAAGAATCAACAGCGCGACGCGACGTGCAGAAACACTTTAGGATGTACGGCGATCGTGCTCTGCAGCTTCAGATTCTAAATGAAATTGAACTGAAATTGACTGAAAGACATCATTGAGAAACAGGAAATCAGCTTCTAACACCACTTCATGCTCAGCAAAATAAAAAGATATTGGCTATGTAAGATTGTGTGTTATAGAAAAGGCGAATATGATTATGTATCTTTCTGAATTTGTGTGGTTGCTAATTTCTCGCTATCTTCTGCTGATTTTTTCTGTACAAAGATTATTATTTTTTTTAATTCTACGAAAGAAAATATTTGGAGCCCAGCGAAACGGGCGGGTAATCGCTGGTATTTACGTAATAATAACATGTCTCTTACCATACGTCTTCTCTTAATATCGTCGAAAAGAATTATTATATTTTGTCTTTCTTATAAGTTTGTGCGTTACTTGCTATATGAGCTTCACAAACTTAATTGCAATATATATTCAAGGTCTTTCATAAATAAATTTTTCTGCCGACTATAGTCTATTAGATAAGTATGGAAAGGATGCCGTGATTAGTTCGTTTCCGTAATGCTGCTACCGTGTCGACTATCGTTCTCGTTTTCGTTTAAGGGCTACTGGAAACAGCATCTAAACTGTTAAACATGACACACGTCAAATTTAAACAAATATGATTATACTCTGTTCAACAAAAATTGTCAGTACAGGCCTTATGTGAGAGCTTTTTCCAAAACAGTGGCGCCTAATGCACTCTCACTACACTACGTTGGGAAAAAATGTCACTTAAAAAAGAGCAAGCCACTGATTTTCCTTAAAGAATTATTGTAATTCTTCGCAAAAAGTTGTACACCCCGTTGAATCCCACTGCTGAAGGGATACTGTCGTGTCAAATCAATACGATCGTGCGCTTGTTATATACATCAAAACAGAGTTACCATTATCATTCTAAATTACAAGCAAGGTGCTTATTCAGTGGATTTTATTAAGGAGCTTTTGGGATTTGAAGCTTTTGAGAATAAGTTTTATGAAGTTGAGTATGTTGAGTGTTGGCGATTTATAATGTAAAGTAGGGAAACCCTGTGAGAGCTTTAAAAGACGACACACTTATGCAAGTCAATGAAACCAGAGTGAGAGGCAAACGTCCTATCTTCCCTGTACTGATATTTTTTGTTGAACTTAAGGGCTGCAACACAATCGTAAATTTTATTTTTTTATTTTTGTGAATAAAAAATGACAAGAGAAATTAACAAAAGGCAACAAGGATCCTAGCTTAAAGGATATCTTGCAGTCGCTATCCCAGGAACAATAGTAAATGACTGATTTGTAATTAATTGGATTTGCAGACGCAGAGCTATTTATGTATACTAGTAGCTTATTCAGCTGTTATCTTCATACATACATATGTATGTAGTACTATTGCATTTGGAATACAATGATAAGAGTTATAAGTGAATCTCTAGTTTTTTCCATATTTGGTGCAAATTTATTTTTACAATAAAACCATTCCCACAATTTGTTAGGAATCAATGAGAAAAATACAAGTACATACCCAATTGACAACAAATTGTTTTTCAATTGCAAATGACTAAGCACCACTAAAAAAGAGAGATGATGCCTAGAAATGTCCATTGTTTCTGCCCTTAACCCTGCAGTTGTCGCGCGGATTACTATTGTAATCCACTAATGGAAAATTGAGAATTCCCGAAAAACTAGTGGTGGAGATTCTTTATCTCTTTTAGTACTTACAGTTATAAAAGTTTGCACGTGCGCTCAGTAAATTGCGAGTCCCAGTCGTGTGTCGTTGTGTAACGAGAGCTTCGTTAAGTTGATTGGAATACTTGGAATACTATTGTAATCCGCGCGACGACTGGTGTAAGTATTTTTGTCAAACTGTTTTTCTACCGTATGTCAAAAATTTGTTTGTCCTGACCATTCCAAATACATACATATTATGTTCATCATGCTTAGAAACCAATAATTAGTTTAGAGATTTTAAGTTTATTTAAGAATTGACCTGAATTTTAAACTAAAGTTCCTTTTTTCCAAAAAAGCTTAAATTTTTAGTTTTTTAATAGTAGAATAGTTTATATTTTTTAATTTTAAATAATAATATTTAATTGCATTTTCCAGCAAAATAAATTTGAAAAACTAAAAGCATACTGGTTTTATTCTAATTTTAAAATGAATTACATGCCTATGTAATCCGCGCGACGACTGCTGTAACTTTTTGGTGCGCGACGACTGCAAGGTTAAAATAAGTGGTATCTCACTTAAGTTGTTTATGTTGCATTTAAACCTTTAGTATTCGTATGATTGTGCAAAAAGCCTTCCAGATTTTACTGCGAGTGTTTTCTTGAAATTAGATCAATCCAATTTTGAAAAGTCAATATTTCTTTTAATCGCGAGTCTAATCTTTCTTTTTATACAAATACAAATTTAATCAACTTTTGTATGTATTTCCTCTTCCTTTTAGGATGATTCGGAAGAAGTAAGTGATGACAATGTATCTGAAACCACTCAGCAACAACAGCAAGACCAACAGCAGCAGCAGCAACAACAACAACACCAACAACAGCAGCAGCAGCAGGCACAACAGCAACATCAACAACAACAACAACAGCAGCAACAACATCAACAGCAGCAACAACAACATCAGCAACATCAACAGCAGCACCAACAACAATTAGTGCAGCAACATCAGATTATTCAACATCCACATCAGCAAATAATGCAGTTACATCTGCCCGTAGTGTCATCTCATGATCTCGGCGGTCAAACGATAACAATAACTCAGGCCAACGATCCCAACCAAACGGCCACTCTCAAAGCATTGGGAAGTCATGATGCAACCGTCCTTAATTTACCAACAAGTCTGGCGAATTTCGTGTCCATCGGTTCAGGGCAGTATGTTCAAGCCAGCATAGGTGACATAATGGGACACATCAAAATTGAAAAGTAAAAGTAGTTACATTTTTGTTAAATCGAGCGTATCTTGCCAAGTACATCTGTTTTATTTGTGTGCATATATAGGTTAATATTTAATATAAGCTTTGGTTATTCGCCACTTTTAGTTCAAAGTAAGAAACCAGCTTGTTTTCACATTTTATCTATTTTATCGATATAATTTAATTATTGTAAAATAAAATCATTCAAGGGACAATTTCAAGATTATATAAAAATTTGATTCCTTATGACGGGTTCGGCGTTAGTACAAAGCGAAGAGTTCAAAAATCTTCCCAGTGATACAAAAAATGTTTTTTTTTATTGTGTATGTAAGATCAGAAGGAATCCTCAAATTCACTATCGCAATCTTCAAACAACTTCTAAAGGGCTTTGTCAAATTTTAATTTGTCCTCATAATAATCAAGGTAGTAATTTGAGACATTCAAATTAATTACACATAAACATATTTATAATGCCCTCTTATTAGCTCACTATCACTATTACTTAAAGTTGCCATTGGCAGTTGTACAAAAAACAATCAAATTGAATTTAATTGAACTTACGTTGGACCCTCTCCAAGGTATGTACAGTGTACAACTAACTTAAGCACATCCTTGGAGGAAAATTTTAACAATCTTGGGAAAAGAATTTCTGGGTGGTATTTTAAAACTTCACGATATCATTTTCATTATCCTTATTTCTGTAAATAATAAATACATTTATCTTAGATATAAGACCGACCCGAAAAACAAAACTCTAGATCTCTATGTATGTATCTATAGCACTGAACGATTTTTTTCATTAAATTCGCGTGAAACTAGTCTTCATTATTTTTGTTGTTTTGTTGAACTCCATTATAGCGAAAAATCCTGGAAATTGATCAAATTTTAAAAAAAATTAAGCTTGCTCACTGTTTCATCTTAAGTTTATTTAATTAGAGTATATACATACATACATACTATTTATACATATACATATATATGTACATATATAATATAAAAAAAAACGCGAATTCCGACATCAACAAATATCGATATCATTGTAATTTAATAATTTCCTTACATAGTTGTATTTCGGTCTCAATTAAATTATATTTGGTTTAAACTAAATTTATCTCTGTATAAAATAAACTACTTTTAAGGTAACACATATGTATTACTGAATCGAATGAAAGGCGTAATATATAAGCAAGTTCTTAGTCTATTTTTTGTAATAAACTGTCATTAATGTGTAAAAAAAAGTATGAACATTGTAATAAAATGAACGTTGCTCCAGTGCGAATTTATTTTATTTGTAATGTTTTTAAAACAAATAAATTCAATGAATATATTAAAAATCAAATATTAAGTAGTTTTTTTTTTTAATTAATGTGTGAACTGGGCCTGGCTTGCAGGGTGATTATAATTTTATTTTATCAAGAATCCGTCACGCTCGTTCGGGATTAATCCCCAGAGATTTTCGAATTCGATGTTTTGAGATTTGAGATTTGGGGTATTCTTAATTCTGTTTGGCATTCAAATTGAAAGGCCTATGTATGCCATTAAGTATGGAATATGACATCGTTCAAATATTCGCTTCAACTTCTTACAGTGGCACTGATGAGAGAGGTCCAATTTACGATGAGACTTCCGCATAGATCTTGCTGAATCTCAGCGATTAACTGGCATTAACGTTTGCGAATCAGCTGGTGGACGTTCACATTGACTGTCAAAAATTTTGCGAATTAAAATGTCACTTTATTATAATTAGCAAACGCGTTTTTTTATAATGGGGCCTATCGGGAATCTCCCTGGAAATTTTGTTTCTCTCGGAATTTTTTGTTCCCACGAAACTTAAAAGGAGATACATTAGTTTTAAATTTTTAAATACTACAATGAGAAGGAATAATAGAGCTCTACGTTCCACATTCGTGTAGTCCGAATAAAAAAAGAATCTGTATTTCACAGTACGTCCGAAGTTGGACTCAAAGGTAAACTGATGAGCATTTCTAAAAGGGCGTGGAATACGGTTAAATTGTTTAAGGGGAGGAATGCAACAAACTGGCTATTTCGCTAGAACACTCTTTATAGAAGTAACGGTAAAATAATGAAAGACAAGAAACATTGCGAAGGTGCTCAAGAGATTCAAATGTTTCTGTTATACTTCTATCACCTATCATTTTAAAGCTCTTTTTTGGATTCTATCCAAGAGACTCAAGTGTGTTATTGGAGCACCTGCCAAGTATGGGAATTGTACTCGATGAATATAAGATTGCAGCCAGATCAGAAGGCGTAAAGGGTCGAAGGAAACCTTAACACTTGGTAGCGTTTTTGGCGACGTCGAATATGTGATCATTCCACAAAAGGTGGTCTGTAATGCAGATACCGAGCACTGAGAAATGTTCAGTTTCCTCAATGCAAGTGCCGCTCATGGAGCTTATCATAATACGTTGCCATAGGTTGAGTATTTAAAATTCATAATTTAATCCTTCCTTTATGTGTTCGATTAGATATTATGAAGAAAGATAAAAGTTTTTTCAAAAGAATACGAATGTTCCAACTGTGACAGATCATCAAAAAAAAAAAAAAAAAAAAAAAATAGGAAGTGCTCATTCTTACTAATGGGAAAGTTCTCATTGACCGTTATTGGAAAATCCAATGGAATTTATATGATGATGGGTGAGTTCGGTTGTGCATTTGTTTGATCTTTTGCTTTAGTTCTCTTAACGTTAACTTTTAAGTTAGTTTTTCAAATGATACATATTTTGCAAGACTGATAAACTACGAATATATGATTTAACTATTCGCATTATATGTATGTATCCATTTTAACCATACAAAAAAAAGTATTCACGAATTAATAAACGAAATTCGAACAAACATAATCAGGGATTTTTGGTAAATCCCTATCCTAACATTTTTTACAAGGGTGACCAAACTCAAAATGTCTGCATTATTTTAGCCATTTATTATTATAATCTCGTTAGAGATAAAGGAGGAAAATGATGAAAATAATTGCTTGTTTGATGAAGCTTTCGATTTTTACTTTTCATGAAGTTTCAAATTAGCTTTTTTGGCCTTTAGTCCACAAAAATTGGCGTTTCGTCCGGGTGATCTCACATGGACTTATCAGTTGACTTGTGAGGACCTTGTCAATACGCAATTTTTGTTAAGTTCAGTTCATCTTACATGAATTTTTTGACAAAAATCCAATGTGAACTATATCCAACAAAGATTAGGATTGTAATCATTAATGTTGGAATTTTTTTTTGCCCGTGGCCTGGCATTGAATATTTATATGAAGGTTTTTATAGAGTTTTCATGAAGTTGTTTCTGGATGAGAACTATAAGAAGCTCTTATCTTAATCGTTTCCACGCATGCAAAGCAATCTTAAAGCGTAGTGAACAGTCACAATATAAACAGGAATTAAAATGGATTAATCCTTTTTTGGATGGGGCCCTCCGGCCTCATAGCAAAAATAGTCATGTTAGAATTTAATTTTAATAAACCAATTATGTAAGTAGTTATCTAAAACTATTTATAATACTATGTACATTTTAGTTAAATATCTAATAAGTTTTACTTAGCATAGGTTTATACCAATATTTATAATGAAATAACAATTTACTTTCAATAAGATTTTTTTATTAATAAAATTCTTTTCTCTGAGCTTTCTGTTCCGCAAAAGTAAGAATTTTCAATAGACAGAATAGCCAAGCTACGTAGCCTGTCTTGTGCCATAGAGTTTCTTAAATAGGTTTTTATTAATTTTAATTTCGAAAATCATCGTTCAGCACTAGCTGTAGTCACAGGAATTGTAACAAATAACATTAATGTAGTACATATTTCAGGTAAGCTGCACACCATAAAATGATTCTTTATTATTAATAAATCAGCCAGTTCTCTAATACAGCAAAACTTTTTTATTTCATCTCTGAAAGTGGACCGAAAACTGAGAATTTCCCTGGCAAATGATTCAGATATTATGTCCTTTTTATATATAGGTATATTAACAAATTCTAGAGCTTTCTTTTAATAAATCAGTGTCATTTAAAATTTGCAAAGTAAAGTGAAAAATTTCTACGTAAATCGATAGATAATGGTACGCGTTGATTTAGTAAGCTGAAAATATGTTAAATAAAATTTATTATTATAAAAAATGTCTTACTTTAGATCAGTTTTTGATGAATTTTAGTGCATTCAATAGGAAATTTTGTGATTTAAGAGAACATTTTTTTACCCCCTATCGCCCTATCACACCATTCAAATAGGCACGTTATACCCTTCCGGCCAAATGAAGTTTGTCAGCAAAATTTTCGGTTAAATTGCGAAATTTCCTATCGAATGAACTAAAATTCATCAAAATCCGCGATAACAATAAGACATATTTTTGCTTCTTTGTAATAATAAATTTTGTTTAACATATTTGCGGCTTACTAAGTCAACGCGTACTAAGTTGATTTTATTCATATAATATAACTATCGATTTACATATACATTTTTCAAATCCGCGATGACAGGCACAGGACTTTCAGTGTCACTGGCTTCTAGCCTATTTGGTTAACAAAATGAGGGAATTCCCCAGCCGTCACAAGCTCGCCCGCGTCACCAATGTACCGCGACAAAAAATGAAGCAACCAATGGATGCGTTCTGAAAATCGACATCTTTTTGTTTTGAATGTGTTGAAATTTTGATGATTTGTTTGAATTTATAATTATAATGGTCTTTAGTTGTGGTCCACTTTGATTGATTTTAAGTACTTAAAAAAATTATAATTAAAATTTTGTTGAAAATGTTAGGTTATTTCTGAGCTCGTGGCCTCTTGGGTCGAGGGCCCGTGGCATTTTGCCAGCCCTGCCACCCTATAGTTACGCCACTGCTACCAAGTTCATTGAATCAATGAACTAACTACATTGGTTGAATGTAGTAGTCAAAAATTTTAAACTCAATTATCTCCTAAACTAATGTCGTTTTTATTTGGCAATCCGGAATCTCTCTCCGATCCGGAATCCCAATTGAACACTTTTGTTTGCTTCTGATGATTCTGAAGTTTTGTTTGATTGTATATGTGAAACATCAAATGCGTACAATAATCAAAATCAAGAAAAATGTTTGTTGAAAGCAGGGTTGGCCGATTTGTTACTTTTTAGAAATAACTACATTTGCTACGTCTGCTACGTATTTTATGTAGTTAATTGTAGTTAATGTAAGAAATTGTAGCATTGCTGTCAATTAACTGTCAGTTATGCATTTGAAATTTTAATTTTTAAATTAAACGTTCAGTTATTCCTACAATTCTTCATCTTTATGGTAAATGAAACTTTTTTTTTACAACCTTCATTAGATCATAAAAGTGCAAAATTGTTTTTTTTTTCTTTTATTATATTGAATTTTTATGAATTTTTTCGACTCACATTTCTACTCGACACCGCTGAGTGATTGGGATCGAGTTGAACGAAGCTCATTTCAACTCAATTCAGGTATATAAAGGTTCGAATCGAGCTTCAAGCTCGATTCAACACCTCATATAAACGTAGTAAATCATGTAGAAAATGTAGTGTAGTTAATTCGGCCAACCCTGGTTCGCACAATTTGAATACCAAAAATCACAGCTGCTGTTGAGGTTGACGTTTAAGTATATGAATGTGTGAGTGCTTCTGGTTTTGCTTCTGATTTCAAATCCAGAAGCAAATTTCTCTTCTTTTCAGAATCAGAACTGTCATTTTTTCCCAATTGAACACTTTCAGAAGAGTCCGGAAGGCTTCCGGATTGCCAAATAAAAACGACATAAGGCACTTAGAGAGCAATCTTGTGACCGTCCTAGAGTCAGCTTTTCAATGTCAGTACAAAATTTCGAGTTTTTCATAAACTTTAAACTCACCTGAACTGAGGCTACTAGAGAGCTAAAAATAGAATTTTTGTGACCGTCCTAGAGCCAGATTTCCAATGATGTAATATAAAATTTAGTTTTTCATAAAGCTGACGAAAAACCATTTTTTTTTAATTTTACCTGTTCCAGGTTTTCCTAAGTATCATAAAATCTACGATTTTTTTTAGCAAACTTGTCATTGAGTTTTATTTTTGTTATTTTTACGTTTATTCAAAGGAAATAGTTAGTGCATATCTAGTTATTTTTATTACGCATTTTCTGGAGAAAATCGAGCCTAAAGTAAAAAAAAAATTGCATTGGCAGTTAAAGTAGAACATGCTAGGAACTGGATATCTCAAGATCGAGATATGTAAGATAACAAATTTGTTTAAACGCAATCACATACATACATATTATGTAGGTATACTACTGGTATTTCTTTTAAAAATGAAAACCTTAATGAAGTTTCTGATTAATACTAACAGCGCAATTACTGTTAACATGGGTCAGGGTACTCCAAAGTAAGCCTTTTCTGAAATCCTTGATATTATGATATAAAAATTGGAGATAGGCCCTTACTGTACATAAATTGATTTGCTTAAAATTCACCCAAGAATCACGTCCTAAAAAATTATGCACGAATTAAGGGTCATCCTTTTGAAATGTGTTCACATAAATATTACCTCCACACAATTTCTGCCACAAATTTATGCCTGAAGCGTTAAATCGGTTAAGTATTCTTTAGTGAATCGAAAAACCAAAAGGAAAGAAATACAAAAGTAAAATCGTCTAAAATTGTTTATATGTATGGGTGATTCTACAAAGACATTTTTGGAAGTCAATTCTATTCTTTTTAAAAATTTTTAAAATATTTTGCAATGAAGTTCGAAGTTCAACATAACTTAAAAATTCTCAGGTTTCTGAATAAAATATCATTTGTTCATTTATTAACCAGGGGACTGAGGTTTTTCATGGTTTTTGCGCAAAAAAGATATTAAGGTTTTACTTAAAAAATCAAAAAAATATATATAATATTACAATTTTATCAAAAATATACTGCTAAAAAAGATGCCTACTTACATACATACAAATTTGTTTCGTAAAAACTCACCAGAGGACTGATTAACTAAACGGACAATACACGACTTCTTGGACAAATGTCTTTTTCACCATACTAACATAAGAAATAGAATCGAGTTGCACCACGATTTTATTGTAAGGAGACTTGGTACTTCAAATTACCGGTGCTGGAAATTCGAACGATATCCTAGTTTTTGATATTTTCGACTGTTTCAATATTCCAGGGGACTGATATGAAATGCGGGGGACAAAGTTTAAATAAGTTTTTTTGTAATAAAATAAATTACTAAAAAATATTTATCTATTTCGTAGCAAAGATGTATTATTTGGCGTAACTTCGGTGGAATTCATCTTAGTGTGACTTGAAAGACCTGAAATAAGAGAACGGTTATAATGTTTCTTTTCGAAAACGCACTGGGGAAACGTCAGGGGACTGAGAATCAGACGCTTTGAAGAATTTTTTGAGCAAAATAAAATAAGGTCACTCTAATAATATTGTTAGGCCAGGTAGATATCAATCAGATTTAATTTTATAAAAAAAAAATCAGATTAAATAATTGAACGGATTTTAAAATATTTCTGGGGCCGCCGAAAATTCCATCGTTTGTAGAATCACTCATATGTATATGTAAGACAATGACAGATGAGTAGAAGTGATTAATTAAATCTTTCATTCGGCTTTTTTGGTCACTGTATTTTTGGCAATGAAACAACGAAGTTACATTTGCTTTCCCGACGTTTCGACAGGGGTTGCTGTCTTCTTAAGGGGACAATGTAAGACAATGTTAATTAAAGAATATTATTTATTTGTTGAAAATTTATACATGCATGCATTATCATTCTTAGATTTTTGAGATTTGTGTGTTATATTTATAACCTTTTGAGATTTAAAAAAATTTAAAATTTATTTAATTATAATTATAAAAAGGTGGTTGACGGTCGAAAAGGATTTAAACAACCTATGTTACTCTAATGATGACAAAACAGAACTTTATTTCCCAATGAAATATTAAACTCTCGTTACTTATTCATAAATAAATAACAAATTCTAAAAATAAAAATGAAATATAAAAGGAGGTTTTAAAATTAAATTCAATTTGAAAATCATTCAAAACAATAAGTAAGAGTCAAACACATAGAATTTGAAATTAAACAACTCTCAACTTTAGAAAACACGATCTACTCCCGATCCCCTTTTTGTTCACTAATTTTTTTAATTGTTTAAAAAATTGATCGCTATCTTAAAATGGTGCCTATGGTTAATACTTAATCTAACTATAGTAATATAATAGATATAAAAAAGATGTAAAATTGTACACTTCGATTCCAACATAAAAACACTTTTCTCGGATCCGATAATTGACAAAACCATAATCGAGTTCATCTTCATATTGACATTAGATTGAGATATGATTCTGTTGTTTGTGGTCAGAGACTTTTGTTTAAGAATACTCATCTACAAAGTTTCTCAAAAAAGAAACACACAAATAAAATACACACATTAAAAATTCAAAAGATCCAAAACAAAAAATAAAATAATTAATAATAAGTGAAAAAAAGAGGTAATGAAAAAACATGTAAAAAATAAAAATGCCAATACCGAAGAGAGGGAATTGAAAAAAAGTCTCAACTGGAAAAGTGAGTTTCTCTGGTATAGGTGCTCCACCGCGCGCGCTTTTGTATCCAACCTTGTTCGTTGACCTAGTTTCCCAGAGCTAACTCTGTGTGTTGGTTAGGTTTATGCCGGTTTCAAACCGACTATATTGGCCAGATCGAGCCCGCATACACATATAACTATATCTAGCACTCTAGCCAGCAGCAGTAGTAAAGCAAGATGCCGTTTACCGCGCTTGCTGGATTAAACAGAAATCGAGCTCGAATTCAATAGACGTGATTCTTTTCATGAATTTATTAAGGGCGAATTTCACTAGTATATAAAATAAAACATTTCGTTGTGATGTTAATTTATTTTGTCTGACTAGAAGATATTACATCTGAGTATTAAAATTGATCTAAATCTGTTAAGTCGAAGAACTATTTCAATTCAATTTTGTTTTATTGAACATAATATTTACAATTTGGCTTACCACTAATAAGATACTACATACTCGTATGTATAAAAATATTTTGTTGGCTCATAGGGGGCCTAACTATACACAGTGATTTAAGTTTAATCATTTTTATTTAAAAGTTCCATGACGAAAAAAAAATTAAATTTAAAAGATTGGTATTGTGCTCAGGGTGTTCATTCCTTGTTGTCAGTGGTGATTTTTGTGGGTTGTGGGCAGGGATGGCGTTTTAGCCGCGGTGGTATGCTGACCCAACGTCATCGTAGAACGAGACTACTTCCTCTTTGTCCATGATTACGTTGACATCCAGAGTTTCCATCACACTGAGGTACCTCGGTTCGGAATGTCGTTGTTCTGTGGTCATCCTTCTCATAAGCTGATTCGGGTGGTCGATGATGTTCCCCATTAGTTTCTTCGTTGAATGAACTAGATATTTGTCCATTGGGATTAAATTCGCTTCTGTGGAGAGATGCTCGTTCCTGTAGTGTTTCTGTCGTTGACGATCAAAGTAAAATCCAGTGTAGATCCTCAGTATCTTCCTTTCGAATAGTTAAAGTTCCTTCATAGCTGTCTTCGAGATGGAAAACCATACTAGGAAGGAATAGCTGATCACTGGTCGCAGGAGCTGGTTGTAGATTAATATCTTTGTCGGTTGGCTAAGACCTGATCTTCTTTTCAGTGCGAAAGCCTCTTCCAGTTGAAGGTCTCCTGAAGCAGACAAGTTCAGATTTGGAAGTGTTGATTCGGATGCCCCATTTCTGGTAGAATTGGAAGAGTGTGTTGATGTGGGTTTCCACTTTTCGGTGACATTGATGTGGCATAGGTGAGCGAATCATCAGCATACAGAAGGTTCTCGCATCCAATTGGAGAAGGTTGGCCTGAAGTCATCAAGTTGTAGATGAAGGGGCCTAGTTTTGATGGTCTTCATGTTTGACTTGCAGTTATCTACTATAACGAAAAATTTCCTGAAAGATAGGAAAGAAAATTTTTATTAATGGCGGAGGTACTTGCATTAGATGAAGTTTGTGGATTAGACCGTCTATCCGAATGCTTTCTCGACATCCAGAAAGCATCCGACGGTGACACGATTACTGTTGAGGGCTGTGGTGATATCGTGTTGGAATTTTACCAGTGGATGCAAGGTTGAGTGTTTTTCTCGAAAGCCGAATCGCAGGTAAGGGATGATTGAATTTTCACAGCAGAATTTCTTCAGTCTTCGTAGGATTACTTCATCCAGTGATTTGCTGATGTTGTTGAGAAGTAACATTGGCCTGTAGTTGGAAACTAAGTTGGAAGCACCTTTCTTTGGAATTGGCACAATCTTCGCTGTTTTCCACTTCTGGGGGAAGTAACAGTTGTTGATCCAGTTGTGTAAAATTATTGTGAGGAAAATCATTGCTGCATGTGGCAGCCTTTTCAGGATGTAGTAGGAGACACCATCTTGGCCAGCAGACTTTTTTGGCTTAGAATTGCCGATGATTGCATAAATGTGGACTATCAGTGGGATCATTTGTTGGATTGATGATATTAAAATTTATTTAAACCGGATTTGGTTGCAGTGTTTGTTGAACTGTTGCCTCAATGAATTTAGAACTAATTTAAATATAATTTATTTGGTAGGTCATTACTTTTTATTTAATTAAGTTTATTTTTTTTTAAATAATGTTTATCCTCAAGTGGGCTTTAGGTCAATATTTTGTTTTGTTTTTTATGTTGTGACGTTTCGGATGTGGTTACACCCTTCTTCAGACCTATTTATTAATTGAAAAATAATTTAAAAAAAATTTAAAACATATATACATATATATATTAAATACATCAAAATTCTAAAAGAGTATACTTACAACTTTAAAAATACAAATATTTTTTTATTTGTTTGTTCTTTTTGGTTTCCGTATTTTTTTAAAAAAGTTTAAAAGACGTTTTAAATCTTTTACTTTATTTAATTAAATAAAAGGTCACGAAGAAAGAAAATATTTATTTTTTTTTAATAAAGATTTTAATAACGCCTCCTTACAAGAAAAGGATGAAAACGAGGGGTGAAATAAATAAAATAGTACCTATAAATAGGAACGGCTATCAGTGGAAAAAGTGATTCAATGAAGTAGAGTCAAAAATGAGAATTACTGTTGAAAAAGATAGGTCGAATGATAAGTAGTTGAAATCGTATAAAACTTTGAATACAGTTTGGAAGTATGGTTGACATTTCTGACGTCCAATTAATGAAAAAATATTTCATATGCTGTCAAATCGTCGGTCATCGGCCAAATCAAAGAGTATCAATATTATCTAGAGAACCAACTTAAGGGGTATGTTCTCTCCCACTTTTCAACTTGTAATGGGCATATGATAGTAATTCCTTGCATTTCAAATGCAAATCAAATGGCGTAGTTGCAAACTTATAGGCATTTGCTCAAATTCCAACATAAACGTTCAAATATTTTATAAAAAGAAACTGTTAAATTAATAAATAAAATGTATTAAAGTATGCAAACAGAATGGATAAAAGAGTGTGATTACTTAAGCAAAGACTCCGTTAAATTCAAAAATTGAAAATAAGAGTATTACAAAGGGGGTACCAATAATAACAATTTTTCGGAAATTTAGCTTTGACTAAATGAAATTTTAGAGTTTTTTTTTTTTTTAAATGGAACAGTTTTTGAGAAAAAAAAATATTTATTAAATTTCGAAAAAAAATCATATGGCAGGTACCGTTATTTATAGTCTTAAAAAATAAAAAAAAAAATTGGGGGGGTAAATTCGAAATAATATCTGCCAAGTTTAAAGAAAATCGGTAGAGCTGTTTAGGCTGTAGTCAAAAAGACAGACAGACAGAATTGCGAGACCAATTTTGTTCGTCTTCGCTGTCATCGTAATGTCAACTTTGATCAAAATCTCGAGTTCGACTTTTTTAACTTGCCTTATTGTACCTACATATCTACATATATGTAAGATTCAAGTTAAAATGTGAACAATTAAAAATGGTTCAGAAAAACGTTGAAAAAAAATTTTCCAACGGAGATATGCCTAATTGAGACCCGACACAATTTCTGAAATATTAAATGTCAAAACTTCTCTATATCGAACACGATAACAAATAAAATTTACGACTGGATTATACGAACTTGCAACTATGTTTAATAAACTTGGAATTTTCATTTTTTTTAATGGCTAAGATAATTCCCTTAGTAGATTTATGTAAAAATAGATAAATAGGCAATGCGATTTCTCAAACAAACTCAGCTCTCATATCAAGTGAAGAACTCTTGAAATCATGTGCCAGCTTTAAGTTTTGATAATTGTACAAATACAAATTAAATTTCAAAATAAAATGATTGACCCGTTTTTGAGATATTGAATTTTCAATAAAATAATTCATTCTTTTTCTAAAATCCAAAATATTTTTTTTTCTTTAATATGCAATTCTTTTGTATACAAATGTTTATGAAAATTATGAACACTCTCACGATTGTATACATTATGATAACGTTTGCACTTACTATTTCTATATACATATATACTCTAATTCTTTGTTCTTGCTTATTATACTTTCTATGTATCTTATTGTTCTCAGACTATCATTATCCACTGTTCAATATAGATCAGATCATTGTATTTAACTTGGTGCGTTTTTATTTTGTTTTTAGTCTTGTAGGTTGTTCTTAAAAAACAAACTGATAGCTATCAAGATTCCAAAAAATCAAGCATGTGGTTTTTAAAGTATCAACTTGAAGTACTAACTTGCTCCTATGAATTTAAAAATGAATGTTATTAGAGAAAAACTGTTCATAAGCATAAAAATTAATTTTTCAAACGACTAAAAAAACTTCTTTAGTAGTTGGAGGTAAAAATAAAATACCATGTGATTCAAGCAAATATAGGTTCATGCAAGAACAAAAATTATAAGTATTTGTAGTGGTTTCTTAAAATATAAGCTTTTATATACAAAATTTTTAAAACATTTTTAAGAAAAAATTTTGGTACGCCAATTCAAAGTTTTTATTATTGTTTGAATAAAAATTAAATTTACAAAACAAATATTTAGCCGTTTTCGAGATATTGAATTTTCAAAAATAAAAAAAGATTTTTTTTTTTTCAAAATTCAAAAAAATATTTTTCTTAAAGTTTTGAAATGCAATGTTTTTTAAACTTTTTAGAAGCTTCTCTCTAAAAAATTTCATTAAAATCCGTTTTGCCGATAATGAGAAATTCAAAATTTAAAAAAAATCGCTCTATGGTAGGTACAGTCAGTAATATTTTGTTTTCAAAATTCTTTTATTAAATTATAGATCTTAAAAATTAATTGAAAGAAAAGAAATTTAAGTAAAATTCTCGAAACCGTTTTCGAGAAAAATACGATTTTCGAAAAACATTTTTTAACATTTGTATGGACGGAACCGTTATTTTTAGGCAAAACAATTTTTTTTCTTAAATCTTATAATTAATATTAAAAAACTTTTATTTATCAAGTTTTGAAAAAATCGAGCGTGGGGTTTTCAAAATATTGAGTTTTTAAAAAAAAAAGTTGAAATTTTTTTTAAAAATCCAAAAAATTTTTGTTTGAAAATTCAAATACACAATAATATTAAAACTGCTGGGGAGCCTTAACATAAAAAAATGATCAAAATCGGTGATACCGTTTTAGAGAAAATCAAAAACAAAAAAATGGTTCCAAGGGGGGTACCAAAAATAACCATTTATTGGAAAATTTTTTTCAACCATTACCTAGGTTTAACTAAAAGAAATTTTATGAATTTTTTTTAAAAAAATCTGTGGGACAGTTTTTGCGAAAGCAAGCTGCACTGGAAATTGCAGTCTTTTAATTGAAGATTAAGTGGAGGTAATGCTGGCAAATCTAGTGAGTTCAAAAATTCTGGTGGATAATTAACGACATGATCTTGGTTAGTTGGCAATCAACTGATTTGTATGTCCTTAATTCACCGGCAATTTCATTTTGGATTTTGAAATTTATTTCATTTACATCCGTGTTCTTGGGAGCTAATATAGCTCGTTCACTCAACCAACAATAATTTCTGTAATTTCGAGCTACATTTGGGAACACCTTTTCTAAAAGCTCAGTTTTTGATTCTGTAAACTGACAAAAATTGACAGGAAATGTAATGCAGCCTGTCATAACATCTACAGGGATTTTACCATTACCAATGTCAATTAGTTGTTTTGAAAATATTTCTCTAGATCGATCATTTTGCAATCCGACACGCATATTCTGGCTCAAATTTAGTATCTTAATTTTTGTCCACAAAATGTGCATTCAGTTCATCCGCTGGTGTAGACCGAAAAAAAAAAAAAAATTTCTTCAGTGAATTGTAAATATCGATTTCCTGTTCTATTGCGCATTTGATGCAAGATACACATATCATCTTTGTACATATTTGATCCATAAATCAATTTGGTTTGACGGAAAGCATGTTCGTAGAAAACAATGTTCGTATTTGTTGAGCTTTTGAAGAAATTATGGCATCATTTAAAGTTTGATCCCAATGAGCATCATTTTCTAACAGTTGCAAACCCTGACAGGGTTCTCTGTAAGAGCCACATAATTCACCATTAACTGTTCTTAAATGTTGGAATGATGTTGGGCCTCGAACATTGACTAAAAGTGTAATCTATATAAATAAAATGAGTCGCAAAATGTGTTGCTGAGCGTTAAACTCGAGAACGCCGCAATAAACGTTTTTTCTCTCCATAAGAACCTTCCTTGAACCTTAACAAACACTTTAAAAAAAAATCAGGCGAATTGGTCAAGCCGTTCTCGACTTTAACGCTTAGCAACACATTTTGCGATTCATTTTTATTTATATAGATTTTCTTTTATTTAATAAAAGATCGTAAATTAATTGATATAAAAAATATTATCAAAATTCAAGGATTTTAAGTTTTTTTTTAACACTTGTGTGAAGGGTACGGATATTTTTGAATAAAAGTGTTAAAAATGTTAATGTTAATACTAACCCTCAAAACTACAATCTAGGTTAATTCTACAAACTAAATTACAGTTTTTGCTAAGTGATTCACCAGAACTATTAGAAAACATTCCACTGATTCAACTAGCTTTATCATATTTTACAAAGGATGGTGCTCCAGCCTACTATGTTAGAATGGTTATAGTCCAGTCAAATTAGTATTTTATGTCTACAAAAAATACTGCGTCGATTTTTTTTTTGTTTCTCTCCTATTGGAGAGTGTAAATCCAAAAAGTTCGAACAAAAAGCGCCCATGCGTTGTCCGTCATTTTGAAAAAGGCTTTGGAAAGCGTGAACTCGATTTTCTCGGCATAATAGAGCTGTATTTTTTTATGTTTGTACGTTAAAAAATCTTCTTTAACTAGGTACTCTTTAAGAAACAAAAAAAATCGACGCAGTATTTTTTGTAGATATTTCGAATTAATTAATTTAATTTTACATAAGTCTATAGATGACTTGTGAATTAAAAAAATTTAATTCATAAGATATTTGGTGACTTATGAATTAAAAAAAAATTAATTCACAACTTCCAAAGTGACTTATGAATTAAAAAAAAATTTAAATCCTAAGCTACTAAGTGACTCATGAATTAAAAAACATTTAATTCACCACCTACCAAGTGACTTATGAATTAAAAAAAATTAAGTCATCAGGGAGTAAGTGACTTATGAATTAAAAAAATTCAAATCATGAGCAACAAAGTGACTTGTGAATTAAAAAAAATTTAATTTATAAGTTAGTTGGTAGATTTTAAATTTTTAAGTTTGTTTTGACTACATAATTATTTGATTATAACGAAAGCTTTTGGATAATTTTTTGGGAGTTGCCGTTTATGCAGTCCCTATAATCCAATTAAATAAAAAGCAATATTGATAAAATCTTTGTGTTGAGCAAATGATGGGTTATCATTATATAAATTTCGTGAGTGCATATTTTTATGCATAAATGTCCTTAAATATTTTGGTTTTCATATTTTACATGAGTTGATTATTTGATAATTTTTTGTAAAATTGTTTCAAGTACCTGAAACTAATTCAATATGTATTTTCAATAAAATTGAAAAAAAAAAACATTCCGTTTTCTTAATTAAGCACTTCGAATCTTTTGGTACCTACTCAGTAAGTATAACATTTAATTTTAATTTTTCTTTTTTTTAATAAATTTTTAATTTTGAATATCTTTTTAGCTTTCAAATCTAGTTTTTAAATCATAAGATTATCACGCTGGCTTATAAATTATCCATTTCATAATTTTTCTAATCAGTATTTATCCATTAACTTATGAATTAAATTTTATTTAATTCATAAGTCACTAAGTTGGTTTTGAATTAAATTTTTTTAATTCATAAGTCACTTACTTGCTGATGATTTGAATTTTTTTAATTCATAAGTCACTTACTTGCTCATGACTTAAGTTTTTTTAATTCATAAGTCACTTAGTAGGTTGGGAATTAAATTTTTTTAATTCATAAGTCACTTACTTGCTGATGACTTGAATTTTTTTAATTCCTAAGTCACTTAGTAGGTTGGGAATTAAAAGTTTTTAATTCATAAGTCACTTACTTGCCCATGACTTAAATTTTTTTAATTCATAAGTCACTTAGTATGTTCTGAATTATTTTTTTTTAATTCATAAGTCACTAAGAAGCTTATGATTTAAATTTTTTTAATTCACAAGTCACCAATTCATAAGTCACTCACTAGCTTGTGAATTAAAGCCAAGCTTAAGCTAACAAGTGACTTAAGCTTTTGCAACCCTGGGATGAAGTATGGTAATCATCTTTGGATCACTGGCCTGCAAGATCTTCTGACTTTTTATAATTGGATTTTTTTGTATGCTTATTTTCGAATAGTCAAATTATAATCGAATAATCAAAATTCAGTTAGCAGTAAGCATCAACCAATATTTGCAGTGAAATAAAAAAAATAGGTTCTAGCATGCATGAAAATCCAAGGAGGACACTTTGAAAACCTGTTATAACTGGTTTAGCACACACAAATTATTTAAAACAACATCAATTTTTGTATTATTATTTTCTGGAACCACATTTTTTAAAATTTCCCTGATGCAGTTTTTTCCAAGTATCATAAGATCTATGAGTTTTTTTTTTTTTGCAAACTTGTAATTAATTTTTATTTTTATTATTTTTTTGTTCAAAATAAAAATATATTAAAAAGTTATGAAGAAGAAGAAGGAAAAACGAAATACATACACAAAAAAAAAAAAAATATAGTTATGTTTATTAAACATTTTCCTGGAGGAAATTTACTTCAAAGTAAAAATTTTGCGTGGTTTAGAAAAAATTAGCAGACTTAAAAATTAGATTTCTGAAAGCTCCAACAAGATGTCAACTGTATTTAAACGCAGTTATAAATGCTAGTATTTCTTCTGAGAATAAAACGAAGTTTCTACAGAGTAATTTCTGTAAACATAGGTCAGGGCACACCAAAGCAAGCCTTTTCTTAAATCCTCGATAAAAATGGTGTAATATACCCAAGAATCATACCCTAAAATATCGTTGACGAATAAGGGAACACTGTATATGTAGATCGAAATTATCGAAAAAATATTTTAATTTGACCGTCGCATTAATCCAAATGAAATTTCGTTAAGTTATTATATTATTATAATAGCTTGTCATAATTCCTTTATTCGCCTTATAAGTTAAATGGAAAATAAAGATTATTTAAAATTATTATCGGCCAATATGGCTTTCAAATTTAGATGAGAATATTATTTATAAAAAATAATTAAAAAAGGCCTTCAATTACTTAAATGTTAATTTTAAGTTACTGTATACAAAACTTTAAGCAACTTGTGAAATTCTCCTGACCATAAATTTCCAATGCATAACATTGTAATGGTGTGCGTGATTTTATGTTAACCAAGCGAGTTGCTGCATAGTCACCATTAAGAGGCACAAAAGGGCCATGACAGTGACTCTTTGAAGACGAAGTTCGAGTTCATATAAGCCAAGTGCTGAGACTCATTGAAATACACCAGTGTGAGATGCAAGCGGTATCGTGACCGTTGGAAAACCTTCCTTCATGTTCATTAACAAGGTCAGAGTATTGTACCGAAAATTTTCGTTAATATAATTTTTGTGACCGCTATGATATTTTGTACCGTGTGTATTTAAAATGTTTGCAGTCAACCAAAAACAAACGATATTTATATTCAAATCATGTTATTATACTCGTAATTATGTACGAGAGTCATTTTGCAGCTATTTTCTCCAATTCAGCTAGGTATACGAGCAGTTCAATTAGTTCTTCGGCAAATATTTGTTAAGTGCAACTTAAATTGCAAAATATTTGCTCGCAACTAACACTGCGGACAGCGCACTCTATTGACTGAGCTATTGATCGATTAAAGTTGAAAAACAAAAACAAAAAAAAAAACTAATGAGTATCTTTGATTCGAAAAAAATTCACCATGGCTTGTGGTGGTGCAGCACTTGATCGTACAGCCGACAGACGAGAGTCCGGTAAAAGACACAATGACCTTGGGTGAAAGTAGCTCTCCATTTGTTGTTTTTGCTTTCTTTTGATCGGAACGTAGCTACATATGTATGTATATAGTAAATGTATATTATATTTAGCAATAAGTGTTGAATATACTTTTTTCTTAGATTTTTGCCATCTTGTATGTTTGGTACCAACTACAGTTTGTATGGAATAGTAGGAATTAAGTAAAAATGAGTAAGCTTGAGTATGAGCATCTGCTCCATACCTATAAACTATTATACACCCCATACATATTGGAATAGGAAAAAGCTGGCAAATTCATGTCGGCTTTGCCAATTATGGGCTTGACTCAGCAATAAATTTGCTTATTGAGTTCGTAAGATGTTCAAAAAAAAAAAAAAAAAAAACTGCCTTGGGTGTGTAATAAACGATCAAACGAACGGTGTAAATTTAAAAAAAGAACTCTTGGCCATAATAATTTTTAAATTTTAATGGTTCAATTGATGTTGCCCGAATTCAAGAGATTTATGGAATAACCAGGGTATGTCAGTTTCGGGTGGTTAATAGTACACATACATATGTGTACATCCATAGATTCATATTTCGAATCATTCATGGAACTTGTTGCATTGTTTGGAGTTTTTGTATTCATAAAAAAAGAAAAGAAGGGTTTTATTATTGTTTTGTACCTATTCTTTTAGAATGATTGAAGAAAACGCTCAAGAATTTTCTTTAAAAATATATAGGTATTAAAAGATTGTAAATTTTTCGAAAGCTGAGGTCATAGAATAAGATATGTAACTGTACATACCTATGTCTTGTATTTTACCTACAAATTATCGTTTAAACAGATTGGAGAACAAGTTTCATTTATGAAAGCAAATTAGGACGGTCTCAACGATTTCTTCGGCAACTTTAACTGGACACTATGCTTCCTTGATAGCGACGTAGACTCCAGTGCAGATATGGTCATAAGTCTGATTGTGTGCGGTATGAGAAATTTTATTCCGAATAGGATAAAATGTATCAAACTGGAAGAAAACACGTGGTTTGATTCGAGCTATAAAGAGGCTATCAGGGTTAGAGAAGTAAGCTTCCATAGTTTTAAAGCCAATCCTACTGAGGAAAACTGGAATAAGTTCAAACAAGCTAGAAAGACCTGTAACGTTCATATCAGATGAACTAAGTTTTTACATGACCAAAAACTACGGCAAATAATAGTATTTATGTCCCAATGGTAGTACACATTTTTGGCTATTTGTTAGAAACGTGCGAAACACTGCGACATTCACGACTACTGCGTAAGCTTTTCCATCTGTCCTACTCTACAGCCTACAGGTCTCTTTCAGAGTGGATGGAAAACAGTATTTGTCCAGCCTGTCCCTAAAAAAGGCAAACCGTTCTACCAGTTTAAATATCGTCCAATTGCACTTACGTCCCTTCTTTCCAAGGTCATTGAAAGAACGCGACGCTACCGACATGTACTCGTATCTACCATAACCCAACTATTGAATCACTTTACCTACAGACAAAAAAGTGGACTTCTGACAAGACTAAAACGCTTGTACCGACCGACGATTCACTAACATACATGATCTGGAGATTAGGACACTGAAGTCGTAAATCAAAAACATCAACCAATTGATCAAGGAGAACTTAATTCTAACAACCCAAGTATGTTTCCACAAATTATTAAGATCTTTATGAGGAATGATCAAAACGATCTTCGGTGTATTAAGCTTCAGAGGACGACAGAAAAGAGAGACGTACTTCTGAAAGCAGGTGTAGATCCGGTGGACGCCGTCTTTGACGACGACCTCTTTATTGTCGAAGATCCACAGGAGAAGAGAGTGGAGACAGTGCGGGCTGCATTTCAGCAAGTGTACAAGGTGAATTATAGCATTCGCCCGAATCATGACCTGGAAAACATAGACCTACTTCACCATTTCTACCTTCGAGATGAAACGACGCAATGGCGATCGGGGAACCGCCATTTCACTGGGTTCAATGATGATTATCTGGCAAACGCCATCATCGCCGAGTGAATTGGGCCCAGTTCCCTGTTAGTTTCGCAGGCTCATCTTTGAATCAATAAAGGAAAAGAAGTCAACAGGAGTCGATGGTATATCCAACGTTGTACTACGACATTTACCTTCGGAGGCAGTGGAAATTTATACCACACAGTTTCACAACGCATTGAATGATGCACATTATCCAGTGTGATGGAAGACAGCTGTGGTACATCCTCTCCCGAAAAACGGCAACTCCAATCCGGCGAATCTCCGGTCGATAAGTCTTCTTTTGAGTATCAGTAATGTATTCGAAAAAGTTATCAATAGAGCTCTGTCCATTGGGCGGAGGACAACAATATGATACCGGATACTCAGTTCGGTTTTAAGCCAGGACAAGATACAATTTATGCCGCGTCTAAACTATTCTATAATATCCAATGGGACAAAACTAAAAAGCATTGTACTGGTGCTTGCCTGGTTGATTTGGAGAAGGCTTTCGACAGCGTATGGTTAGAGGGTCTCTATCTAAAACTGACTTGGCATAAGTAAACCACAATTATATATACTTTATGACATGCTCAATGGTAGAAAGTTTGTTGTCAAAAGTGGCAATGTAACTTCTACCGCAATCTTTTAAGAATGGTCTTCAGCAGAGAGCGGTCAACTCGCGATCTGATAGGTAGTCTAACTCAGGTAATTGTGTATGCCGACGATCTAACAGCGTACAGATAAGCTCCAAAAGTTGAGGTCATTAGAATTCTTTTGCAGCGTGCGTTCGGCAAGATTCAGCTATATTGTGATGACTGGAAGTTGAAAATCAAGTTTCAGAAATCTCAAACGATTCTGTTTCGGATTGCGCTGCATGGAGCCCCAAGAGATATGAGAAAGAACTGGCGCAAGCTGGTGATCGTAGGGCCACATGGACAGCCGCTGGCGAAAAAAAGTGCAGTAAAGTACCTTGGCATCTGGCTGGATTAGTATTTGTATGCTGCTCCGTCCATGGCTAGGGGAGCCTTTGCCCTAACGAAACTGTTGTCTTACAGCAACCGGTTTGACAGCAGGGTGAAAGTGATTTGCTACATGGTCCTTATTTGGCCGATGCGATGATTGCCTATGGGTGCCCGGTGTGGTTCCACGTTGCCCCATCTCAAATGGAAAAGATTCAGTTGTTTTATGGGCGCAGTGTTTTAGACGTTGCCTTGGATTAGACAGAACACCAGAGTCGGAGTACAAACCAGGTTCTTACAACGAAGCCAACATAAACAGAATTGATATTTTTCTGATAAAACGGATTCGAGGTCACATTGCAAGAGCGATGTCCTCGACCAACAGTCTTATTTTCGGGGCTTATTACCCAAATGACGATTATTATGAGAGTGTACGTCTAAGCGGCTTCATCCCGCCCGATGCAATTCTCTACTTAGACAGTATCTAAATGTGTTTTACGTGGAAACCTGTCTTAAAGACTTAATTTCACGGTGAGCCTACCCACATCGGAGTCAGATTGAGCGCACCATTAGCTCTGATATAGCCGAAGCCATATCAGTAGCAATGCTGTGACATGCACACCTCTTGCTATGGGGCGAGGTCTATCTAACACCTCTTGAATTCAAGCAAGCTTGAAAATCATGTGCCTCCGCATTCGGAATAAACCACAGCCACCATGATACTCCCATTAAGGGGCCTACCTCATAGATAGCTTAAGTAAAGACGCGTTCTTTTGAGGCTTGTCAGTACTTTTTATTAGGCACTATCTCCCATGGTCTCAGAATATAGCTTCCGGTGGAGCTTCGCAACCGTGAGGTCATTTACAGATGAGTTACTGCAAAACTCAGGGCCTGTCAACCCTATAGATATCATCGAAGTAGAAACCACAACAAAGAATGTATACCCCTCCGGTGAGTTGTTACACTCTCCTTAGCGGATTCCTACTTTAAGGATACCGTCTAGTTAGTTCAGTTCCTTTCGTAACCTATCCACTAATGTATTGGGGCTAAAGGATGAGATAATTCGGCACATTAACGGCATAGAACCTCAATTATGCCTCAGCGTCATCTAAAATTTGGACCATCGGATGAAGGTGTGCCGCCGAGTTCGCGGCGGCCATTTGACCGATATTTTTTTCCATACATAATTGAACCATACCAATATTATCATAATAAAAAGAAATGACTATAATTTTCTAAATAATTTGTGTTTTATTCAAAATCAACATCGGCCCTTAAAATTTTACCACCCTTTATAATATGTAAAATATGTATAATAAAATTGATTTGAGAACAAGTAGAGTTTTTGAACGATCTGAAATTATTTATTTAATTACTAAAAAAGTTTATTTCGAAATAAATTTAATTTTCCACGCATCCCTACATGATGAATTCATCTGACAAAAATCTATTGGAAACGATTTTTAACTGAACCTTTTCCTCTGCAGGTTAAATTTATAACAAGTAATTTAAACAACAAAAACTTTATTGAAGCAATAAACTTTGTATTAACATCGATGTGATGAGAAAACCCTTTTTCGTGGGCATTTAAAGAGTATTGCGTAACTGCATTCTTTCATGGACAGCTAGGGTTGAAAAACAACCCCTCATAAATTGACAGTAAATATTTTTGTTCCATTGAATAAGATGTTGAATCTTAAATATCTTTATCCTCTTCCTCGCAAAGAGGATAACAATGGGTCCTAAGAAAGACCACAATAAATCATGGAACGAACAATATCTGGACCTATACCTGGAGGTAGTTTCCTAGAAGCCTAGCAGAACTGTTTGTTGGTAGTAAATGCTTTTTATATTAATATATTTTACTATGTATGACTATAAAGGTTTGCAAAACGTTATGTATTAACAACATAAAATTAAATTCATTCTGAATTGTCTAAGTAATGTTGCGAATCTCTGCAACATACGCGTGTCATTGTAAGGGCGCTTCTTTGCCATATGTGTTGGAACGCACAATGCTAGTAAACCATTAAGTCCCTTTTATTTAATGCTGAAAACAAAAAGAAGCAATTATGATGTAAGTTATGTGTGTTAAAAAAAAAGTACTATTCGAAGGATCTCAAGGCCAAGGTTAATGTCTCAAGATGTAATGAAGTATGCAAGAGCTCTTTAATGAACTAGCGGATGAAGGTCGCGTGCATAAAACGTGGCACATGATTGAAAACAGCAGACATTAATCATTGAACAATGTAGTGTTGAGTTTGTAAATGGTTCAGGGAGAACTATTTATTTTGATATACGATAAATTGAAAAACATTGTCCCTAATTTATCTTTTGGATTTGGGAACTTTATAAATATCGTCCCAATAGGAGATTGTCTTTCCAATTTTGTTTACCCAAGAGAATATTATGTGATAAATCTTGTTTCAGATTCTTAATATATTTATGTGATTTCTGGTTTTTAGGTCCTCCAACATTTAAGTTTCTTGTTGCCTTACTTGACAGTTATTCTAGATTTTGTAGCGCCTTGAGAAATTTGAAAATAGTACTATAGGGTAAGTTTTGCATTTGGAAAAAAATCGAACTCGAGATCAAAGTTGATCTCGATGACAGAGAAAACGAAAAAAGTGGGCCCCACAATTTCGTCTTTCTGTATGTCTGTACCTTGACCTACAGCCTAAACCGCCAACGCGATTTTCTTCAAACTAGTTGTTTAAAGTTCTTCGGTGATTCCCTAGATTAAAAATTATTTTTTTTGTTGCTCCAAAACTAACCGTACCTCCCATACAGTCGTTATGCAAAATCTTATTATCTCGAAATCAGCTCAAACGATTTTGAAAAAAAAAATAAATGTACTACTATAGGCATGGGAAAAGTTATTAACGGTATTTGGCGTAGAACCGTTTTTTTACATTCGATTTTCTCACAAACGGTTCCTAAGCTTTTGACCAAAACTTGTATACAGGAGTTCCTTTAAATTTGAAATTATATATTTTGTATTTATTAATGAAAATTTCACATTAAGACTATAATCTTATTATATTTACATACATATATCGTATACAATGCAAATTTTCAAAAAAAAAAAAATATTTTTTGGATTAAAAAAAAATAAAATGCACGTCTACTAGGCAACATAAACTTGCTGTTGTAGTGCAAATGGGATAGAATATAAAGATTTTATGTGCAACTAGTAGACACTTACTAACGTTGCTTCGCTATATATTAAAAGCAGAAAGTACTTGCCCTCTCCCTTCACTATACTTAACCTTATAATTATATGTACCTCCTATAATGACCGATAAGATATTAAAATGAAATTTGCAAAACCACATCTCAAGATAGGTTTTTGCGTCATCCACACTTCGATCCAAATTGACTAGTATTTGATATGTATGTATATTGAAATCTAAGGTAATTGAAATAATATTTTTTAAAAAATTTTAATAAACAATTTAATTTGGAATTTTAGAGAGCTCAGTTTTAAATATTTTTACCAAAACTGACTAAGTTTTCTACGACAAAGTTCAAAACTAAATACTCGGCTGGATTGCAAGTAGTTGCTTTTATTTATATTCACCCAGCTTTAAATTTCAAATTTATGAAATTTATTGTTTAAATTCCTAACAAAAAATCGATCTCAAAAAATAGAATTCCGTCCAATTTCTTAAACAAATAAGCAATTATGGAAAAAAATTTAAAAAATCGTTACAGAATATATTAAATTTTTTATACAGACATTTAAAAAAAAAAGTTAAGTATGCCAATTTTGAGTATTTAAAAATATATATTAAGGACATATGTATTAAAAAAATGTATTCATCGTTTTGCGAGAAAATACATTTTCAAAAATGCAAAAAAAAAATATATATTTTTGAAATTTTGTATACTCAATAATATTTCAAAATTAAAGGAGCACTTGTATAAATATTTTGTTGAAAAACTTTAAAGCTGTTAATGAGAAAATAAAAAATAATTATTATAAAATAAATAATAATAAAATAAATGAAAAAAAAACGGCTTTACTACACAAATTTCTTTTAACAAAACTATTAGCAAATTGGAAAATTTTGTGTCTATAAAAATCCTATAATATATATAATGAGGGGGTACCCTCAATAACCATTTTTCTGAAAATTTTTTTCATTCAATACCTAGCTTTAGTTAAATGAAATTTGTTTGTATTTTTATTTTTAAAATCTGTCGAACAGTTTTTGAGAAAAAAAAAAAGTTTATAAAATTTCGAAAAAAATCGTAAGGGAGGTACCGTTATTTTTGCTCTTAAAAAATCAAATCAAAAACAATCCGGGGGTAAAAAATTAAAACCCATATCTACCAAGTTTGAAGAAAATCGGCCGAGCGGTTTAGCTGTAATCGAACAGACAGACAGACAGACCCACTTGATGTTTGGTCTTCGCTATCATCGTAATGTCAACTTTGATCAAAATCTCGAGTTCGATTTTTTTACGAATGCATAACTTGCCTTATAGTACCTATAAGTCGCAAGTAAAAAAAACTGGATGGCTCTCTTCGCTTCTTTTAAAAAAATCAGGTACTAAATTGGGTGCTGTTGATTTGAAAAACCAGTTGTAATAGGCAACTGCTAAAGCACTGGAAATCCTTGAATTCGTTGGTATCTTCCAGAACTTGCTTTAGAGCGATGTGAAGACTTGGTCTATAGTTTATGCTCGACTTTCCGGGCGAGAAGCCATACTGGCATTTGCTTACGGTTGCCCCTAATTTGCAGAAAGTTCTAGTGGTGCGGTAGGGTTTTTTTTCGAATTCAGAATGGAAGCATTTTTTTGATTTTTACGTAAATACAATTGAATTTCTTATAAACAAGAGACTTTTGTTACCTACATTATCTTTCTTTATAAAAATCAGGTGCAAGAAAACTGTAACTTCAAAAGAAAACTGCAACGTAGATTTCTATTTTTTTACTTTACGAATCTGTGGGGTTATTTTTGCATGACAAACCATACTTTGTCACAATGTGGAGTTATCTGGGTCCTGCACTTTAACATATTAGCAGCTACAATTATAGCATCGTATATTTCTGGTACTGTCCTTCTCTAGGTTTCAACAACACTATTTTATTCATATCCACTTCAGACAGACAAAAAAGAGTTCGCTAAACAGCTCTTTTGTTTGAAACTATTTTCAAACATATTAATGACATATTTTATCCTGACTCAATTATTATTACTATAATTATCTAAAAGATACTATCTTTATTTCAGCTTAGCTACAGTTCCACATTAAATTCTTTTTCCTCCACTTCACCCCACAAAGATAGCCATATAATGATCAAATGTCTTTTTTTTTGTCATTTTCGTTTCACTTCAATTAATTTCTAACAAGCTAGTTAACAATTTAATTTCCTTAAAACGAACAACCAACAAAACGAAATTTAAAAATACATCTACACAGCTAACGAATACTATTTTTTAGATCAAGAACACACAAGGCACAAATTAAACAAAAAATTAGCCTAAAATAATTGCCTTCATTATACCGTTGTTTCTTGTTTGGCAAAAAATAAGTTATTATAAGACCTTTTAGCCATTTGGCTTATTTCGTTAGTGCTGTTACTTCAAAAGCAAAACGAATAGAATATTGTACTCCAAAGAAGAACCAAAGAACACAGAAAAACAAAAGAAATGAAATTATAATAATCTGGTAAAACTCCGCAACTAATGGTAATTATTATCATGGGAGACCCAATTCCAATGTGGCCTACTTCCAAAGCCAAAGATGTAGGCCGCCATAAGAATCGTGAAACTGTAAAAAAGCACACACATTACAACAACTACAATCCGTAAATAAATATATGTACGTACAGTGAATAGGTAAAACGAAAAGAAATAAATAAATAAATAAGCAAATGTGTCTCCTCGTCTTTGGCCAGCCTTTTGATAGTCTTGTACTGTCTCCATAGTTGCTGTTTTTCTGAATCAGCAAGCGAATAATAATATGGCAGAGTTTGCTAGTTTGTGGTCTTGTGTTTGTGGTCCATCATCATTATCAGCTTTGTCTGTATACCAGTCGTTCGTCCGGTTGATTTCAACGAAACAAGAGTGGTACTGGTGGTTGGACCATAACTGCTAAACAAATCCATTATATTTCGATGGTCATAAGGATGAGGCTTGAAGACAAGAAAAAAATACAAATAATATCCATATATGAGCTTACCAGGGAATAGACTGTGTACCCGGCCTTGTCTGACTACTAACGATCGAATTGAAAAGAAAATTTGTTCACAAATACTTAAAAAAAGTGCACTCAAGAAAACTTGTAAAGAAAACGAAACAGCAATGAGTACAAAAGAGAAACAGAGTAAAAGAAAAAAATCATGGATTCTTAGTGGAAGAAGAAGGAGAAACAAAAAAAAAATAAAACAAAATTATGATTCGCTTACGAGAACTTGATGATCATTAAAAAAAGATGAAAACTTTCATTTTATAAATAAATATGGCGAAACAGTAAATCGCTATTCGGGAAAAGTGCTCACAAATTTATTTGTTTTTATGAATTAAACTTTGAATGTAAATGGTGCATACAAATAAATGAAATAAATGAGAGGCCATTACGACACGTAGAGAATCTAAACCCAGTGATTTAAAACTCTCAACTATTCGTGTGAGCAGGAATGGAGGGGACCTACAATTTTCTGCTGATTGTGAACGGCAGATGAGCAACAGTTTTCATAACAAGTGGTACTCTTGAAGGATTTGTCAGTAATCCCCTTAAAAACACTTTTGAAAGGCTGATTGTACATACCCTGAATTGAAAAAAAGTTATTTGGAAATAAGATTAGATTTTAATTTAGCAAAAATTTCACTTCAAATTAAATAGTACAATCTTAACAGACCTTACTTCTACATTCAAGTCTTACTTCATGAATATACAATTTTTACTTAGGGGCCAGTTATAGCTCATCAGAAAAGTCCATCAGAAAAATTTGAACAATCGAAATCTGAAACATTTTTCTGATGCCGGTTATACAGCTGTGTTCATAAAAATAGCAGTGCTGGTCACACTTTATTAATTAGTCAATAATTTTAAAGACGCAGATTCTTACAAAAAAAATTAATCTGTTATTTGCATCTAACGGTCTTTCATTTTTATATTTGAGGCTTTGAGTTTGTAATTGAACCTTACTTTTTCCGTTGTAGACGAATTTGTTCAAACTCTCTGAATATAACGTGTTCATAAAAATAGCAGTGTCTTGCATTTATAGTTAAAAAGTGTTAAACATTCTCTTTTTTTATTTTTCGGTAAATAAAAATTTTACTATTTGCAGTTTTTAGTATTCTCAAGATAATATTATAGAAAAAATTATAAAATACTAGCTCAAAAATAAACAATGGGTCGGTCAAAACATTTCAACAAAGAAACTCGAAGTTTTATAAGAAAACGACGTTTGGAGAGGCAAACTTACCCGGATATTAAGGAAATCCGAGGATGTTCAGTAAAAAAGATAAGTAACGCTATAAAATGGCAGAATAAACCGGAAACACGCGGCCCAAAAAGGATGACGAGTGTTAGAACTGAGAGAAAAATTATTCAGTTAGCTAAACAAAACCCTTCCATAAGCTCCAGAGAAATTAAAGATAAGCTTGAACTGTCTGTAAGCGCTGTAGCCGTACGAAGACGTATTTTGGATGCCAAATTACCAGCCCGAAGTCCACGCAAGGTACCATTGTTGACAAAAAGGCATGTGGCAAAGAGAATGGAGTTTGCCAAAGCGCATCGAGATTGGCCACGAGAGAAATGGAGGAATATTCTGTGGAGCGATGAAAGCAAAGTCGTTCTTTTTGGATCCAAGGGTCGTCGGGAGTATGTGAGAAGACCACAAAATGCAGCAAACGATCCACGATACACTGTGAAAACAGTGAAGCATGGCGGAGCGAAAATTATGATATGGGCTTGCTTTTCTTACTATGGGGTTGGGCCTATCTATGCCATAAAGGGTATAATGGATGCAGCTGAATATGTTTAAATTCTCGAGGAGGTCATGTTACCCTATGCTGAAGAGGAAATGCCGTTTTTTTGGGTATATCAACAAGACAATGACCCAACACACACTTTAAAAAGGGCAAAATCATGGTTCCAGGAGAACAAGTTATGCGTTATGGAGTGGCCCGTTCAATCCCCTGACCTTAACCCCACTGAAAATTTGTGGGGGGATGTTAAGAATGCGGTTCATGAAGCGAAACCGAAGAATTCGAAAGAATTTTACTCAAAATCGAGTTGTAATATGGTCAAATTTGGAAGACAAAATTTTTTCTGATGGACTTTTCTGATGAGCTATAACTGGCCCCTTAAACAATTTTACAATCTTAAATTTATTTATAAGTTACAAAAAGCAAACTTATTTCCTTTTGTGAGGCGTTGAATTGACATATTTTTGGATCTCATGCTTATTCAAGGCTTCGGTCGTAATAGTAGTCTCGCCAGACAATCAGTGTGGTCTATAGTGGATAAACGATTCAACTTGTAGACTATTAAATTTTCCAAGGTTTTCTGGTTGTAAACGTTTAAGAGTAAGAGCAGTATTTTTCTCAAAATGTTTTGAAAAGTAGGTATTATGTGGAAAGATGGAAACGCGGTCCAATCTCTAATAAAAAATAATTGTGCCTTTATTAGTGAAGAGGCGTTCTTTAACGCTGGCAAAACCACTGCGTAAGCTTTTCCATCTATCCTACTCTACTGGTAACTTTCCGAGTGGATGGAAAACAGCAATTGTCCAGCCTGTCCCTAAAAAAGGCGAATCTTCTGCTCCTTCTATCTATCGTCCGATTGCACTTCCTTCCCTTCTTTCCTAGATCATGGAAACGCTGATAAATTTTATCACCTCTTGAAGAACGAAAGCTTCTTAATGACCGGCAGTATGGCTTTCGTGGCAGTAAATCCACTTGTGATCTGATGGTATATCTCACCGAACAGTGGGACAAATCTTTACATCGTTTTGGTGAAAGTAAGATTATTGCACTTGATACTCGTATTTCGAAAGCATTTGATAGAGTTTGACATCAAGGTCTCTTATCGAAAATGCGTGCATTTGGTATTTACTAATCTCTTATTCGTTGTATTAGAAACTACCTTTCTAACCGCTCAATACAAGTAGTGTTGGACGGTTTAAAGTCTGAAGTTCATAAAATAAATGCTGGTGTGCCACAGGGTAGGGATCCGTTTTGTTTCCGACTCTCTTTCTGATATTCATAAATGATCTTTTGTTTGAAACTTCTAATCCATTAAATTGTTTTGCTGACGACAGTACTCTCAGCTTCTCATATTTGTTTCCAGTTACACGGCCTTGTACTTCGGATGTGGATCTGGAACGGCAGCATATTATGATAAGCTCATAGAATTCTAACCTCTATAGCATTGTAAAATGGGGAACAAAAAACCGCGTAGAATTTAATGCTTTAAAAACTCAATGCTGTCTCCTGTCTTAAAAAAAAAAAAATAAAATCCTCTGGATGGCGTTTAAAACCAGCTAGGTGACAGATTGTAAGAAAATTGTCCTAGTCGTTTTCGAAATATTAAGCTTTCAACAAAAAATTATTTTTTTTTCAAATTCAAAAAAAATTTTAATAGTGATCTAAATGTTATGTTGAGCAATTGGCATGTACCGTTATTTGTGTAGATTAATTATATTTATTATAATTTGACTATAATATTTATTAAAGTTTGACAAAAGTGTTTTTTGGGGCATTACATAACTAAACCAGAAGAACTTTGATTACTTTGTGTCAGCAAAAAAGTCAAAGGGGACCACTGTGAACGTGCTAAGTATTTGGAGACAAATAATATCAATACATACCAGTTAATAGTGTAAATAGTTAGAATTCGTCGATAACTCACAAGCTGATGGGCAGTTATTTGTGGTTAATATTTTGCCGCAAATCGTGGTTAAACCTTCAGGTGGACTCCATAAACACTTGAAATCCGTTCAGCAATTACTCACTATCAACATTTATGAACTCATTCCGGAACTGACGTAGTTATTGCACTCAAAACTCATATTTTCGTATTTTGATCACGTTTATGTTCAAAAAGCCTAGGCAAAACACAATTTAGAACACGCATATATAGTATCTATTTATAAATATCTTAACAGCTTATATCTATGCAATTGTGGGTTGAAAAAGACTGAAAGTGCATTTGAAATAGTTTGTTTGAATTGATAACATATACATATATGTATGTATGTATGGTGTAGGCACTATATTCATAGTTTGGATGCGGTGGGAATTGAAGATTATGCTTTTTTTTGCTCAATGCAATATGGATACAAATTAATTTATAGAATTAAGTAGGTAAACAAAAAATACAATCAAGACTCAACCACTTCAAGATGGGAAGACGGAAGAATTTTAAATTTCACTTTTAAACTCAAACCGACGACGAGCGTGGTCTTTGGAAGAATATTATTCATGAATTAGAATTATTATAATGATTATCAAAAGAGTTTTTAGGAACTCGAGTTTTAATAAATTATTGAATATTATAGATATCCATAACCTAGTTTCTGAGTGGGACGTTTCATTTAAATTAGAACAAAAGATGATGACGAAATCTTGGTTAAATATTAATACTTTCTTGCAAGATGACGATCTTGATTAGGGAGTCTTATGAGACGAGATGATGTGGTTTATAAAAGTTATACTTTTTTAGAAGGCTGATTAAGTTAGGTTAAGGTTTCCTTTAATTTTCATCCGTGGAAACATACATATATATGTACAATGTACCTACATAACAGTCAATGGCAAAATTATTTGCACAACGTAAAATTTACACAACATCTCTTCATTGAAGCCTTATAACTTTCAAAATAAAAAAGATATTGTTAATATTTATTTTTATTAATAATGAACACATCCAGTTGCGCACCCCAAGGCTTCGGGCGTCCTGGTCTACGCCATCACTCCAGCGCAAGCATGGTCTACCACGCTGTCGTCTACCATAGAATGTACCACAAAGAACTTTCCGAGCAGGTTCCGCTTCGCTCATGCGAGCTAGGTGCCCTGCCCACCGGAGTCTACCGAGTTTAATTTTTGTCACGATATCTGCTTCAAGGTAGATTGCGTACAGTTCATGATTGTACCGTCTCCGGAATAGTCCTTCCTCACATATGGGGCCAACAATTCTTCTTAAGACTTTTCTCTCGAACGCAGCTAAGAGGTCGGAGTGCCTTTTGCTAAGCTCCCAAGTCTCGGATCCATATGTGAGTTTCTGGATTTGAAGAGCTTTGACAGACTATAGTAGGCTCTGTTGGATTTGAGAAGGCGCCCGCGTATTTCTTTTTCTATATTGTTATCGGCTGCTACTATTGACCCAAGGTATTTAAAGGATTGCACCACTTCAAATTCGTGCTCCGCTACCTTGATTGTTTGACCAACTGTTCCTCTCGCATTCGACGCCACCATGTACTTTGTTTTACCTTCACTAATGTGCAGCCCCAGATTTTGTGCCGCCTGCTCGATCTGGATGAAGGAATCGTGTACAGCTTGTTCGGTTCTTCCGATGATGTCAATGTCGTCTGCGTAAGCCAGTAACTGGCTGGACCTGTTGACGATGGTCCCTCTTGTTGCCGTGCCAGAGTCACGGATTGCTTTCTCCAACGCCAGGTTGAAGAGGAGGCAGGCCAAACCGTCCCCTTGTCGGAGTCCATTAAAGATGTTGATTGGTCTGGATAGCAATCCGGCTATTTTTACTTGGCTTGTTACGTTGGTCATGGTCAACCTACATAGTCGTGTCAATTTATTTGGGATGCCGAACTCTCTCATGGCTTTTAAAGTTCTACCCTGGCTATGCTATCATAGGCGGCCTTAAAGTCTATAAACAGATGGTATGTTGGGATGTTAAATTCTAGACATTTTTCCATCGCCTGCCTAAGGGTAAAGATCTGATCAGTTGTTGATTTGCCTGGAATGGCAAATGGGTTATCCGGTCTTGTAGGATAGAGGAGAGTATCTTTGGGGGTGGGCATGGCGCGATGGATGTGTGCTCGCCTCTGAACCTCATGATCACAGGTTCGATCCCTGCCGTCGTCTATGTCGTTTTGGTTCCATTAAAAACCTTCTGAAATTGTCATCAATGGGTTGCTGGTTTACTCATTAGATGTTGTTCAGGCATAACACTAACAACATGTAATTGATTTAAACTAGTATACCCAACAAGGATGAACACGAATAAAATAATGTGAATTATAAGCGACATAGAAATAAGACACGGCATTCTCCGCTTTAGTTCAGCCGCCATCCCTGGAGATAAAATATCTGAGACAACAACCTTCAGTCTCAGAACATCGTGCCACACATCTTTCCTATCCTTCTTTCTCACGCCCGCGCTGTGTTGAAACATTTAAAGGGTAATCTAATATCTTGAGCGCGGGTAGATTATAAAAAAAAAAAATCTTATGGGCGGTACTCAACTATAATTGCTGCACGTTGTGACATCTCCCTTCTTATGTATGGGGCATATCATGCCTTTTCGCCAGTCTTTTGGAATTTCTTCCTGCTCCCAAACGTGCACTAAAATACCATGAATTGCTTGACGTATGGCTGGCCCGCCGTGATGAAATAATTCGGCTGGTATGCCATCGGCTCCCGGGGCTTTGTTCTGTTTAAGCCGGCCTATAGCCTTCTCAACCTGTAGTACCCCTTGGCATAATGGTTAGTGCGTTGGACTGTCATGCGGAAGGTCTCGAGTTCGATTCTCAGCCGCTGCAAAGTTTTTTTCAGGGGTGTACTGCCTCTTGCGAGAAATTGACAAATTTCCCAAGAGTATCTCTTGTCATGGAAAGTGCTGCTCATTAGCCGTTCGGAATCGGCAGAAAATTGTAGGTCCCCTCCGTTCCTGGTAACGGTTGAGAGTTGTAAGTCACTAGGTCCTGGTTCACTCCGAGCTGTTGCACCACCAAATTTAATTTTTTTTAATAGCCTTCTCAACCTCTTCTATGCTTGGGGGCGGCAACATAGGGTATTCTTCTTAAAGTAGTGGAGCCTCCACTTCTGCAGTGAGCTGACCATTTAGCAATTCATTAAAGTACACTTCCCATCGCTCCAGTATGCTTTCAGGATCGGTGATCAGATTTCCCTCTCCGTCCTTGTAGTATGTGCAGCGTGGTGTGTACTGCGTCATGTTTCGGACGGATTGGTAGAACTTCCGCGCCTGGTGCGGACCTCGCTGTCGGCTATTTTCTATTTCACAGATTAGGTTCTTCTCCCAGGCTGATTTTTTTTGTCTGTGAAGCCGTTTTTCTATTCTTCTGAGCTCTTTATATTCCTCTTCCTCTTACGTTCAGTCGCTAGCTTGCATTCATCATCAAACCAGTCGTTCCGATTTTTACGACTGCAGTACTAATGACAGTATTCTTAAGGCGTGTCCACATCTCATTTACGCCCAGCATACTGGCTCTAGGACTTACTTTCCCTAAATCAAGTGATTCTAGGGCGAGTCCTAACGCATTACCAAAGGTGTTACTGCTGTTTTCATTGCGCAGGGCAGTCGTGTTGATTCAAACCTGATCGGCGGATTCAATGCGTCTTCGCAAGGCAATCCGCCCTCGGAAAACCATACCGACAAGATAGTGATCCGGTTCGATATTAGCACCTCAGTACGTTCGTACCGTTATCAAGTTCGAGTAGTGGTCTATCGGTCTATCTACACGTGGTCTATTTGCTTACGATTGACTCCATCAGGTGATACCCAGGTGGCTTTGTAGATATCTTTACGCGGGAACCTGGTACTCGCAACGACCATGTTTTTCGATGCTGCCAATTCTAAGACTCGAAGTCCATTGTCATTAGTGTTCTCTTGCAAACTATGGGTGCCTGCGTAATGCCTGAATAACGGCTCCCGACCTATTTTTGCGTTCAAATCCCCAAGGATGATTTTAACATCATACCTTGGACATGCATTGAGGGCCCTCTCGACTTGTTCATAGTAAGTCTCTTTTTCTTCGTCTGAGGACTCCTCCGTAGGTCCGTGAACGTTAATGAGGCTTCATTTAATAGACTTAATTTTTTCGCTGACTAGGAAGCCTACCGCGAGCACATGGTGTTTTGTATGACAGCTGTTGTATATGTCATATTCTTTCTTCTGTAAAACACCATTCCGTGTCCATCTGATTTCTTGAAGAGCTGTTATGTCAGCTTTATGTTATGACAGGGCATCGGCTAGCTGCTGAGCAGCTCGAGCTCTATAGAGCGATCGTACGTTCCATAAGAAAATTCGTAAATCGTTTTTCAGTTTTCGTTGCGTGGGTTGTCGTCGTGTGATCAGTCCGTTTCCGAGGCTTGTTGTCGGTCCCGTAATTCATTTAGTTTTACGGGACAGGGAATTAACCTGTCGCCAACCTGAGGAACCAGCCTGATCATTTTAGCCAAACCTTTTTAAAGGCTTGTTTCTAGCGGCCACCGCGGAGAGGCTATGATCAGACTTCCACCAGTCCCGAATAGTTACGGCACGTGCATGTTTTCGTATGCTAAATGTTATTCCCCCTATTCGTCTGATGGCTGACCGCCAAAATTCAATATGTCACAGAAGCTAAAAACCTTGGAATATTTTTCAACAACACTTTATCATGGAACACGCATATTAGCTCTGTAATCTCTAAAATGTACGCCTCCCTTAGGGGCTTATGTATGACAAAACAATATTTACCTGTGAAGATTAAACAAAAACTTGTTAAGTCTCTTATCATACCCATCATATCTTACGGTTGCGAGTTATTTGCTGACCCCTGACCCTGACTACCAATCATTACAAAAGCTTAATTTCGCCTTTAACTCAATCGCACGATTTGTTTTCAATCTTCGGCGATATGATCATGTTTCATCTCATGCTCAACAACTTCTAGGCTGTAGCCTTCAAGCTTTCGTCAAGTATCGTTGCTGTTCTTTTCTTAATATAAACTTAATGTTTGCTCTCCAAATCGATTTATGGGTGATTCTACAAACAATGGAATAAAATAATACAAATTTCGGCACGACATTTTTGGATTCCAAAAGTCGTAAGAGTTGTTCTAGATGATCATTAGAACGTCCCTTTGCGTTGTTGAAAGCGGCCATCATTTGCTCATTTATTAACCAGGGGACTGAGGCCAGAGGACTGAGGTTTTTCATGGTTTTTGCGCAAAAAAGGTATTAAGGTTTTACTTTAAAAAATAAATATATTAGTTATATAATATTACAGTTTTATTAAACCTATACTATACTTCTAACAAATATGCCTTCTTACATACAAATTTGTTTTGTAAAACCTCACCAGAGGACTAATAATCTAAAGGGACAATCCACGACTTCTTGCACAAATGTCTTTTTCACAATACTAACATAAGAAACAGAATCGATTTGCACCACAATTTTATTGTAAGGAGATTTGGTACTTCAAATTGCCAGTGCTGGAAATTCGATCGATATGCTAGTTATTGATTTTTTCGACCGTTTCAATATGCCAGGGGACTGATACAAAAAGCGGGGGACAAAGTTTAATTAAGGTTTTTTGTAATAAAATAAATTACTAAAAAATATTTATGTATTTCGAAGCAAAAATGTGTTATTTTCCGTAACTTTGGTGCAATTCATCTAAGTATGAGACCTGAAATAAGAGAACGGTAATAATTTTTCTTTGTGAAAACGCACTGGGGACACGTCAGGGGACTGAAAATCAGACACTTAGAAGAATTTTTTGAGCAAGATAAAATAAGGTCAACCTAATAATATTGTTAGGCCAGGTAGATATCAACAAGATTTAATTTTATAAAAAAAATCAGATTAAATAATTGAAAGGATTTTAAAATATTTCTTGGGCCACCGAAAATTCCATCGTTTGTAGAATCACCCTTATATTACTTCGTTTTTTTACGTTTAATAATTTAAAATCACGCAGACAATTTTTCGCTTATGCTGTTAGACTGTGGAACCATATTTGAAGTGATCTGAAAACTGGAATCGAGAACGGAACATTTCATAGACTCTCCTTTGAATATTTTTCTTATATGAACTGAATATGCTTACTTTCTCCTTTAATCTGCTGGTACGTCCTTGTTTCCTTGTTTTTTTGTTTCTTATACTTTTGATATTCCTTACTTTTGTTTTAATTCTTATTTTTTTAAATAAAATTTCATTTGAAGGTAACTAAATTACATTCTAAATTAATTTTATTTAATTTTTCTTTTTACTTATTTCATGTACTAATTTATAAGTTTATCTTAATGTACAGTTGATATTAAATAAATAAATAAATAAAATAAATTTAGTTTTTGATTTTTATTATTAATTTTGTATTAAAATGTTCTTTAGTTCTTTGGGGTCACCCCGCCCAATTATTAAATTTTAGTCTTTTTAAGCTAATAGAAGTGGCATTCAACTCTATTTTGTTATATAAATAATGAATTTCACCTACCTTTCTTATAGTTTTTAGTAAATGAATTGTTTTATTTTAAATATTTTTTGATGTTTTATAAATTTTATAAGAAATATACATATATATGTATATTTCTGTATCGTTGTAAGAAATTTTGTACCCCTTCTGATCTGGGTACCATTTATAAGGTGCTTATACGTTCAAAACTCGAGTATAACTCACATCTTTGGGCAGGTGCAGCACAAACTTCTCCACTAATTAGATAGAATTAAGAACAGAGCTATCATGGACGAAATCCCATCTCTTGAATACATGGCCGTAGCTAGGGGGGCAATGCCCTACCTTAAAACCTCCAATGCCCGACCTTAAATAATCAACTATCGTATCGTAATGCCACTGATTCAAAAACTGGTTTTCCAAAACAGGAAAAATCCATTTCCCATATCCAAGCTATGGCGATGTGGCAGGACAAATTAAATAGAGTCTCTACAACTAGCAGTGTTGAAACGTTGAGACATCCAAAAGCTTTAGAGAGACATAGGTAGGTACTACGTTAAGTCTATTATTGAGGTTATACAATTTGTTAACGAATTAGCTTTGCGTGAAAATTATAGTTTGAAGGAAGAAAAAGAACAAGGATTTATTTTAGAATTTGTTTAAATAAACCAGCATGAAAGATCCAAATTTGAAAGAGTCTCTTACTCATATACACAAATTGCAACATACCGGTTACGTGAATTCAAAATAAAATAATTCAAGCAATAATTATACCAGTACGAAGTTCCATTGTTAAAGATATTAATAAATCGGACCTAAACTCTGGGGTGGAATCGCGTAAGGTGATAGTTGACTGTCGTTTTGTTGATTGTCGTTTTTGATTATCAACTTTCGGTGACCCTGCGTAAAGTGATCACAAAAAATTGTTTGTTTTTTGGCATCACTTACAGTTTTTTCAAGAATGAAATGTCATTTTGACCCTCTGTTCAATTTGTATTCTTTTGGAATTTGTTTGCAATTTTGTTTCTGCAAAGTTTTGGATATTTGTATATCAAAGTATATGTAAGTATGTATATTATATCTATGAAATAATGCGTCCTTTAAAATAATTTTGTTTGTTCGAAGATCTCATGCGACAAATAAACAAATCGCTGTGCTTTCAACGTTCATGCAAGTGCAAGAACATCCGGCGGAGCTGGCAAAATCATATATAATTCTTCCTCAAGCACTGGAAGGACAGCCCAAAGGCAATAATGGGAACAATCAGCAAAACATTACACTTCACTTATTTTTGTATTTGTTTCACAAAATACATATATTTTAATTTCAATAAGAAACACTTTTTTATAATTTTAACTTTTATTTTCTTACGGAGTTGAAACCAACAATGCAAAATGTCAATTGAAAATGACAAAAAGTATGAAAATGACATCTAAATAGCTGTCAAATAAAATCATCGCAAAAAAGTGATAGTCATTTTGATAATCACCTTGAGTGGAGCAAAAGTATCGATCTTTACTGTCAACTATCAACTATCACCTTATGCGATTCTACTTCTGATTTACTATAATGGAAGAAAAATGACCGCGAAAATATTGCAATAGCAATACGCTACTCTAAAGATGTCAATGAGTTTCTGCTGACAGTAACTAATACTGAAAATCTTGATGCAGACAATTTTACGGAATTAACGTTAAATAACATCGACCACTCTTGTATGCTAAGACAACGCTATGATGCCGCAAGTGTAATGAGTGGGAAAGTTTTGGGAGTTGCTACCAGAATAGAAAATAAATTGGATCGAAAAATCCCTTACGTCCACTGCTTTAATCATCGCTTGCATTTGGAAATCATTAGGGTTATCTCGGAAATGACTTTCATTCTTTTTTTTTATCCATGCATCATGTTACATGAATTTTTCTGCATGGAAAAATAGCTGCCTTGTATGGTGGAAAAAGGATTAACCGGCTCCTAAAACAGAGTTGGTCAGGACACTTGGACGTAACAAAACTTGTACATGATAATTATTCATTGATTTTGATGACTTCGGATGAAATTAGAAATGACAAATTTAAGGGTGATGACGTCGTCGCTAAGAGTGTGGACATTAAAAAAGTGAATCTTAATTTGGAATTCCGAATGGCCTTGATTGTGGTCAAAAAAATATTATCCATGCTCCAGCCTGCAGGCTTTACAATCCCGAAGCGCAGGATTGAAAGACGCCATAACAATCATTATGCTCACCCAAAATAAAATAAGGAAACATATACATACTCGTATATGTATATCAGAAATGTATTATCAAATTTTGGAAGAAGCAAAGTCTATGACAAGTGGCGATTCCGAAAATACGACTCATACCCAAAAGAGACAAATCAAATCGGATGGATGGCTGCTTGGTATATGGCCTTCCTGTTCCTCTGCGAGACAAAATATAGAACCACAGAACGCTCAGCCATTTATGTAAGTCTGAGACTTCGAAATGTTGGACACACTTAATTACAAACGGGATTTAAAACTTTTAGCGAAACCCCATTTAATTGCAATTTGTCGCAACTGGCCATAAGTTACTGCAAGAAAATGAAATCTTTTTGATTGCTCCTCTTTATATGACAATAAATCACCCTTATTCCGATAGTCGTTTTAATAAAACGTTTTTAAAACGAGAAGGCTCCAGAGACGTCAAGAATAAAAAGGAGAACACAATTGATGTTTTGTACCAGCGAGAAACGTTCAAAGACACATATGAACTTTTTGCCTCTGTGGCGTCCATAGGATGTAGCACTGCTGTCGCAGTGTGAATCTACGTTTTCGACTTTGACTGTAATCAATAAGCCTCAGAGGCTTTCAATGAGTCACGAAAGAAAGGCAGGAATGGTATTTCTGGCCTTTGAAAAGAAAAGAACTATGTAAGTTGATCTGGATGAAGTCCTTCATATTTTCAATATATGGCAAATGAAAGAATTCAGTTATTTTAATAAAAGAACTTTGTATTGTTATCTATGTATATACTAAATATAATATGTTAAGAGAAATAATAATATATAAATGAATGTTTAGCACTTATCTATCACCCCCTCCCGACAATCGAGTACCACCTTTACCAGATCAGATCATATTTCATATCAAGTAAAACTTTTACTTCCGCCCTACATGTTATCACCGATGCCCTACCTTAAATTCAACTCTAGCTACGGCCCTGCTTGAATACCGTCAGAATGTCGGAATGTTTGATGTATTTCCCTGTTTTATCGCAGCTTTCACAAGCAATGCTCCCTCGAAGTAGCCAGTTGCATTCCTCCCCTTTATAAGTTTACATGTGATAAGTACCCGTTTTGCTAGGAATGCTCATCATTTCACACTCGAGCCTAATTTTGGTCGTACCGTTAAATATAGAGATTCGTTTTTTAGTCGCACAAAACGATTATGGAATAACTTACCCCACACAGTTTTCCCTTGCCATTTCAATTTGCAAACATTCAAAACCAATGTTCATCGGCACTTCCTTTCTCTCCCCCCCCCCTGATACCCTACGCTATGTTTAATATTATAAGGGTCTCTTAACACACCCTTAAGCGTGTCTGAATTATAAAAAAAAAAAAATATATGGTCATTCTGGATTTTAAAGTTAAATAAAATTTAACAGCTTCAATTATATTTTTTATATAATTATTCGTGCCTTTAAAAAAAATCTACTTAAAGTCTTATTTATTGTAAAGTATATATTTATTACTCTTTGAAAAGCATTTCTCTTAAGCAATCAAGCATAAACGAAAACTACGAGTATAAGCAAGTCCACAACAATAAATACTAAATGATTTGTCCTATCCTCATTTATTTTTTTCCTAATTAGTTTTTTTTTTAAATCTTGCCTCTGAGAATTCAAAACCCAATAATTAAGAAAACAAACAAACCAAAATTTTATATGTATGTATGTAATGCACCATCGTCCCACTTAATGATTGAGTACCTACGTTGGAAAGAGTTCGTTCCCGATTTAATAGACAGCTTGAATCGCCTTTTGCTTTAGGCGATTTGTGACGCCTTTATGCTTTAATGCATAGAAACAGTTGGTGTAATTATTATTATTTTCATAGATAAATTCAATAAATCGCTTCATAGTACGAGTATATAAATGATTGCTGTACCTACCTACTGCCAAGTGCAGTTTGACTCTGGAGTTGAAGCGTTTTCTTCGAAGCCCAAATCCATTAAAAGGCCTACATGAATGTCAGATATGCATCATCATCATCATGGTGCATCTATTACCGAAAGTAGGTACCTCCGGTAAAGATTTCTTGTTTATGTTTTTTGTTTATCCCATAGATATTAAAAAAAAAAAAAAAACACTATAAGTGCTGCCTCTATATGCAATGGGTCAATAGCATTCTTCAATAACAGTACCTCCAGCATAGCAATGTAACACTACTCACTAAATACGGTTTATCTCAAATGCGTAGCCCTTTTCTGAGAGGCCTTTAAGCTTCTCTTTGTTGGAATAATTTTAAGTTTACATGAAGACCAAAAAAAAAAAAACAAAAATCAAATAAGAGGTGCGCACCCTCAAACAAAAGTGAAAAATCAGAAAAAGACAGTAAAAATGCTGAACCGTTATAATACGATTCCACCACACACCCATTCCACCCGGCCTAAAAGACCAACCGAACGTACGAAGTCGACCGTTATTGAAAGAGTAAGAAACGTATACAAAACCAGCTTTGGCTTGGCCCCCACCCAAATCTTTGCGAGAGGGCTTCGCTCGTTTTGGTTTCGTGACGCTGTCTGCATGAGTAACGTGGGCTCCAAATACTAACAACAAGACTTCCATAGTTGTCCTCCTCATCACCATCATCAGCAGTAAAAGCGGTATAAGCAGCGGCGACCTAGGTATACATATACTCGTAAAGGTATATACCTACATACAGGCAGCAACAACTTATTAAACGGATTGTGTTTTATTTTTTGGTACAGATAGTTTTGGCCTAAAGATACATCCGAGATACAGAAATATACATTAACTCAGATGAATCCAAGCCAGCTGAGTGGTTGCGTTGTACTGGCTCTAAATAAAACGCGCTGCGACAACGAACGAATGAACGAACGCATTCACCGCTTCAGTTGTTTTTGTCATTGAACTTGCTCTTGATAATGGACCCAGACCCAGGGAGACAGATGAATGCTATAGGGCAGCCATAGAGCTGGAGCTGGTACTCGACTTCCAAGCTGGGGATATTGAAATTTGAGTCTGACAGTCATTTTCGACGCGGTCGACTTTTACAGTGGGCGACAATTTCATAGATTTTTTCACAGTGCTACCCTTTTTCATTTTTAGTAATCAAGAGAAGTATGCCACAAACTTTTATATTTTCATGTATTGTGCATGTTAACTTATTTTCACCTCTTCAAAAGTAGAATGTCGCACAGTTAATATCATATATGTATATAAATTCGGTTAAAGATTGATTGATTTTAGAGAATTTGTCTTGATTCCATAGAGGATTCAAGTGTCTTAAAATTATTTGATATGGACCAAAATATTCGAAAAAATCGTTTTTTTTTTTAAGAAAATTTCAATACTATATGTTTATGTATAATGTTGCTTGCAAAATATATTGTATTAAGAGCAATCACCTGGCGTCCACGCTTAAAACACTATCCGTTTGATAAGTTAAAGGTTACGAAACAGGAAACAATTAAAAGTGGTTGTTTTTTCGTGACAAAAACTGAATCGGAAATAGTAATCTAGCATTCCAATATAGCGCATTTTTATATCTGAAGAAAAAAGCGCAGGAAATACCAATTTCGTGATTTTTTTTTAATAATAACCACATTTCTAACATTAACACCCTTCCCTTTTCTTATAATCCTTGCTTGCAGCTCATTTTATTGCTAGTTCTACGTTGCCTGTTAGCAACATTGTCCCTGCTGTACTTGAGAACGTAAATCATTTAATCGGAGAGGTATATTTCCGTAGGTGCAAGAGCCCTTCGAAATCTTGATATAAACAAATCCGCTAATCCTGATGGCTTACTCCTCATTCTTCTTCATCGCTGGCAAAACCGTTGCGTAAGCTTTTCCATCGCTCATAGTGTTCTGGAATCTTCACTTCAAGATGGAAATCAGCATTTTCCTAGCCTGTTCCTAAAAAAGGCTACTCTTCCTCCTCCTCCTCGTATTGACCAATTGCACTTACGTCCCTTCTTTCCAAGGTGATGGAATCGTTGATAAATCATCAGCTCAAGAAATATCTAGAAGATCGAAAGCTTCTTAATGACCGGCAATACAGCTTTCGAAGCAATCGTTCCAGTGGGTGATCTAATGACATATCTCACCGAAGAGTGGAACAGATCTTTACATCGTTTTGGAGAAAGTAAGATTATTGCGCTTGATACTTCTAAGGCATTTGATAGAGTTAGATATCAACGAAACCCTTATTCTTTGGATTAGAAATTACCTTCTAGATCGTTCAATACATATTTTATTGGACGGTTTCAAAACTGATCTTCACAAAATAAATGCTGGTGTTCCCCAGGGCTCCGTTTTGTCTCCGACTCTCTTCATCATTTTTATAAATTATCTCTTGGCTGAAACTTCTGAATCACTTCATTGTTTTGCCAATCACTCTACTCTCAGCTTCTAATACTAGTTTTTAAATTCACGTCCATCTCTTTCGGAAGTGGAATTGCAACGGTATCGTATGATAAATTCATTAAACTCCGATCTTTACAGCATTGTTAAATGGAGTACAAAAAACCGTGTGGAGTTTAATGCTTCGAAAACTCAATGCTGTCTATTGTCGTTAAAGCAAAATATACCCCCTATTTTCCTTAAATGACAGTTGCATCCAAGAAACCGAAAAGCTCTCAGTACTTGGTATGTGTGTTAACGACGATCTACTTTAGAATGATCACATTCTCGAGACGGCCAAAAATGCTGCTAAATGCATAGGATTTCTATATCGATTGAAAACAATTTTTCACCCCTTCTAATGTGGCTACCATTTATAAGGCGTTTATATGTACGTCCAAAACTCGAGTATAATGCAACCCTTTCGGTGGGGGCAGCACAATCTTTTCTCCATTTATTAGATAGAATTCAGAACAGAGCCTTAAAACTGATAGGAAACAGAGCTATCATGGATTCATTACCATCTATATTGAACACCGTCGGAATGTTTCATGTATTTCCTTGTTTTATCGCTTCTTTCACAAGCAATGCTCACACGAAGTAGCCAGTTGCATTCCTCCCCTTTATCAGTTCACCCGTGATACCCGTTTCGCTATATAGAGATTTGTTTTTTAGTCGCACAACACGATTATGGAATAACTTACCCGGCACAGTTTTCCCGTGCCATTTCAATTTGCAAACATTCAAGACCAATGTTCATCGACATCGACTTTTATTCCATGATTTTACTAAACCATGGAAAAGGACTTAATTCCTGAAATAAACTTATACGAGTACGAGTAAAAAAAAAACGAAAAAAAAAGTGATGTATATTAAAAATCTACTACAATAATAATAAGAATTAAGTCCTGGCTTAAATTTTCACATTAAAAAAAAGAAATTTTCGCGGAATAGTTAAGTGATGTTTATCAAAAATTCTTTAAAAAAATCTACTACAACAAGTAAGCAATCTTTTTTTTCTATATTCTGTGTCTATCTAAATTGATTGTCATTTCCTTGTGTCTTACTGTAGGTCTTTTATATATATGGGAACCTTGCGTGCTTTCACGCCAGTGACAAACTATGTCCCTTATTTTTAACTTGGCGTCACAGACTGCCTATGTTTTTTTTAGCTCCAAAACTAAAGGTACCCTCCATACACTCGTAATGCATAATCTTATTTGTCTCAAAAACGGCTCTAACGATTTTGATAAAAAAAATTAGGTGTGATATTATAGACATGGACTACATTTTAGTCAAAAAAAAATTTGGGAAAAATGTTATTAACTGTACCTGTCATAGAACCGTTTTTTTTTTTTTGATTTTCGACTTTCTCATCGACGGCTCTAACGATTTTAACCAAAAATTTTCAGCAGGAACTCCCTTAAGTTTAAAGTAATATTGTTTATAAAAATATTCGAAAAAAATATTTTTTTGGGATTTTTGAAAAAAAAATCCAAGTTTTTTCTTGAAAATTTTTAAAGAAATTTGTTAGGTATATACAAAATTAATTTAATAATAAAAAGATGTTTAAACTTTCTTTGCATAAATTCATACTTTTCTGGAAATCAGACGGCAATCCCATGCATTTGAACATTATTATCTCATTAAACCCATGTTTTATATTGATAAAATGTATTTTAAATTCATAAGTACTTTTACATAAGAGCAAGTTCGTGCGATCCAGTGTGCATTTTATTTTTTATTGAAATGTATTTCTTTATAATGCTGCTGGTGTTATTGGTTTGGTCTTTATTAGACGGGCGTCGCACAGGTGAGTCCTTCCTCACATCATGCGATTTTCTCCATTGATTTCAAGACCATCATGACTTTCATGACTTGGTTCGATGCCAAAACCATTACATGAAAAGGATTTCGATTTATATTTCTTCTTCTTTGATTTTATGTTACTACACACGTATATAACAAAGGTTTCAATTAATATCTACCTAAAAACATGATTACTTTTGATGATATCGATAGATTCATAAGATGTGTGCATCGGCAAGAAATTGTGTTACAGGCAGACGACTTGGTCGAATTTGGGATCGACTAGTATATAATCGTCATAAAACTGGGAAAAATCCGTTTTTTAACGAAATTTCGTTGGTTTTGATTGAGAAAATGGATTTAAAATTTACAAAAATAAAACAAAACAAAGACAATTTAAAGCACTATTTCATTAATTTGAAGGAATGTCGATTAAGTTACCTACCGGTTTTTAGGCGAAAGACTGGCAAGCACAATAATTTTTAATATGTTCAGTAACTTTTCAACACTCATGATAGTTTTTTTTTTTATTCTTTATTACTTTTACAATTTAAGTTTCATTAAATTAATAAATAACACGATAATGACAAACAAAATAACCAAGTAGCAAAATAAAAATAAAATATTTTACGCTCTGTCACTTTTGTGCTATTTTGGATGTTATACGGCACCGTGGTCGTCTTCATAATATACCAATGTTCAATTGGAGTCAACTTTTTTTGATGAATGCGCTATCCACTGATAATAATGTGATAATATGAAATAGTCGCTTACTGTATTTTGTATTTTACCTCTCATTAGTAGTTTATTTTCTGTATTCCTATATCTAAAATCGCTTATTCTTGGAGTTCAAATACATACATCAGGCAGGATTTCAGACACAAAAAAAAACAAATTGCATCTGTGAGTTACTTTATAAGCACAACTAGAGTACTCAGCATGGAGAATTCAATATCAGTTGCAGTTGTAACTCCTGCAACTGTTGAATGAACTACGATGCTGCGATATACTAATGTATAAGAGTAAAATATTTCTGTGTTCTGCTTTCGTTCAAGTTGCCTAGTTTAAGATCAAGTTACAATTCGTTTTTCCTTTCAAACAGGGTGTCTTGAAATTTGCAACTAAATATTTTGTTTTGGTTCAATATATATTTCAATACATAGTTTTTAATTTTGAACATGTTTCTCGAAAATAGCATTTTTGTTGATTCCTGGAAAAATTCATAAATAAATCGGGTTCAAAAACAATTAAAAACGATTGCAAATCTTCAATTGATTTCTAAGATTTTCAAATCCTTAGTTAAAATTAAAATGTATGATGCAGTTAAAGCACACAGTATCTCGCCCTTTCAACATGGTTTTGTTACTGGGAAATCCACAGAAATTAACCTTACATTATTTACTAGCTTCTGTATAGACACAATTGAAAAAAGAAGCCAAGTTGACGTCATATATACTGACTTTTCAAAAGCATTTGATAGAGTTAGCCATAAACTACTTTTTTTAAAGCTTAAATCTCTACGTTTTCACTCTCAGATGTTCAGCTGGATTAAAAGCTATCTAGTAAATCGAGTTCAATTATTAAAAATCGGATCAACTAAATCGGGTCTAATTTTAAATTACTCAGGAGTTCCTCAGGGAAGTCATCTGGGTCCTCTCTAGTTTTTACTTTTAGTTAATGACTTACCTAACTTGGACTCACACATCACACTGCCTTTCAAAAAATGTTGTGTTCTAACATTTTCTGGCCTTTAATCCGACTTTATTTGACTACTGTATATCCGAGAACGTTCTTCAAATAGTTTCTAATCATAAGAATTTGGGAGTTATTTACGACTGCAGACTGCATGTTGATTTTATTGTGTCCAGAGGCAATTATATGCTTGGGTTTTTGTTAAGGAATTCTAACGACTTTAAGTGTCCTTATACAATAAAATCACTTTTTGTTAGTTTTGTTCTACTGATTATGGAATATTGCTCGGTAGTTTGGTTTCCTTGCTACAGAAATGCGTCCAATAGAATTGAAAGAATTCAGAAAAGATTCACAAAATATTCGCTTCATAAACTTGAATGAACCCTGCCTTTACCAACAAAAAGAGATCGGTGTGCGTTGATTGATATGAATCCTCTTGAAACTAGAAGAATCTATTATTTTTTGGTCTCAGTTCCAAGAGATAGAATAACAGGGCATATTGATTGTGCTCCTTTATTAGAATTATTTATAAGACATACACCGGGACGTTCTCTTAGACCAAGAGATAATCCATTTTTCTTCATATCACGTTATTCGACAAATTAGGGATTGAATGAACCGGTTACAAGAGCCTGTTATTTTTTTAATAAATACCTATGCCCATGTAATCGAACTTGAAAGTTCAAAAGAATAAGAAATATTAAAAAAAATTATTCTGAACTCAATTGTAATAGATTAATAGAATTTATAAGGCAATAAACTTTGAGTGGACCATAGTAATCGTAGACCATTGTAATATTTACCAATTGTAGCTGCAGAGTTATCTGGCCAAGTGAGAGTATCGTTAAAGACTATCCCTAAATTTCGAACATTAGCAATGTAGGTATTCGATAGATGTTTGACCTAATGTTATTGGTGGAAAAGAGGAAGTATCCAATTTACGCTTGTAAATGCAAATAATCTTTGATTTCTCTGCATTAATCGATAAATTGTGCTTGAGTGCCCACTGTTAAATTATTTTTAAATCCAGTTGACAAGTAAAAGTATGATTATTGAATGTTATCAGCAAACATATGGACAGTACAATGTTTTATTAGTTTAGGAATACCGTTTACATAGAGTGAAAACAGTACAGAACCGATAATGGAGCCCTGTGGAACACCCGCAGGTACCATAAGGAATGGTGACATATTATTTCCAACAGCTACACATTGCTCACGACCATCTAAGTACGAAGCCAAGAGTTGGACGGATAAGAACGAAAATCCAAAAGTGTGCATCAACTTCTTGCAGAGAATGGAATGGCTTACTGTGTCGAACGCTTTTGAGATGTCTAACAACGTTATAAATCGTTATAATCATTGTAATCTACGTTCACAGTTGAGCTCGACCGTTGTTTACCAAAACACAGTTTGCATAGCTGTTGCCAGAAAATTTTCCCAGACTTCAGGATTAAGGAAGTTTTCATAGTAGAGTCGCTTTGCAGCCCTAATACTAACTACAAACAAATAACGAACATTTTTATATGTGTCTAAAAATACATAAAGCTTGTGTCGCTTCCAACGAGCATAATGCAATATTTCGATTCTGTATCAAAACGGATAATTCTTTACTAAGCCAGGGTAGCCAGTTTAACAGAGGGCGTTTATATCGAAGTGAAAAATACTGATCAAAAAGTATTTTAATATTATGTTCTAGAAATGAAAGCTACTAATTTACTGATGTCATAAGAAAAATATCATCCCATGGTATTTGGATAGCGTCAGACTGTAAACTATAGTTATCTATATTTTTGAAACCTCTGTAGGTAATAACATTTTTAGCTATATCTAGATAGATAGATAGATACATTGCTTTATTTCTCTGATAAATATTCAATAACACTTTATTTCATATAAAACAATATAAACAAAGAGAAATATAGTAGAAGCATTTATAATTTTTTAAAAATTGTTTTAAATGCCACTTCATATTCAAGAATTAAATATAATTAATTAATAATTGGGTGGGGTGACCCTTCAAAAGTATAGAGCTAAGAATAAATTCAAGTATACAGTGAATTTAAGTGATTGAAAATTGAACAATTCAAACATGATATACAATAATTAAGTAAATAACATTGCACATATGATTCAATACAAGCATAATCAATACTGAACAACCATATTTTTAAATCTTTCAAAAATTTAGACGGTGATCCTTCTGTTCTGAGATAAAGAGGTAATTTATTAAAAAATCTACAAGAAATTATGCTATAAAACTTACGAAAAGCAGTGGTGCGTGAATGAGGAATGGTAACTAAAAATGAGTGATTTCCACGCATGTTATAATTTTCAAGAATTCTTAAATTTCGATGGCCAGATCTCAAAAAGAATGTTTTTAATACCTTAAAACAATACAGATGGCGTAAAGGAAGAATTTTCAAACTCGCAAATAATGGAAAACTATGATCCATACGTGATTTTCTTAATATTTTTCTTATTAAATATTTTTGTAATATTAAAAGTGGTTGAATTTTATTATAGTTTGTTCCTCCCCAGCAGGTTATGCCATATTGCATCTTAGAATGAAAAATACTGTAATAAATCGTTTTTAAAAGCTCATTTCTACAAACAGAGCGCAAATAAAAAAAGTGTCTGAGAACGGAACGAATGTACTGTCTCAACTTTTCAATATGACCAGAGAAATTCATTTTTGAGTCAATAGTTATTCCTAAATATTTGAACTCGTCTACCTTTTCAATTTGAAAACAATTCTCACTGCATGGTAAATCCTTATTAAAAGTATTCTTTGATTTTGATTCACATTTGCAGTAACATAATTTAAAACTTTCACATTCCGGAGAGTGGTAAAAAACATTTACGTTAAGGTTATGGACATTCGATAAACTAAACAACATAAGTTTTGTTTTAGAGCTAATGACTAAATTATGTCTAGCAAACCAAACTCGTAGAATACTTAAATCCCAGTTTATATCAGCCGTTAAGTCTAAAACACTTTGTGCCCCATACGCGAAACCGATATCATCAGCGAATGCTGTTAAGTCACCTTTGAAAGGCAACTCAAACAGTGAATTAATATATATTAGAAAGAGTAATGGTCCAATTACTGATCCTTGAGGCACACCCATATTAGTATATTTCTTACTGCTTCTAATCTTACCAATTTTAACCTTCTGAGATCGATTTCTAAGATATGACGTAAACCATAAGAGCATGGAACCCCTAAAACCTACACACTCTAGCTTTTTTATTAAAATGTTGTGGTTAACCATATCAAATGCTTTTGCTATGTCAACAAATAAACCTCCTGTATATTTTTTATCATCTAAACGTTTAAATATGTTTGAGCAAAAATCTAAGAGTGCATCTTCCGTTGATTTTTTTTCACGAAAGCCAAACTGCGATGGATTAAAAAAGTGTTTACTATTAAGAAATTTCACGGTCCTTGTCTTAACAAGTTTTTCAAAAACCTTACTTACTGACGGGAGCAGCGAGATGGGTCGGTAATTATTAACCTTATCCTTCCCACCTTTTTTATAAAGTGGGACGACATCAGCACATTTCATCGCATCTGGAAATACACCAGATATTACGCTGTTATTGAATATGTGAGCTAGGATGTCGATAACAGACCATTTAATATATTTTAAGAGAAGGTTAGAAATGCCATCGTTTCCACAGCTGTTAGTATTTTTAAGATTATTTATAGTTTTTGAAACTTCTAGTGCTGTGATAGGTTCAAAGAAAAAACTATTACAATGTTGGTCGCTACGATAGCAGTTCAGGCAAGATTGTGGTCTTACATTTGGAAGAGTGTCTTGTGCTATATTTACAAAATAATTATTAAACTTATTAGCAACTTCCCGTTCATTCTTGAAGACAATGTTATTAATGCACAGCTCAACAGGGTTTTTATCTTTAGAAGTTTTATTTAAAATACTATTAACAATTTTCCATTCACGCCTGGAATTACCTTTAATTTCGTTAAACTTATTTCTATAATACTCATCTCTAAGTAATGGAATTTCATTTTTAAGTTCAGAACAAAGTTTTTTGTACCTCGTTTTTAATTTTCTATTTTGCTTGTGCTTATAACATTTTACTCTTAGTTTGTTCTTCGTTTTAATCCTCTTTACTAGTCTTGTGGATATCCAAGGCTTTAATCTTTTGTTTTTGTTTTTGTAGGCTGACAAATAAGTACACTTTTCCATGTTTCGCTTTATAATTTCAACAAAAAGATCATACGATTTTGATGCATCATTTTCATTATAAACCAAATCCCAAGATTCAAATAAAAGCGAACTATTAAGTTTAGTGTGATCAACTCTAAGCATTTCAACAGTATGATTATCATACTTGTTACATTTAATTTTATTAAACGTTTCCAAAATCAATCCGGTCATTGAGTGATCAGTGATTTGGTAATCGAAAACTATTTAAATGTCGTAAGTTAGGTAGATTACGAAACACGCTGCAGAAAGTTGACTGTAAAACAAGGTTCTATATTTATGTTGTTAGCAAAGAACGCATCTAATAGTGTAGCTGTGTCATATGCAAAATGTGTGGGAGTAAAAACCCTAGGATAAGTAAAATCAATGCATTTAAATTTCTCTATTAACTGAGCCGAAGCACAAACGTAAAGTAGATTACAATTTAGGTCACCGCAAATAATATACAACTTAGTTACTAAGCTAACTCTAATCCATGCTGTTGGCACAAAGTGGCTTTTCGTCCTCTTTGATCCCGAGCACGCTGCCTTAAGTCATCTAGGCCGAGCGTTCTAGTATACACGGTCGCTTGGTCTTTGCACATTAGGTCAACTCGAAACTAGGGGTCGGTACTCAAAGATTCTCTTGACTGAAGAATTGTTATCCATTCGTTTCCGGTCGATGTGTTTTGCCTCATTGAACTAAAAGATCCGCATCTTTGTATAGTTCAAAGAGTTCGCAGGTTTTATTTTCTCCTCCATTCGCTTACCTTGACTAAATATCCATCGAAACATTTTTCTTTCAAAAACTGCAGTATCAGCACTCGCGTTCTGTTTATGGTCCAACACACGCAGCAATAAAGCAGGACTGGTAGTATTAGGGAGGGCGTTTGATTTGCCAAGCTGATGTAGCAGCAGTTTTCTATAGGCCAATTCTTCAGCCGATCTTCACTAAGGTGTCGTCCGTGCAATTAATATTTACTCCATGATAGATGAAATTTGGAATATAGTGCTTTTGTTTTTAAAGTCTGCCTTATTTCAGTGCATGTTTGGGATAGTTTGAAGGAGCTATTTTCAGATTGCACCACGTTTTTTCTAATATCATTAAAATAAATGTCAACGATCTGCCAGGACGAAAGCCACTCAAGTACTTTCCAACTATATTTTTATAAAACTTCTTAAGAAGTACCTCGATAGTTCTATGAGAAAATAGGATCACTTTTTTTTGAATATCTGGCATGTGTAGTATAAGGGAAGCTTGTCAGAAGCATACTTCCTTTCACCCACCGGCCATACTTGATGGTTGATGGTATGAACATCACCACCCTATTTTAAGAGTTTTTTGATAAATCATCAGATGGCACTGCTTACTATATCAAGTAAACCTAGATGTCTTCTAAATTTGCAGTGCCCAGTTAAGATCCTGTTATTATTCTTATAGGTTGTTCCTACTTAAGTTTATCCAGGTTGTGAAACGTTGCTGGTTGTAATTACCCTGTAGTAGTTTCGACTGCCTTAGCTTCGGGAGTTCGTTCCATTCAACGGATCTGCTGGCCTTCTCTTCTTGTTTATTTTTGTTTTTGATGACATTTTCTCTGCAATAGGTCTCAGGCCCGGTTAGAGGGGTTGATACTATTTTTCCTAAGGTGTCTGCCTATTCGTTTCCATTAACACCCACGTGACCAGGTACCCAGTGAAGTGTGACCCAGTTCTGTTTGCCAAGTTTGTTTAGCCTGTTTATGCACGCAGAAGTCTTTTCCAGGTAAATGATATGATTGTTGTCTTTTAGGGGTTTATTGATAATCCTACAGATATACACCATTTCCGTGTAATTGTTAGTGATTTGGGTACTATCGCAAAGAGTTTCAATGGGTACACATTTTCTAATAACAGCGTGATCTTGTGAAGTTGTCAATTACGTTTTCCAAAGTTTTCAGTACAAAGGATGTTAAGCTTATTGGGCTGAAGGACTTTGAATGGGTTGTATCTTTAGTGCTGCCAGCTCAAATGATTATATTATATGATTTGGCGATTTTAATCTCCCACACATTGAATGGTCTCCCATGGATCGCGGCGAGGGTACCTACTACCATCCAACCAATGTCAAATCTATTGTATTACAGATTCTAGCTTGTTTCAAGTAAGTGGCGTCACCAATAGCCTTAGTAGGCAACTCGACCTCATCTTCACATCCGACCCTGATAACTTCATAGTAATTGAAAAAAATCAACTTCTTTCTACTCTTGGGCGTTTCCACCCGCCTCTCCTACGAAACAGTTAATACTTCCACTGTTCCTGAGTACAATTTCAAATATCATAAAGCCAAATTTCAAGAACTTAACAAGCTTCTCAATAAAATCGAATTCAATTTTGCTCAAAAAACAATTAATGAAGCAATAACAACTATCTATACTGAAGTCTTCAGCCATTTTGCTTACTCTGTACCGCTTATCCCACGTAAGAATATGTCTGTCTCATCACCAACTGCCTCTGCCTCTACAACAAAGAACTTAGATCATTTCGTGACCTAAGAAATAAACTGTGGAAAAATTATTTAAGATCCAAATCCCATTATCACTATCAAGCTTTTTCAGACGCTTTGACGGAATTTTCGAATCTCTGCGAACGACATTATAAAGAGTATATCATTCGCATGCAATCCTCAATAAAATTGAATCCCAAATGTTTCTATGAATTCATTAATATAAAAAGAGAATCAGATCGCTATCCATCTCCAAATATCCAATTTTGTCTCCCGTTCAATATGATTTATTGGCGGGCAGATCAACAACTACCAACCTGGTAGAATTTGTTTCCCATGTTCTGTACATAATGGATGATGGGTGCGAAGTCGATGTTAGTGCTACCGACTTTGGCAAAGCCTTCTGTGTGTTTCTCTACTTCCTTCATCTTATTGCTGAATTCATATTTCCATACTTCTCGATTCCCCTTAATGCACCGGAGAACCAAAAGGCAGCCATGTAGGTCCACTGTTATTTATTTTAGCTATCAAAGATGGTGCTCTTGTTCTTGATTGCGGACTATCTATTTATGTGGACGATATGAAAATCTATCAACGCATCTCGTCACCTGCCGATGTTTTTTCTCTGGTGCCAAAAAAAACTCCTTGAGCTCAATGTCAGTAGATGTCACAACTTAACGTTTTCACGCAAACGCCTCCCTCCCCCACCCCCCAAAACTACTATATAAATGGTGTTCTAGAAAACCTGTAGTTAATTCCACCTGTGACTTATGAATCATTTGTGTTAGGGAAGTTAACTTTCGTTCCCCCATTGACAACTTTATCAATAAAGCCAACTCGACGTCGACGCTTGGTTTTATTAAGGCCAAAAGACTTCTCTGACCCGTACGTTACAAAATCTCTTTTTGATTTATTTCTCCGACTCATTCTTGAAAACGTGTCTGAAATATGGTCCCCTTGACAAATTACCCAAATCAAACGGATCGAAGTCGTCCAGCATAGGTTTATTAGATTTGCTCTGCGTAGTCTTCCGTGGGATGATCATTATCAACCATTTCCTTACTCTGATCGCTTACAGCTGATCGACCTTCAGTTCCTTGAAAATTGACGTGAAACCGGAGATGCAATTTTTATTTTTGACATATTAATTACTAATATTGACTGCCCTTATCTGTTAAGTCTTTTCTCTTTTAATACTAAAGCTGTAAAATGAAAACAATTCCTCAAATGTTTTTGATTTCCGCACCTCTTAACCAGTCCTTCGAAATTCTCTCCTCTCTTACTGATCCCCATAACTTTCTTAACCCGCCTCTTAGCTATTTAACTTAAGTTATTATTGCAAAATTTTAACTTTTTATTCCATCCGTTCTTAGTGTTATATTCTTATTTTATTTTAAATTACTTTTTTTTAGTTTTAAGTTTAGAATGTATAAGCGTAAAGTAAATAAAAAAAATAATCTTAGGCCAGGCGCGCACATTCAATTTTTAGTTTCGCAACTGTTTAGTTGCTAAAATGAAACATATGAAAGTTTGTGTTTTGACACAAACTAAACGATTGCCTTAAATTAATTCGCAACAGTTGAGCTGTTTTCTATAAGCGCAAGGGAGAAAAAGAGCGTGAACGTGAGTAAAGAGTTGCCAGTGCGCGGTACTCTATCAACTGGTGATTAAACTATTGGATTTCGATCACAGTTGCCAGTGCGCGGCTAGCCTTAGAAAGACTTCGAAATATTCAATGGTACCATCCAATTTTATTTACAATGCTCTAAGTTTTCAACCTTGCTTGACTGGGAATTATATTGGGATAATTTGTTCTTGGAGACACCCTGTTTTTATATGGTAAGTATCAACTTCATCACGTTTATGTATTCTTAACTTCCAAGATGATGCTGTTGCTCTGTAACATTGCTACTGCAAAGATGATCATGACGATAGCTGTTGGCTGCGCATGCTGCGACACTATGCGCTGCAGTGGGTAGCAGCTAATAGCTCCTCCATACCTAGATCCGGTTCTGGCTGACCTATTTCCGGTTTTTATTTATGCGAATTATGAATAGCGCGCATACACAGGCAATCATGTAAATACTTACTTCATAAAATTAACTGCAGGCGGATCAAATCTGAAGTGTTATAGGAAGAGTTTTGTAGTAAGCAAAATACTGTGTTGTTTCTATTTACTTAATTTAATTTTGGTTTTGGAATGTTTTTCTCCAGGACTCATACGAATTGATTGGACAAGGAAGCAAAGTATTGAATTTTGAGAAGAATATAATGCAACCAAAACAAAAGAGTTTTTGTTCTTATTTTTCGTTTTGTTGCAAATTGGCCACAATCTCAAATTCTCTTGCAGCAATGGTTTGTTACCTGTTGCATGCAAAATACTCGCATTATTTCCCACAGAATTTTTAGAATAACCCATACCCGTGACAATTGAAAATTTCAATGTTTTGCCAACCTGTCATGCTGAGCAAATGACAACTCAAACAACATAGAAAAGTTGCATTTGTGCTAGAAATGAAGAAAACAAACGTGGTCGCCGACAGGTAGCTACATTAAGGAATTGACAGAGAACTGCAGCTTCCGTGAAACCGTGTAAAACACATTACATCACCGTTGTTAAATTCCTTGCAAAAAGGTTTTTCAATCTCTACTCGACAGGTAGTACATAGACATAACTTTTAACTTTTGTTCTGAAAATTTAATTTATGATCCGACAAGTTTGAATATTTCAGGTGACACTTTATCTTTAAGTGAAGTAGGTTGCGGGTATTGCAATAATATTTGCAAACAAACAAACCAAATTACCCGCAGGCAACGATGACAAACAACCCAGAGGTAGTTCTTTCGATCTTGTATATAGGAAGGTCTGGTTTTGGTAAATTGACCAATCGATTGTTCCATGGTTTCCTCCCTGAGACTACCGTTCTTGTAGGGACGTAATCGCGTTCAGTTCTTAGTGATGCAATTAAACTAAGCGCCTAAGGCGGAGTATATATTATTCGAATTCAATGATATCGTTGTGAGTTAAAAAAAAAAAATAAGTGCAATTAGGAGTTGCAGATATTCATTGCTGGGCCAAAGTAAAGACAGACCATTTTTATGGGAAAATAATTCTTAACAATTGAGAACTCGTTACTGGTCGCTAGTCGGCCGTTTGAATATAGGGCGCATTGAAATTTGATTAAGAAGTAAGCAAAATCAAATTAGTTAAAAATCAGTTCTTATGCTGTTAACGATATTTGAATTTGATTTTTAGATTTGGTAAAAATTTAAATAAAATTTGGGATCGTATTGTTGGTTTTTATAGGAAAATAAGAGTTTTATGATTCATTACTTGTTAAATTAGTAATATATATAATTTAAGTTTTTAAAAGAGCTTGTAATTCTTCTACACTAGTTTAAGATGTCGTTTTATTTTATGTTTTTTGTTTGCTTGTTTGACACTATTTCAGTGCTTATCAACTAAGATTTGAAATACCAACAGCTGCACCAGCTGTGTCTCAACTCATACGTCAACCATTCTGTTAAATATAACATTCGTCTATAATACACTTTGTTACTTATCACTTCACTAAAATATAATCATGTAATCTTTAATTAGTTTATCATGTACATATTTATCAGAATTTTCTAATTTAGTTTTTTTTCAGTCTGAATAAAATCTTGTTCATAAAAAGAGCTTTGTTTCACTTAAGAAAATTTTATTATTAGATAAATAAAATTATAACCAATACATTCCAGGCACAATAAGATTTAACTCTCAATTACCTTGGTGTAGTAATGCTTTCGGATCCATCAGATGTTCTTTAAATCCCCGAGAACTGTTTTTTATCAACTACGAATTACTTAAACGGTTTATAAATTGAGTACCATGTATTGAGAAGTCTGAGGAAGTCTGATACAGTTGTACCCAATTTAGCTATGGACGAGTTAGTGATGGGCCGAACATGCAACTCATCTGGTCGTGGATATAGAAGTTTAGAATAGAAATGACAACTGGTAACGAAGATCCTTCCGGAAAATCAACGACAGCATCGACGACAAAACATGTATTTTATTCAAGACTAGGAATCGTTGAGGAAAATTGCTGGTTTTACTGGAACAAATAAATTTACAGGGAACGCTGTAAATTGTTGAGTTGAAAAACAAACTCAAGATTCATTTATAAAAAATTCAAATCTTAGCAATAAACTTAAGCGACAACAATGCTGGAATGATTTCGAACTGCTTCGATTGCTTGGAAACTTTTTTTTATTGACGAATAATACGTGTTTTCATATTGATGGCTATGTTAAATATAATGCACGACTGGATCGCACGAACTTGCTCTTATGTAAAAGTACTTTGGATTTTAAAATACATTGTATAAATATAAAACATGGATTTAATGAAATAAAAATGTTCAAATGCATGGAATTGCCCTCTGATTTCCGGAAAAGTATGAATTTATGCAAACAAAGTTTAAAAATCGTTTTATTATTAAAGTAATTTTTTATATAACAAATTTCTTTAGAATTTTTCGAGGACAAAATTTGGGATGCCAGCTTTAAGTATTTAGTAGTATATATTTTAGGAGATAATTTAAAAAAAAATCGTTCAATCTTTTTAAAAATATTAATTTTTCAAAAAAATGGATTTTTTTTTTTCAAAAATCCCAAAAACAATTTTTTCGAAAATTTGTATAAACAATATTATCTTAAGCTTAAGGGGGTTATTGCTGAAAATTTTCGGTTAAAATCATTAGAGCCGTTCGTTGATGAGAAAATCGAAACCGTTAATAACATTTTGCCCCAAAACTTTTTTTTGACCAAAATATAGTCCATATCCATAATATCACACCTAATTTTTCCTTGCAACTTATAGGCAAGTTATGCATTCGTAAAAAAAATCGAACTCGAGATTTTGATCAAAGTTGACATTACGATGATAGCGAAGACCAAAAAATTGGGTCTCGCAATTCTGTCTGTCTGTCTATCGGTTCGACTACAGCCTAAACGGCTCGGCTGATTTTTTTCAAACTTGGTAGATATGGGTTTTAATTTTTCCCCGCAAACGTTTTTTTCTTTTTTTTTAAGACCAAAAATAGCGGTACCTGCCATACGATTTTTTTCGAAATTTTATAAATATTTTTTTTTTTCTCAAAAACTGTCCCACAGAATTTAAAAAAAAAATTGAAAAATTTGATTTAGTTAAAACTAGGTAATGGTTAAAAAAAATTTTCCAAAAAATTGTTATTTTTGGTAGCCCCCCTGGGTCCATTTTTTTTGTTTTTGATTTTCTCAAAAACGGTACAGCCGATTTAAATCATTATTTTTATGCTAAGGCTCCTGCAAAGTTCGAATAATTTTACATATTCAAATTTTCAATTTTTTCTTTTTGGATTTTTAAAAAAAATTTCAACATTTTTTTTTTGGAAACTCAATATTTCGAAAACCCCATGCTCGATTTTTTTCAAACTTGCCAAATAAAAGTTTCTTAGCATAATCTACAAGATTTGAGAAAAAATTAGTTTTATCTGAAACTAACGGTACCTTCCATACAAAAGTTAAAAAATGGTTTTCGAAAATCGTATTTTTCTCGAAAACGGTTCCGAAAATTTTGCTAAAATTTTATTTCTTTTGATTAATTTTTACGATCTATAATTTAATAAAAAAAAATTTAAATCTAGATATTACTGACTGTACCTACGATACAACGATTTTTTCGAATTTTGAATTGCTCGTTATCGGCATAACAGATTTTAATGAAATTTTTTATACAGAAGCTCCTAAAAAGTTTAAAAAACATTGCATTTCAAAACTTAAAAAAAAATATTTCTTCAATTTTTGGAAAATTTGATATCTCAAGAACGGCTTAATATTTTTCTTGGAAATTTAACTCTCATTCGTACAATAACAAAAACTTAAGGTTGGTGTACCAATTTTTTTTTAAATGTTTTAAAAATTTTGTGAATAAAAGGTTATTTTTTTAAGAAACCACTACAATGACTTATAATTTTTGTTCTTGCATAAATTCATATTTGCATAGCATTCTGTCTTTATCTCTTATGTACTACTAAAAGAATTTAAAAAATGCATTTTATCCTTATGAACAGTTTTCTTTAATTACATTCGTTTTTAAAATTCCTAGTCTATTTCATAGTGGCAAGTTCGTTCGACCAAGTCGTGCATTTTATTTTTTATTAAGATCGTTAGAGCCGTTTTCGAGATAAATAAGATTGTGCATTATATGTAGGTGTATGGGAGGGGGGTACCGTTTGGTTTAGAGCTAAAAAAAATTTCAATTCCTCCTCTAGGGAATCACTGAAGACCCTGAAGTACCAAGTTTGAAGAAAATATCTCCAGCAGTTTAGGCTGTAGGTCGACGTACAGACATACAGACAGACGGACGGAATTGCCGGAACCACTTTTTTCGTCTTCGCTATCATCGTAATGTCAAACTTTGATCAAAATCTTGAGTTCGATTTTTTTTTTCCAAATGCAGAACTTGCCCTATAGTAGCTATATCGCAAGTAAAAATGATTTGTGTGATCTGAACCAATGTTTTCAAGTTTTTTTTTTAGATTATCGAAGTTCCATTCATAGTACTACTGGTGTAAGTCCGGCAGAATCAATGTTTAATAGAAGTATTAAAACACGACTAGATTAAATTAATCCAATGAAATCTAAAAATAATGTAAATTTAGAATTTATTCAAAATAATGTTAAAAAAACATCCATAAAAACAAAAAAAAATGTATGAAGGTCATGGTAAAAGAAATCTAAACAAATGTGATTTTGTAATGACTAAAGTTTTGAGTAAAGCAGGAAAAGTAACTTGGGTTAAAGGCAAAATTTTAAAATCTCGGCAAACAATACTTTAGGTGTGTTTTATTCACTGCTGCATAGCTAGCACGAAAAGAAGCTAGTAAAAAAATGGCAGCTTTGCTGGTAATAGAACTTTAAATTATTGAAATGAAGATGGCGCTATGCAGTCAATTTTAGAATTATTTTGTTTCGCGAATATTGGCAGTTACTCATATTTGAAAGTTAAATCACATTTCACATTTGAATTTGGCATTAGGAGCATCGGTTATAAAGTATGTAAAAATGGAGAAAAGGTAAATATATAAAATTAGTTAGATTAGATTAGTAGATTTTGCAATTCCGAAAAGGTTTCCAATTTGTCGAAATGTCACGTTGTTACAAATATACCACACAAACATGAGCATTTCTTTTTTGGCGTCGATTCGTAGCTGTGAAGATTTCAGAAAGAATATTTAACTGAAATTAAATTGAAAGAGGATTATGTATGAAAAAAAAAACAAACACAAATGAATAAATGTCCTACCGACCAATTAATTCTTCCAAAATGGATCTTTTCAGTCTGAAATGTGTTTTGAAATCATCATCACTGCAGCCTTTAATAGTTATCGGCGTGGGTATTATCGATCATTTCATTGTGAAGCATTTGGAACACCTCGTCTGGAGTATTTTCCTTTTTGTATATCATTTCTGCAATAAACCTCTTTTCCAGGGGGTGGATTCTCTGATATTGAAGTTAAATCCGCATAAAAATAACTTTGTGTGGATACTAGATTAAGCATTTTGGTTAATCCAGGTATAGAGTTTTTACGTACCTTTTTTTGTGAAGAAATAACATCTTTGGTTGCGTTGTGGAGGGGATGCTTTAGGTCGGCTAAAGCCTTGCTCCAAAATTCAAAAAAGATTGATAGCCAGTTTCTAGTCGTGAGGCTTCGATTCTGGTTGCTTTTAGTGCTTAAGAAGCAATTATTTATGTACGCATCAATACCATTGCCATTTTTAACCGAATAGTCCACATACTACATGTTGCAAGATCTTCTACAAGAGTTTTTGCTATTTTCAACGTTAATTCTAGATGAGGTCTTTTTTTTTTGAGCATATTATTTTAAGAACGTTATTCCGTCGTTTCAATTGATAAACTACGTTTTTTACCTGAATATTCCATTTCAAATTTCCACTGAAAGTAACACCTAGTATTTTTAGTTATTTTGAAAGTGCGATTGTTGATATTTAAAGGAAGCTGACGGCAGTTTCTTTTTCTGCAGAGATGAAGCAAATCTACCGGCGACTGCATTCAGAACTGCAGCGTAGTAAACATCATCAGGAAAAGCATTTCTGGAAGAGACTCTAAGATATCAAACCTGGCTCTGACAAGTTTAAAAATATTAATGTGATTGTTGGAAGAGCGAACTGAGTTCCAAACAACATCCTTCACGGACAAGAAGTTTTAGCAACTTCTGCTGAGAAAGCTAAAGCGTTTGCCAATCACTTTCTCGAAAGTTTCAAAGACTGCCTTTCCATACACCTTCCTGACTTTTTTGAAGAAGTAGAAACTCGCTTTCAGGAAATGTAAGCAACCACCAAAACCGTGACCTTGTTCAACGAAGAAAACCCATGATCGAAGCCGACACTGACAGATGTTTTCAGGCCTCCTGAAGAAGTGACTGACATTATCTTCACTGAAAACTCAAAAATATCAGCAGGAAGCGAGAAGATTTCTTACTACGTACCTAGAAAGTTTTCAAATCTTGCTGCTCTCCTGTTGACTATAATCTTCAACAACTGCCTGAACAAGAGATATTTCCCTGCAGCCTGGAAAACGGCAAAAGTTGTCCCCGTCCCGTAAAAGAACAACTGCGCTGTATGAGCAAGATACTAGAGGCGTTGATATTGAAGAAACTCAACGTTTTCTGCAGAGAAAAAGATGCCATACCGAAGTTCCAGTACGGCTTTCGAAATAAACGTACATACACTATTGGGACTCCATACGGATGTTTTACTTGGACTCAACAAAAAGGAAACCACTGTAGCGTGCCTGCTGGCCATCGAAAAAGGCTTAGCCAACGTTTGAATAAAAGGATTACTATTCAAACTCTCGAAACTTGGACTTCCTAATTACTTCCTAACCCATAGACTTTTTTATGTACAGGTAGCAATGCATGAATCACTAACTAAAAACTTGGACCGCTGCTGTTCAATATTTACACTGCTGATCCACCAGCCAACATACCAGAAGACGAAGCTTAATGCACCAGAAATTGCTGCCAGGATAGTTCAAGATCACATTAAAAACCTATGGGAATACATTGTAATGTCAAATGGGGACTGAAGATAAATAGCGAAAAGACCGAACTCATCTGTTTTCGAACACCAGTGACTGTCATTCGAAGACGAGCGTTTGCAACACGCTTTGAGGCAATCAAACTAAAGTTTCCAGACAACATTGATAACAGTCAAATCATCAACGAAGTACATACTTAGGAATCAACTTTCCCAACAAATTCAAATTTAAAAGGCATGCAGACTTGATTTTGAAGAGAGACACCTATTCTCTGCACTTGGTCCATCTACTACTACTCAGGAGGCGAAATGGATTAAGTAAGAAGACCAAGCTGTTTGTGTACAAGCAACTTATCCGACCTGTTCTGACTTACGCCTTTCTCATCGGGCTTACTATTTCACCTACAACAATGAAGAAGATGAAGCATTTTGAAAGAAAGATGCTCCGCATTTGCACTAGACTATACCGTAACCCACTGACGAAGAAATATATACCAACTAAGGAGCTGCACGAAGAAGCAAAGCTGCAGCTCTGCGGAAAAATCATCAGGAACCTGGAAGATCATCCCAACTCAGAAGTGAAATAACTCCTCTAGCATGAACTAGAGCCTAGTGACAGGTATCTATACACCCGCGCCATCACTGACGATCAATTTGAAGAAATCATCCATAACGACGACCCACCCTTTTACGAGAAGAACACAAAACATTACTACAGGGGATAAAACGCCCACTCATCAAAAATTTTTAAACTTACTTACTTACTTAACAGGCTCCCAATCCATGGAGGGTCTCTGCCTGAGTTATTGCGGTCTTCCATCGGTTGCGATCCCTCGCGAGCTCCCTCCAGTCGTCGGGACTAAGCGCTCTTGCGTCTATAACCGCCTGGTCCCTGTAGCGGAGGTTCGGTCTTCCTCGTCGTCTCCATCCTGGGGGCTGGAATTCGAAGATTTTCTTGGCTGGAATGTTGTTGTTGTCCATTCACTCGATGTGACCGAGCCAGTGTAGTCGACGTGTTTTGGCTTTTTGGACTACATCCACATCTTGGTACAGCTCGTATAATTCACGATTGAATCTTCTCCTCCATTCGCCCTCTTCGCATATAGGACCAAATATTCGCCGAAGAATTTTTCTCTCGAAAGTGCCCAGTATCAATTCCCCTTTTTTACTTATTGTCCAGCACTCGGCGCCGTAGAGTAGAACTGGTAAAATTAGCGTTTTGTATGGCGTGCATCTCCTTGTCTGAACCCTGTGCACGTCTGGAATAGCTCGGATGAGCTGTTACCCATTTGCACGTTGCACCGCGTATTTTGTAACGTCATGCGGCATAGCTGGATCAGTTTTTTCGGGATCCCAAGTTCCGACATTGCCAATAGATGCTCTTGGCGACTTATGCTATCATTTGCGGCTTTAAAGTCGATGAAAAGATTTGCCTCAATGTGAAGATCTGGTCTATCGTGGATAGGATCTTGTAGGTAACATTAAGCAGGGATATGGCCCTGTAGTTTTTGCAGGACATAGGATCGCCTTTTTTGTAGATTGGGCATATGGAGCTATTTGACCAGTCGTCGGGCATACTTTCCTCCTCCCACACTTGGTTGATGAGCTGATGCATGCACTCTATCAGAAAATCTCCTCCATACTTAGAGAGTTCCGCAGGTAGGCCATCCGAGCCTGCGGGTTTGTTATTCTTAAGCTTGCGTATTGCTTTCTTAACCTCTTTAGTACTGGGTACTGGGACTGGATCTTCATTGACTGGTCTTATGCTTCTTTGCTCCCCTGTGGTTTCGTCTAAATAATGCCCATTAAGCAGCTACTGGAAATGCTGCTTAAACACGTCTACAATTCCTTGTGCTTCGGTGACTAGGTTCCCTTCGCTGTTTCGAAGAGCTTGCGTGCCGATCCTATAACCTGATGCCAGTTGTTTGGCTGTTTTGTAAAACCGGCGGGTGTTTGTGGCAGTGCTAGACTCCTCGAGATACCTGAGCTGAGAAGCTGCGGCTGCTCTTTTCTTTCTGCGCAGGGTTTTTTTCTCTTTCCTTCTCTTTTCACGGTAGTCCTCTGTTGCTGCTCTTGTTTTCCGTTGCAGCATTTGCATTCGTGCATTTTCCGTCTCCTTCTTCAATACCGCGCATTCATTATCATACCACAGGTTCTTTTTCCTAGGTTGTTGATAGCCTATGATGGACTCGGCTACCTCCTTAATGATGTCGCGGTACTGGCTAGACTGGTTGTTGACGCTTATGGCTGGGGGTACGGCAGAGAGTTTCCCGGTCAATTGCACACTGTAGTCTCTGGCTTTCTCAGGTGTGCTAAGGCATGCAATATTGACTTTCTTCCTTTGGGCGGTCATCATTTTCTTTTCGTTGGACAGTCGGGCTCTGAACTTTGTCACAACAAGAAAGTGGTCAGAGGCCACGTTTGCACCTCGGAAAGTTCGCACGTCCAAGATGTTCGACGCGTGCCTTGCGCCAATTAGCACGTGGTCGATTTGGTTGGTGGTTCGACCATCTGGAGATCGCCAGGTTGCTGTGTGTATCCTTCGCCTGGGGAACCTAGTGCTACTTATCACCGTATTCCGAGCTGCAGCAGAGTCGATTAGTCGGAAGCCGTTATCTGTTGTCATTTCGTGAAGGCTGTGCTTTCCAACTAATCCGCCAAAGATATTTTCCTTCCCGACTTTGGCATTGAAATCTCCGAGCACGACTTTGATATCGTACTCCGGACAGGCTCCGTAGGCTCCGTCCAGGAGGTCGTAAAACTCCTCCTTGTTAGATTCCTCAGCTTCATCAGTAGGGGCGTGTGCACATATTAGGCTGATGTTTTGAAAAGTAGCTTTGATGCGGATCACAGCCAGGCGATCACTAATCGGCTTAAAATCGATGACTTTTGATCTGAGTCGATTTCCCACGACGAATCCGCATCCTAACATGATGCATTCTTTGATGACAGCTGTAATAAATGCCGCAATCTTTTCTTTTCGCTATTCCTGTTCATATCCATCGTATCTCCTGGATTGCGGTAAAGTCTGCCTTGTACCGCGAGAGGACAGATTCAAGTTTTTGAGTAGCACCTGGTGTGCAGAGTGTCCTTACATTCCAGGTGCATACTCGTAAAAAATTATTAAACAGTTAATATTAAAATAATCATGAAATAGGTAAAGAAACGCCAAATGAAGAACGGTGGGCCCCTATTGTTGAGCCAACAAGATTTAATTTAGTCAAATTTTATATAAAACAAATTGAAAATAAAATGGCTTTTTCATATTGCGATCAAGAAACAACTAATTTACAAAACCACGAATGATCTATCTACTTACTTCCAACATTTCACTGATATACGAGTAAGTATGAAACAGTAAATATGCGCATAAAAATTCGATGCATTACGTGCATCTATTTTTGGTGGTCCCTTCGCAAAAATTTAAGACCTCAATACAAGAATTAAGTTTTTTACAAACATCCATTTCGACCATAAATATGACAGTAAACAATACATATGTACAAACATTTAGCTATTTACATTACTGACTCGAATATAAGCTGCTATATGTATAATTTTCATTACTACCTACATACATATATCATATATGTATGTCTATCGTGTTGCTCGTTAATACAAATATTTTTCTTATTACAAAACAAGTCACGTCGCTGCAACATGTCGCCCAAAAAAGAAAGAGTCTGGATTAGCTTATGCATATGCAACATTTTTAAATAACAGGAATAATGTTTTCTAGGTCAAGTTGCTCACGGCCTGCATGTGTAGTGGTGTACTCAGTGCAAAAGAATCCCAAATAATAAAAAAACTACATATAGAAAAAAAGAACAAGTTGTATGCTGTTCGCTACGCACCATCGCTCACCGGTACGCAACAAGCAACAAGTCTTCATCAGTTCCGAACTTTTTGTTCATTGAGAAGAAGACTATACGGAATCACGGCGAGAAATGCGAATTATTGTAAAGCAAAGCAACACTACAATAGCATACAGAACTACCTGAGCATGTGTAAGTGTTATGTTTTCAAGTTCTTTCGCCTCGTTCTTCTTTAGCTGAATGTTGCGGATGGTTGGTTGCGCTTGGTCTCTTTGCAGCGATGATTATGATGATGACGAAAAATCATGCTTGAGGTTCGCGATGGTTATAATCCATGGATCGGTTTGGAGCTCAGATACAAACACAGAAATATTTTTGTATCTTTTACTTACTCTTCATGTGGAAGCACACACCACACAGTGGGTAAGTTAGTATTGTGCGACCTAGAGTGCCTAATTCCATTGGTATTGTGTTGTTATTTGTCGGATGTATCTTCCTCGGTACGGACACCAGACGATCGGCACGGTTTAATCTACAAGTAGTATCTTTTTCTGCATTAGAGGAGAGCTCTTGGATGAGGAGTTTTTAATTTTACCTTTACACACAGTTAGCTTTCTACCGTTGACGTTGTCGGATTTAGGGGTTTTTCGTGCATGACGCGTCGGCTTACGGACCTCTCTTTTCAAACTCATAAAATCAATTAACGCTTATTTTTCGTGTCTAAAAATCCGTAAACGAAATAAATTTCCGCATTGAAATTTGAAAATACCTACATGAAAATAATAATAAAAAAAACACAAAACACGGATAACAAAAATAATGAAATAACCATCAACACACCATTTGGATTACCCTACATTTCTCAACTAAAAAATGGATATTAATTACTCTACTGTGAAATACTATACATAATTGTTTTTAAACAAAGTTTTAAGTATACAAAATAAGTTAAAAAATAAAAAAAAGGAATCAAAACAACAGTGAAGTGCAAAACAAATGATTATTTAATAAAATTCAAAAAATTACAAGTTTCAAAAGAAAGAAAACAAAATAAATAAAAAAAAGGAAAAACAACAAATGTTTAAACAATATTTTTGTTCCATTTTCAATTTTAAAACAAAATCCCAAAAATAAATTAAATATAAACAAAAATCTTTCGACATTGTATACATATATCCTACCGCAACCAAAGAAGAACTTTTGTAAATATATTTTTTCATCAACAAAAGAAAAAAAAAAAATAAATATTTTTTAATTAATTTTAACAAAATTAATAATTAACCCATCTTTTTTGTAAATAAATCGAAAAATCATCTATACCTATCTATACATATGCATATCACTACCTTGGCTTTGTATGACCTTATCTACCCTATACTGAATCTTATATGAATCTTGTATAATGTATAGCCATGACCAAAACCTCTAAATTCTATTCTAACTGTCATTTGTGAGTATTATTTTTTTGTTTTTATTTTTTATTTTTTTTTTAATTTGTAATAACCCTTTTTGCGTTTGGTAAATGCATGGTTCTTTTTGTTTTCTATCCTTTTTTATATTTTTCTCGGCTCTACTTTGGTTAGGTTGATTTATTATTTATTTTGTGTTTTTTTTTATTTACTGAACACATACATATGTATTTCATTGACAAACGATTTTGGGGATACAAAATATATGAAAACAAAAGGCGCCAAGTAAAAAGGATACAGAAAAGGAATAATTATTATTTTTAACCGAAATACAGTGCAAAATATAAATTAAAATATAAAATGTCATCGCGAGTTCGATTGGTATATGCGCCAAAGGACATTTTGTAAAAATGCAAAACTACAAAGGACTGGTGAGAACATACATATGAACAAACAAATTTTAAATTATGTAATATCTTTATAAAACAAATAAGAAATGACTGACATGGTTTTTATGTGTGATTTAATATTTAATTTTGGTCTTAGATAAAGTTTGAAAATTAATAAAAATTGGGGTATCATATAATAAAACGGCAAACATGTTTTTTGTGGTACACTTTTCCCCAAAAGTATTTAACCGATTTCGATAAATTTTATATGGTTGGAAAGCCACAGTTACGGAGATGTGCAGAATATACTTGAGACACGCATTTACACACTGTGGGTCATTTTTGTTTTTGCACTGTCGAACACTTTGCATATTACATAAAATAAAATTTAATTTAATAAATTTGCTTGAAAACACTGCCAATAATATAAATAATTAATAAACTGGCACTCGAATTTCGAGAGCTGGGTCGGCTAGTACTCTTAAAATGAGTAAATTTTCGATTGATTCGAAGATAATATTATTTCTTGAATTATTATGTAGTAATTGATGCTAAGGTCTGTGGAGATATTGAGTTTCGTTAATCTGCCATACAAATAATTTATATTTTATATTTAACGACTGGGTCGCACGAACTTGCTCCTATGTAATAGACTAGGAATTTTAAAAACGAATGTTAGAGAGAAAACTGTTCATAAGGATAAAATTATTTTCTTAAATTTTTTTAGTAGTAAGAGACGAAAACAGAATGCTATGCAAATATGAATTTATGCAAGAACAAAAATTATAAGTCGTTTTAGTGGTTTCTTAAAAAAAAAGCTTTTATAGGTATACAAAATTTTTAAAAGATTTTTAAGAAAACATTTTGGTACGCCAATTTAAAGTTTTTATTATTGTTAGAATAATAATTAAATTTAAAAAAAAAATATTCAGCCGCTTCTGAGATATCAATGGAAAAAAAAAATAATTTTTTTTTCAAAAATTCAAAAAATTTTGATTTTAAAGTTTTGAAATGCAATGTGTTTTAGACTTTTTAGAAGCTTCTCTATAAAAAAATTTCATTAAGATCCGTTATGCGGATAATGAGAAGTTCAAAATACGAAAAAAAGCTTCTATGGTAGGTACAAGCTGTAATATCTTAATTTAAATTTTTTTTCTTAATAAATTAAAGATCATAGAAATTAATTGAAAGAAAAAAAATTTATCAAAATTCTAGGTGCCGTTTTCGAGAAAAATACGATTTTCGAAAACCATTTTTTTAAATTTTTTAACATTTTTATGGAGGGTACCTTTATTTTAAGGTAAAATGAAATTTTTTTTCTCACATCTTGTAGATTATATTAAGAAATTTTTATTTATTAAGTTTAAAAAAATCTAAATGGGGTTTTCGAAATATTGAGTTTTGAAAAACAAATTTAGATTTTTTTTTAAAAATCCAAAAAAAAAAAATTTTTTTGAAAATTTGAATACACAATTCTATTTAATTTTTTGAAGAGCCTTAGCAAAAAAAAATTATCAAAATCGGTGGTACCGTTTTTGAGGAAAAAAAACAAAAAAATGGTTCCATGGGGGGTACCCTCAATAACCATTTTTCGGAAAATTTTTTTCAACCATTACCTAGCTTTAACTAAATAAATTTTTTTTGTGTTTTTATTTCTTAAATCTGTCGAGCAGTGTTTGAGAAAAAAAAATATTTATAAAATTTCGAAAAAAAATCGTATGGCAGGTACCGTTATTTTTGGTCTTAAAAAAAAAGAAAAAAACGTGTGGGGGGAAAAAAATCAAAACCTATATCTACCAAGTTTGAAGAAAATCGGCCGAGCCGCTTAGGCTGTAGTCGAACCGACAGACAGACAGACAGAATTGCGAGACCCACTTTTTTAGTCTTCGCTATCATCGTAATGTCAACTTTGATCAAAATCTCGAGTTCGTTTTTTTTTTACGAATGCATAACTTGCCTTATAGTACCTATAAGTCGCAAGTAAATAAAATGCACGACTGAATCGCACGAACATGCTCTTATGTAAAAGTACTTTGGAATTCAAGGTACATTTTATAAATATAAAACATGGATTTAATGAGATAATAATGTTCAAATGCATAAAATTGCTAAAAAAAATTTTTGTGTACTAAATTTTTCTTAAAATTTTTAAAAAAAAATTAATATGCAAATTGTTAGTATTTAAAAAAATACATTTTAAAATGTAATTTAAAAATTTAATCCTGTATTGGTTTTCAAGATATTGTATTTTTTTTTTTTAAATCAAAAAACTATTTTGTCGAAAAGAATTTTAGTTTATATTTTTTAAAATGCAAAGCAGCTCCTGCATAAAAATTTTGGTAAAAAACCGTTAAAGTCGTTGGTGAGAAATTCGAAAATCAAAAAAACGGTTCTATGACAGGTACCCCTAATAACATTTCCCCCAAATTTTTTTCTGACCAAAATATAGTCCCTGGCCATAATATCACACCTAATTTTTTTTATCAAAATCGTTAGAGCCGTTTTCGAGATAAATAAGATTATTCATTATGGGTGTATGGGGGGTAACTTTTGTTTTAGAGCTAAAAAAAAAATTTCAATTTCACCTCTAGGGAATCACCGAAGACCCTTAAGTACCGAGTTTGAAGAAAATACCTCCAGTAGTTTAGGCTCTAGTTCGAGGTACAGACATACAGACATACAGACAGACAGACATACAGACAGACAGACGGAATTGCCGGACCCACTTTTTTCGTCTTCGCTATCATCGTAAAGTCAACTTTGATCAAAATCTCGAGTTCGATTTTTTTTCCAAATGCAGAACTTGCCCTATAGTACCTATATCGCAAGTAAAAAAGTATTGTAAGTATTAGAGAAATTATATTGAACAAAATTTGCTTTTGTTTCTAAGAATTCTGATATATACTTTTTTGTATAGACAAAACTTTTGATATTTTGAAGATTTGATTTAATTTTGTGTGCAATTTGTTTTTTTAATAAAGCTGCGGAGAATCACTGTGTTCTTAAACCATGTATTTATTTTGATGTTATAGGTTTATAGGGTGGCCATTTTTTAATACACATTCTCAAGCGTTTGTTAATGAATTCCTTATGAATTTGGGAACCGCAAATGTACCCACTCAGGAATATAAAAACCAAAATACAAAGTTACAGATCCTCCAAGTGTTTTTCTTGCCATAGAAAATTATCTTAGTCGCTTACATTCGGGATAAAATTATAGCAACCCTGCATTCCTGTGTAGTATCAACAGCACGCACACAGAAATGCCTGAGAGTTCTAAGTCATTGGGCCGTGGTCTTCCAAGAGCTTTTACTCAATGAAATTTATTTTATTCTTTTTTTATAAATCCAAAAAACCAATTAAATCTGTTTATGATTTGTGTGTTTTCTTACGTGAAATGGTGCTGTGAATCGGGCGGTTTGCTTAATTTATCAATTCAATTCCTTTTCAAGTCGGTTGACTATTGACAAATTACTCTATCGTTTAAATTTTAATTTTGAAAATAAAAATAAATCAATTATCTAAACTTTTGCTTTTAACTTAATTTTGAGGAGAGACATCTTACCAACAAAAAAAAAAAAATAATAGTCCTGTAAAGCTTTGTATAATAATTACAACCAACTAAATTTATAACCCGACACTTTGACGTCTATATATTTTTAAATTTTGCCTGTCAATCTGTAATAGTCATGGCTAGATGTGAGTGGCTCTCGTTCCAAAAGACGCGCGATTCAATGGTTTTGTTTTCTTACAAGTCAGCCGCGTTTGAAGAGTGAGAAATATCCGTTTGTCATCGATTAATAATTTGAAAAAAGAATAACGTTTTCCAAAAAGTTATGTTGCCACAACCTGTATAAAGAATATAAACAACAATTATTATTGGTTAGAAGAAATACAAATTTCTTAAAACTACTTCGGAATACAGTTATTTTTGTTGGTTGGTAAATGCAACAATATCTTAATTTTGATGATCTCTTCCACAAACAACCAACACCATTTTTCAATTAATTGCCATTTTGATATGTTGCATTTTATGACATGCTTTATTTCTGTTTATATAGGCGGTTATCTGCTATCAAAAGATGGCGATTCAGCGAGAAATCTTTTGAATCCTAAAATGAAATACAATCCTCTGACAAAAATTCATTTGGTTATTTAATTTTTATATTTTTAAAGATTTTAACAAGCAAATGTTGCATTCAAAATTTCCTTCGTGTCCCATTTTTGCTTAGTAATGTATTTTATTAAAAAAAAGTAGACTTAAACAAACAAACAGAAAACAAACATTCCACTGTAGGGAACGTAGCCATACAGATATTATCTGGAGTTTTTTGTAAAAGATTGGCAGATTGGTTCGTTGTCTTTTTTGTAACCTTATCGCATATATTTGAGCTGTAACAAATTAAAGAATCAAATACTAACTCAGATAAAAACAACAATTAACTGTTTGGTGACAATATTAAGCCGGGTTGATAGTCAACTAAGAACAGTCTCAAATTATCTCTCTGCGTTCTGCAGTGGATATATGCTTCGAAAATATGTTTTTGTTTCTATCTTACTGTATTAGTGACTCAACCAATTCACTTTACCAGGTAAATTAGATTTTAGCCTCTAATTTTACATTGTTAGTGAATTTCACTTGCGTGCACCACCAACGCTGAAACATAATCGAGTTGTTCCTTTGGGCAGACTAATCATACTACATATAAACATATAAGCACGAATTATGTCTTGTTTTGACTTAGAATCTTATCGTTTTACTGCACAACTATAAATTTATTACTAGTTTAGATTTTATTTTATTTTCATTTAACGAGTTCCTATCTACTTAAGCTATTTCTACTCATTAAACAAAAGAGTTGATTTTCGAACTTGAAATAATAATTTTCATAAATAATCTTTTTTTCTGAGATTTCTAATCCACTTCATTGTTTCGGTGACGACAGCCCCGAATATTCGTTTCCAGACTCACAACCCTGCTCTTCAGCTGTTGGACTGGAACGGCAGCGTATGGTAAGCTCATTAGATTCTGATCTTGATCTGATTCAATATACAATGGGGTACTAACAACCGCGTGGAGTTTAATGCTTCGAAAACACAAAGCTGTTTTATGTTGGCCACCCTTGTCATTATCCATGAATAGTACTTGAATTTAGGAAACCGAAATGTTATGAAATGATCATATATTTGACGTTGCCAAAAACGCAGCGAAATGCTTAGGTTTTCTCAAAAGATGCAAGAAAGTTTTTTCCCCCTCTGATTTGGCTACCATCTATAAGGTATATATCAGCCCAAAACTTGAGTATAACTATCATATCTGGAATGGTGCCCCGAGCCTAGCTAGAATGAGCCTAGCTTCGGATGTACAGTCAAAAACAGAGGTTCTTTCTTTAGCCGCACTACTTGAATGTGGAATACTTTGCCTTTTTCAATTTTTCCCCCTCAGTGTGATGTACAAGCAAAACTTCATTAATTGTAAAGATATGATATTGTGCTTTTAAATATTATAATTTTTTTATATGTATAAGACCGCTCTACAATTCCAAAATAAGTCCCTTAAAATAAAATAGTTTAATTTTCTTGTATAATAAGTTTATTTGATGAATAGATATATAAGTGAAATTTTTAATTTCGATTTTTATTTGTAACACCTTTCTCTTTCCTATAACTCATAGAGTAAACATTAAAATATTCAATATCGTTAATGGAATTAGTTAAATATGATTCATCAAAATATGAAAGAGATGTGACAATTTGCATTGTTTATTAATAAAAAGTTTTATCCACATGAATCATCAAATATTGTAATTCAATTTTAGAGATACGAATTACCAAAGCATAATTATACAGTTAATTAATATGAAAAGGGTCTATCTTTGAATTGAATGTTTATTATTAAATTTAGATTTATATATTTCCATTTTTATTTTTCAATCTGAACTAATTTTTGGGGTAGTTGTTTTTTTTTAACTGAAATTTTTTTTTATATTTTTCTTAAATTTTTTGCAACTTTTTTGAATAGTAAAATAGCTGATGTAAGGTTTGATTGGAAATAGTGATGACTGGAATATGGACAAAAAACTTAGGTGACGTTATTTTATAAATGTATTCCTGTTTCCTGTTTACGTGACTTAAGCTTAAGCGGGCTTTTGAGAAAATATATTATTAAATATAGCAGCTCTATTGATTTTATGTAATATCTACCAAAAACCCACTAAATGACATAATATTAATTGATTTATTGTATCACAAGAAATGTTGGGAGTCTATCTATTTACGCATAGTTTTATTAATATAAATTTTCGTTTATTCTACATACCTATTCTAGTCTTAAACTATCAAAACTTAATGGAGGGCCTAGTGACTCAAGGAGTACTTCATTATATTATAATCTTATAGTTATTATTATATTATAATAGTTGAGGTGGTTTTGTTTGGATAGTTAGAATTGGACAATGTATAGTTTTATAGAATTATATATATATTTTTTAAAATTCTGTTTAAAGTTGTTTTTGTGGGCTTTGATTCAAATGCGTTTCGCACAACTTATTAGTCGACTAATTATATTGGAAACAATAAAAAAGCATTTCTATTCCCCGAAGACTACAGTTTATTTGTTAAAAGTAAATTTAAATTTATAGGCGTTTGATAAAGACAATAATATAAAGGATTTGATCCTTGTACAATTAAAAAAAAAACGAAATTTTCAATTTTTTTTACGTTGAATGTCAATGATTGAGTTGCATGTCCAATTATTTAGCATTAATTTATTTATATAGCCACATTAATAATAATATCGTATTTATAACCAAAGAAACGTAATCTTTTTTTGTTATTCTAAAATAAGATTATGGGATATTATTTTTATTACGTTCAAAATGGTCTTATTGTAACAAGGAATTCTTACCAGTTAGCTCGATCTCCAACCTCTATCCTTAGCAATTTGGTTTAATAAATCGACATTTTCGAATTTCATTTCTTGATCAAATCGGAGATTATAGCGATATTGACTTATTTTTAATGACCCAACCGATTTTAAATAAATAATTCATCTACTTTTAAATATATCATAGTGAATTCTTTTAGTAACACGGTTATAATGTATTTTATAATTCTTATATCTATTTTCCATGTCATCAATAGGTTTATATCTTTTTGTTATTAATTTAATTTTCTAGCTAATTCAATTTAAAAAAAATACAAAGCAAGGAGGCAATTTAGCTAAAATAGAACGTAATGAATAGGTTTTATTTATTAAACACGATATGCACGAGTGTTTCATTTTAAGTAAAATTAAAAATGTTTCAAAGCTTTTAATTAATATTCATATGTATATGTATCTACATAACTGCGAATAGTTTTTGTTGGGCAAGAATGTAGGTATGTCCGTGAAAATCATTGGTCCAATGCATCATCCGGAGCTTTATTTCAACTTAAAACTAAATAAACATTTTTTTTTTGAAGACACTATTTCAACAATAGTCCTAAGCTTACATTGGGAACAATTTAAAATTTCAATCAACGAAAACGATTTTCATCATGAGCTAAAAATTCTATATGCATGATTAATCAAATTCTCTACATCGAAACAACCATTTATCCAAATTCGTAGAAACCTTTCAACATCTTGACTAAAAAAAAAATAATAATAATAATAATATTTCTTCTAGGCATATCTTCGATCGAAATCAAAAGAAACATCTCCCACATCTCCCACTAAAACTACAATACTATGTACCTGCCTAAGAACATGATCATACATATATGTGTGCCAACCTATAACCATGTCATTCACCGTTACCCTACCGGCTTAGATCCCTTATAAATAATCAACCTAAAAACTAACAGCAGTAAAAAAAATAAAAAGCTTAGCAACTATCTTATACAACTCAAACCCCCACAAACAAAATAAACAGTTTGTTGACCCCAAAAACCAGCAAAAAAGTTTATTTATCTCTACACAAAGCAATTTTTTCATGCAAATTGACCGTTGGTACAAAAAATATAAAATTAAAAGCTCCTATCAGACCAAAGCTTCCGCAACATTTTGCTGAGTTCATTCATAACCTCTAAACAAGAAATGACGGTCAAAGATAAAAATGTACCCTAAGGCCAGGTGCAAGAAAATCTAGTTAGGTAGTTGGCACATTAGGTATCCACAATTGCACGTGTCCATTTATGTAGAGCCACCCCGTTTGCGTGCGCAGTTTTGTCCGCTGCTGCAAGCCTTCACTTCAAGCCCACGAAAATTTTACTCTTTTTATGTGCCAGGCTCGGGCCAACGAGTCACAGTGACGACACGACAAAAATAATTTCATTTCTCTTTTGCTCCCCACTTTACAATCAGCATCGTCGTTGTACTACATTCTTTCTTCGTTACGGATGAACATGAGGAAAAAAGAAAGAAAAGACAAAAAGTCTCCACACACATGTATCTGAAGCCCCCAGGCACGACGACGACGACCACAAAAATCCCACAAATCTGTGCCAACCGTCCGTCGTCGTCGTCGTCGTCGTCGATGACGATCTCCCCCAACCCGCAAGCAGATCCCCTAGAGTTCGCTTGACTATGCCCCTGCTTCCCATCATCATAACCGATCCAAACGGGTATATATCTACCTGTATAACTACATTTATATCTATATATTTATCTGTATCTAGTGCTAGTGTATATTTCACTACGACTATACACTGTTGATCGCGGAAGTATGTCAGCAGGTCTTTTGAATAACGGTACTTATTTTTATGTGAGATGGCTTTAATGATTATCGCTTTGATTCTTCTCTTTTCATCCTCTCTATATTCACACAAACAGACACATCCAAAACATACAAATACTTCCACATAATTTTGTGTCTGGCTTCATTTCTATCGTTCAGATACTCTCTGTGTACTCATGTATCACCACGATCATTCATCAGTCTATACAAGTATGACCTAACTTGTTGTAGAGTGTGATTAGTTGGTATGACGCCAACACCAAACCTGTCGAAAGCGAAATTAATTTTTTTTCCGATAGCGTGGTGGGCCCCACTGTGTAGGTCTGTGTGCTTTGCTTAAATTGGAACTCTGTAAAAGATAATCTATCTATAGACTTGGCTCGATAATTTGCTGCTATAGTCGAATGCGTGCCATCTACATTAAGCTCGACCTAGCCCCTTTAGTTTAAAAAAAAATTGGTTTGAGCGGACTTTAGGACACAATTTTTCTGACCTAAATTCTTAATTTCAAGTTAAGAACTTGTTTTTGTGTTGTTGTGGTTGTATTTATTTTGTTTTTGAACTTAGTGTTGGATTTTATTTATATAAAGCGTATCTACCTATAAGGCAAATTAATTTAATATTTTAATTTTATATAAAGTAAAGGCAAATACTTATCTTTCTATTCTCTTCTTTTAAACTTTTTTTTTTTGTTCAAACTAAACAAGTGTTAAACTATTGTCATATGATACATTTTATTTTTGAATATTATTTGGTTCAGGGCAGTAAGAATACTTTATAAAACAAAATTAAGTTAGAAAAGTTATAAGCTAAAATATTTGACCTACATTTGCGGAAGCTTTTAAATTTATAATTTTATATTGAAATTTGGATAGCGATTTGGTTAGTTACTTGGTAAGGTAACACTTTAGTGTTTTTACTTGCGATATACATAGGTGCTATAGGGCAAGTTCTGCATTTGGAAAAAAAATCGAACTCGAGATTTTGATTAAAGTTGACGTTACGATGATAGCGAAGACGAAAAAAGTGGGTCCGGTAATTCCGTCTGTCTGTCTGTATGATGTACCTCGAACTACAGCCTAAACTACTGGAGGTATTTTCTTCAAACTCGGTACTTAAGGGTCGTCGGTGATTCCCTAGAGGAGAAATTGAAAGTTCTTTTTAGCTCTAAAACAAACGGTACCCCCCATACACCCATAATATATAATATAAGTTATCTCAAAAACGGCTCTAACGATTTTGATAAAAAAAAATTAAGTGTGATATTATGAACATGGACTATATTTTGGTCACAAAAAAAATGTGGGGGAAGTGTTATTAGGGGTACCTGTCATAGAACGGTTTTTTTGATTTTTGAATTTCTCACCAACGGCTCTAACGATTTTAACCAAAATTTTTATGCAGGAGCTGCTTTGCATTTGAAAAAATATAATTTAAAATTTTTTTCGAAAAAATAGTTTTTGGATTTTAAAAGAAAAAAAAAAAACAAATTTTTTTTGAAAACTCAATATCTTGAAAACCGATACACGATTAAATTTTTAAATTTGCATATCAATTTTTTTTTATAAAAAATTTAAGGAAAAATTAAATCCATGTTTTAAGTTTATAAAATGTATCTTAAATTCCAAAGTACTTTTATATAAGAGCAAGTTCGTGCGATCTAGTCGTGCATTTTATTTTATTTATAAATCCTTTTAGAACAGAACATATTTTCGGTTTGTCTGAAATGGAAAAGTACTCGTATAAGTATAAGAACAGTTAAAGTAGCAAGCTTATATTTCTGAGATCTCAAAAAAAATCCTCACTTTTGGTTTTAAGATTTTTTTTTTTTAATTATGGATTATTTTTTTTTAAATGTTTCAAAATTTCAATCATTCCTGTGTTCGTGTTTTCAACAGTAATGGAGGTTATTACAATTTTCTACTGAGTCCATGCGGCTAAGATAAGAGGCATATTTCTTAATCAATTCAATGGTTATTATCAAAACATTGGCGGCATGCGTATACTAAAAATGGAACAAATGCTCTTATCTTCGTCATCTCAACACTATGATTTTATTGTCATAGAGACATGGCTCACTCATGATCATCACAATGCTGAAATATTCAACAGTCAGCAATACTCTGTTTTTCGTAAAGATCATTGTGGTCATATAACTGATGGATTGGTAAGAGGGGGAGGTGTATTGCTAGCACCAATTTCTCTTGTGTACAAATGTTTTTGCACTCTCCTACTACCCCATCTTCGTATGACGTCGAACAAATAATAGTCAAAGTTAGCATTGCACATCGATTCGAACTTTTTATAATTGTGTGCTACATTCCTCTTTAGAGTTCAATTAATATTTATAAATTACATGTTAAAAATTGTCAATATGATTTATCAAAATTAGAAGTGAATCAGCATGTTATTATACTTGGAGATTTTAACTTGCCCTTCATTGATTGGGTTTATGACTTTGAAGACTTACAACTTATTCCTTTTAATGTTAAAAATAATTACGAGATGGAAGTGATTGATACATTTATGAGTTCTGATTTAATTCAAACTAACAGCTGTAGAAATAACTTAAATCGTATATTATAGACTACGAGCCCACAGCAATTTTTGGGTGTGATTGATAACAAAAAATAATTAGCATAATTAGATAGGCCTTTTATAGTTATTTACTAATGTGAAAGTCTTGCATACTCTAGTGGGAGCAATAGTGCATAAAAGTGCATCAAGTATGCAGTTCTTTCCAAGTCCAAATAATTGTGATAACAACTTTGCCAAAATCTAGAGTTAAGCCCCCTAATTGAAAATTTACAGAATAGGCTACTTCTTGCACTAAGAAGGCCACCTTCAAAACGTCTTGGACCTCGATATTTGCAATCAGGGCACTTAGCTCTTCATTTTGAAGTTATGGCAAATTTTGTAACCCAATTTTTTAGACTTTGGAAAGAACTGCATACTTGATGCACTATAATGCACTATTGCGCCCACTAGAGTATGCAAGACGTTCACATTTGTAAATAACTATAAAAGGCCTATCTAATTATGCTAATTATTTTTTGTTATCAATCACACCCAAAATTTGCTGTGGGCTCTCGGTCTATTAGATCTTGTTTATGTAGATAAAGAACTAAAAATACAAGTTGAAGAAAGTTTATACCCGTTTGTTCGTTACTCTTGTCTCCATTTTGCTTTGGACATTAATTTTGAATTTTACGAATATACCAAATACAATTATTGTAAACATTTTATATTAAACTATAAAAAGGCTAATTTTCAAAACATAGCGAGTTATGTGGCACTTAATCAATCCGATTTATTAAATTCTAATAATTTTTTTAATGATTCTTTGAAATGTGCAGTTGATATGTATGTGCCTAAAACAAAAATTAACAACAATTCAAAGCCACCGTGGTTCAACAAAAGGCTTTGTAATCTAATTGACCAAAAAAAAAATAAAGCTTACAAACTTCTTCGAAAATCGTTTAGTAATTCTTCAATTAAGGACAAGTATATTCAACTTGAAAGGGAATTCAACGTTCTAAACAAATTTATTTTTAAAAGTTATATTATTTCAGTTGAAAATAGTTTAAATGCTTTTGGACATTCAAAAAAACAAAAAAAAAAAAAAGAAGAGTGGAATTCCTAAAAATATGCAATATAAGGGTGCAACTTATTCTGATATGCCAACAATTTGCAATGTATTTGCTGAATACTATAAATCCAAACTATTCAAGTCCCTTTCAAGAACAATCTGCTGATATTAACAATAATGCTGACAGTGTGATTTGATTAATATCCGACGTTTAGTTATCCGTAGTTCTAAAGTAGAAAAAGTCTTTTGAATTTGAACAGCCTGGTCTAGATGGAATGCCTGCAATAGTTTTAAAAATGTGTGCTGCACCACTTTCAGAACCTCATTCCTACATTTTTAATTGCTCTCTTTCTAAAGAAGAGTTTCTTTCTGATTGGAAAAAAAACTTTTATAATTCCAATTCACAAATCAGGTCCAAAGCAGAAAATATTAAACTATAGCCCGATTTGTATGTAGTCAACGATTCCAAAACTTTTTGAAAAGCTTGTTTGCAATAAATTTACATTTATGCTCAAGGAAATAATAGGTGCGTTTTATTATACACAAATCTATCTGGATCCGGATCTGGATTAAGTTTAAACATGTATTACAAAAACAATTTGGGATCCTGTTTTCTATCGGGATCTATTTCAAAGATCCAAAAATCAGTTATTACACTGGCGAGTAGATGGCTTTTATGGTAAGGTAGTGTAAGCTATTGTGTAAAGAAAAAAGACAAGATATAATTTAAAATTTACAAACCTAAGGACAAAAAGAGACGGGCTTATAACACTGCTGTCACTAAGATCCGTATCGTTTTATTTTCAAGGGATGATCCAGATCCGGATCCGGATCCAGATAGATTTGTGAATAATAAAACGCACCTAAAATCACCTTTCCAAGATGGCTTTATTTCCGGTAGGTCAACAACTATTAACCTTTTTTTTTCTAATTTTGTTCTTAATAAACATGAGGAAGGGCATAAAGTTGAGGGGATCTATACCAACTTGGCGAAAGTTTTTGATAGAGTTAACCACTTAGTTCTATTGAACAAACTTTTAAGAATCGTATTCCATTCTAATATTTTGAATTGGCTTGCATCTTACCTTATAGGACGCACTCAGTTCGTTACTATTGACAATTTTCTTTCTTCTCCCGTATGTGTGTCATCAGGTGTCCCTCAAGTCACCTTGGACCGCTCCTTTTTCATTTTCAATCAACGACCTGCCAGATATTTTTTAGACAAAAAGATGATTGCCTTCGTTTGTATATAAGATGACCTTAACAGCCTTACGGAATGGTGTAAAGTGTAGGATAAATCAATTATTATTAAATGTTGCCAAATGTCAATGTTCTCGTGAGCATTATTATAGGTCACAACCAACTCGGTTACCACAAGAAAAAAATGAAACTCAGTATGGACGACTTATGCAGAGGATGCGGTGACGAAGAGATACATGAGGACATTCCTCATTACCTGTGTCACTGCCCTGCGCTATATCATCTAAGAAACAGACATATAGGGAGACACTTCTTCAACGTCTTAGAGGAGCTCTCTGAATTCCAAGCAAAATCATGTTAAAATTCGTTAATGATACCAAATGGCTTGAGAATTCCTGATCTATGAAAACCGCATTCAACTACAGTACGACAATGTAGTACGAACGAAAACGACAACGACGCACGTGTCCCTTTGTGAGAGCAGCACCAACGGAGAATGGGCACATCGCCCATACACCTGCGGTTGCCACTCCTACGTTGAGCTCGAGCATCAGTGGGTCGATGGGGCCACATCTACCTAAGATTGGTAAAATCCTCTTTGGTATGGAAACAGCCTCTTCGACTTAACTAACGACCAGACAAACGAACATATTCACCAAACACTGACTTTTCAAACTCATCTACCAGGCGTTGCAAGGAGCCACATGCTTCTACGGGCCTGGTGGGGGGAATGATTTCTCAAGTGGTGGTAAAGGAAAGGAATACCCCCCGAAAAGGCGTATACCTCTCCCTATAGCCAGGCTATTATGTGACATTAGAAATTTCAATACTTTAGAAATACCCTCTGACATTTCAGGCTAAAGCTTGCTGTAACCCATCTATGCCCTTAACGGGCTTGATCGACATAGGATTACCATAGGTTTCAATACAAGACGTCACAAACCCTAGGGTATCACAACGGATCTACATTGATCTAAGTGTGACGGTAACAAGATCAACTGTCAGGCCACTAACCTAACCTAACCTAACCTAACCTAAATGTCAATGTCTTTCTTTCTGTCGATCCTACTTCCCAATTTCCTCCGAATACAAAATTGGCAATACTGTTCTCGAAAGAGTCAATGAAAAGAAAGATCTCAGTGTGGTTTTTGACCGTAAATTTAATTTTATGTTGAATAGATTGCTGCCAAAGCTAATTCCATGCTAATTCACAGACCCTTACACTCTTAAATATAAATATACCATCTCGCCAACTAAGAGAGACTAATTTTTTGCGTGCAAGCTACTATAGGATGAATTATGCACTTAATGAGCCAATAACTCGCTATGTTAGGGAAGCTAATTCCATCTCCAATTTAGTTGATTTTAACTTTCATTATAGAAGAGACTCTTTAAAAAGAAAACTTGTGTTTCATTTTTTAAATAACAGATTATACGAATTGCATTTGTATTATAAATGTATGCATGTAATATTTGTACTTAATTTTTATTTATATTTATATTTTTATGTAGTCTGCAAGATGATTATTGTAATCTCTGATTGATGTAACTAATAAACTAAACTAAACTAAAGACAAGTAGAAATCTTGGAAGATAATATCAATTTCTGGCAAGACACCCGAAAATCAGTCCCACACTTTTGACCAATGCACTTATTATAAAGCTGTGGGGAATAACATCTAAATTTAAGGAATGCAAATTGGGATAAATTGAGAAATTGTTATTCAATATATGCAATAAATTCATACAAAGTTAAAACAACAAAAATATCCCTCTGAACTTCCTTTGTTACAATTGTTAATTATTGCTTACAAGAAAGTTCATTACGAATTCTAAAAGTGCTAATCTAATTTTCAATCTTTCCAATTATGTTTTCCTGTTTTTGCTTTCAAGGACTGTCAATTTTTGGCATTTTTGCCTGACTTTATTTGATTCCAGAATACCATAAGAATTTATCGAAAAAGATTATTAAAAATTACAGATGGGAAACGAGTTTTTTTGCAAACAAAATTGTTAACATAATCTAGAATATCGCAAACAACATTTTTTGTTACTTTAAAGCTCGAGCCTGAGCTAATAGAATGAAACATCCCATCCTTATCATCATTATCATTAATAAAATTAATTATTAAAATCTTTTCAAAAAAAAATAGGCATTATTTAAATATGTGTGTTTATAAAAATCGGTCTAACAGATATTTAACATTTTCTTTTTGAGAAGTTTTGCGATAAGTTTTTAAATCGTGCGAGGATGTTATTTCACTCCCTAAAACTACATCGCGATAGTTACAGAAAATAATGAACATAAATACGTTCCTGGTAGATGTAGTCTAAACGCGCAATAGTATGTCTATGATCTATCTGCCACCGTTGCGGAAAGGATATCTCAATGAATTTGATTATGTTCAGAACATATTTTAAAGTTTTAAGGGATTCTAAAAAAATCATTATTTATACATAAGTGATCATTCATATATGTATATCTACATTTTTTATGAATTGAAATCAATCTTTTAGATTGATTAAGCTGAAAACCATACTCAAAATTAATGGTTAGCAAAGCAAAATTGATATTTGTGTCTTTGCTTCCAGGTAAATATACTTTTTTGAAGGATTGTAGAATCGTTAAAAATTTTGCTGAGCAAAGTTATCTCGCATTGTTATATAACCAATGTCAAAAATATCGAAGAATGGTTCCAACGGGAATATCTGCAGGCCTGATGGCTTAGTCTCAAAACTATCAAAAACCTTCAGAAAAGTATAATTTGGTTCAAAAGAGAAAAGTTGTGCCGAACATTATAATTTTTTGCGTAGTGTTTTGGTGCTCTACGTTCGAGGGATTTTATGTCGGAGGTTTTCACATACTAGTGAATTTTTATAAAAGGAGATTCCTGGTGGGCGACCAGCCCAAACAAATTAATTCGTAAAAAAATTAAGCTTTTTTATTTAATCTCGAATTATAATAACTGAATCTTTCTTAACATCTTTAAAACAAATCACACATTTTTTATGTGACGATTTCAATTTGTGTTTTCCTTTTCAGTACTGACTTTTTGGCAGAACCTTGTCAAAAACGTGGTGCCTGTTGTTATTTACACCGCACTCATCTAGGGAAATCATCACCTGAATAAAAAACATCCTCGAACATCCCACCACGAACTACCTGCTCTCCATCACAAATCACAACTGAGTACTGAGACTGAGAGCAGACGAATATTTAATTTGTTCTGTAGATTAAAAATAATAATAATAAATCATTGCATCGCTTGTGCAAAATCGTTGAGGCTTTTTCCTTGGTTTTTGTTAAGGAGCCTTCATAACTTATTCTTTATGTTATGTTTTTATAATTTCATGTTTTCATTCTTTTGTTTGCAGCAAAAAAGCAAGCAAAAATTCAGTTGATCCGATGACTGGGCTAATCTTAAGATTTCCTAAAAATTTCATCAAAATCGGTCATGATATTTTGGAGTTCACATACATACATACACACCAAAATAAATTATAAATTTTTTAAAGCTTCATCTTTAGTAGTTAGAGCTGAAAAATGGACATTTGTATACAAATGTGAACTTATGCAAGCGCAAAAATTGTAAATCGCTGGAGTAATTTAGAAAAAAAAAAGTTTGTGCCATTCGCAAATTTATTTATCAAAATTTAAGATCAATTTTACCTAAATTAAAATAGATAAAACCCAACCTCAAGCCTACTTAAATTTATAAGCAAATTAATTTAATTAATGAATAATTAATAGTTTAAATCAATTTGCGATTTGGTAAAATTTATTTAAATCTTGTTCGATAAATTTGCAAATGGTGTACCTAAATAAAGTTTTTAAAACAGTTATAAGAAAAAAATTGTAATGCTTGTTTAAAATTTTTAAAATTGTGTAAGTAAAAATATTGCATTACGGCTCAGTAGGGAAAGATAGATCTTCTTGGTCGTGGCATTATTAATAATGATACTCACACATCAAAACAAATCACAGACAATATTAGTTAAATAAATTACATTTTCGCGACGTAAATATTTATTAAATTAACTGACTCTAATTGGATTGACAGAATAATTTGCAATAATTCAGTGAGATCAAACGATTTTACGTTTTTTGTTTTTAAATACATAAGTCATTTGTTCATTTGTCATTTGTTGTATATTTAAGTAGCTTGATATATTTTCCTTAGTTTAAGCAAAATAAATTTCTGAACGCACACATAAATATTTGACAATCAATATATTAATCCTTTTTCATTACTGACATTATTCTATATTTTTTAAATATAAAATTATTATGGATATATCTTGTCGATTCGAAACCTCTATTTAAATACGTTCTTTAATTTGAGACAGTTACGAAACTCGTGAACATTTTGTATTTTTTTTTTTCGTAAATTTTCCAATGTTTTTAATAGTTATTCTGCCATTTGGGACGGAGACAAATACAACAAATCAAAAACCATGAAAATCGGTCTAGCCGTTCTCGAGTTGTAAGCTTTCGAACAAACTCAACTTTGTTTTATACATTTAGATTACAAATATGAAAGAATTTTGTTTGTAGCGTCAATCTACATAAATGTCAAACAAAAACTTTTTGATTTATGCGTAGTAATTTTAAAACAATGAAAACTATTCAAGACATCACAACAATACAACAAGCTACCTCGTTGTCGATTTATAAATTAAATTATGTTCAAAAATTAAAATTATAAAAAGGGTTTATTTAGAAACATTCAGATTATTTTTGAACAAGCATCCCTCATGACCACCCTAGAACTATAGATTAAATGGAGTAGAGGTCTTTCGGTGGAATTTTGTTTAGCATTCTTCATTTCGCCAATTTTTATTTTGCATATCGTTTAGTAGTAATACCTTTGTATTTATAACCTATAGTATTATCATGAAGCGTGATTTTGTATTGCGAACGCTAGCCTGGTAGTAGCGCAGAAATTGGCGCACGCTTTTACAGCGGAGAGTAGGATAACATACAAAACAAGTAGTAAAAAATAGAATTTTTTATTATTAAATTAAGCAAAGACAAATCTAGCAATTGCAGTCCCTAGCCTTAAGATGTCGCCACAATCTTTCGTCTTCTTGATAGTACTAACGGGTGATTTTTTAAGAGCTTGAGAACTTTTTTTTAAAAAAAAACGCATAAAATTTGCAAAATCTCATCGATTCTTTATTTGAAACGTTAGATTGGTCCATGACATTTACTTTTTGAAGATAATTTCATTTAAATGTTGACCGCGGCTGCGTCTTAGGTGGTCCATTCGGAAAGTCCAATTTTGGGTAACTTTTTCGAGTATTTCGGCCGGAATAGCCCGAATTTCTTCGGAAAATGTTGTCTTCCAAAGCTGGAATAGTTGCTGGCTTATTTGTGTAGACTTTAGACTTGACGTAGCCCCACAAAAAATAGTCTAAAGGCGTCAAATCGCATGATCTTGGTGGCCAACTTACCGGTCCATTCCTTGAGATGAATTGTTCTCCGAAGTTTTCCCTCAAAATGGCCATAGAATCGCGAGCTGTGTGGCATGTAGCGCCATCTTGTTGAAACCACATGTCAACCAAGTTCAGTTCTTCCATTTTTGGCAACAAAAAGTTTGTTAGCATTGAACGATAGCGATCGCCATTCACCGTAACGTTGCGTCCAACAGCATCTTTGAAAAAAATACGGTCCAATGATTCCACCAGCGTACAAACCACACCAAACAGTGCATTTTTCGGGATGCATGGGCAGTTCTTGAACGGCTTCTGGTTGCTCTTCACTCCAAATGCGGCAATTTTGCTTATTTACGTAGCCATTCAACCAGAAATGAGCCTCATCGCTGAACAAAATTTGTCGATAAAAAAGCGGATTTTCTGTCAACTTTTCTAGGGCCCATTCACTGAAAATTCGACGTTGTGGCAGATCGTTCGGCTTCAGTTCTTGCACGAGCTGTATTTTATACGGTTTTACACCAAGATCTTTGCGTAAAATCTTCCATGTGGTCGAATAACACAAACCCAATTGCTGCGAACGGCGACGAATCGACATTTCACGGTCTTCAGCAACACTCTCAGAAACAGACGCAATATTCTCTTCTGTACGCACTGTACGCATTCGTGTGGTTGGTTTAATGTCCAATAAAGTAAACTGAGTGCGAAACTTGGTCACAATCGCATTAATTGTTTGCTCACTTGGTCGATTATGTAGACCATTAATCGGACGTAAAGCGCGAAACACATTTCGAACCGAACACTGATTTTGGTAATAAAATTCAATGATTTGCAAGCGTTGCTCGTTAGTAAGTCTATTCATGATGAAATGTCAAAGCATACTGAGCATCTTTCTCTTTGACACCATGTCTGACATCCCGCGTGATCTGTCAAATACTAATGCATGAAAATCCTAACCTCAAAAAAATCACCCGTTATAAGTTTTACATACAAAGGTAATACCCATTGTCATAATGGTTAGTTCGCTGGATTGTCATGCAGAGGTTCTTGGGATCCTTCTCAGCCGCTCCAAAAATAGTTTCTAAGGGTGTACTGTCTCTTGCGAGGAAGTGACAAAAGTATCTCCTCTCATTAAAAGTACTGCTCAGTAGCCATTTGGAATGGGAAAAAATTATTCCCGGCATTTTATGAAGCACGCACACAGGAATGGTTGAGAGCACCAAGCCCCTAATTTTTTGTATTTACTCGATATTTGTTGTTCCAATGTTTGTTACTTAGCTGACTCTGCTCTTGTCGAAACGGCAACACCTAACAACTTCCAGTGACAGAACCTTAATTATAGGTAGACATATTTTTTTATTAATTAATTTTCATCAAAATATAGATATATTTTTATTCGATGAGTATTACATTTTTAGCAAATATACATATCAGTAGCTCTAAGCTCTTAAAGTTATAAAAAGATTTACATACATACATATGAAATATTAAATACATATTGAACAAAAATAAATTAATACCTATACACTGATTTTACTTATTGAATCTTTTTGTATTTATTTCGCAGATAAAAATATGTTTCCCATCCCAAACAAGAAAAAAGAACAAATCGTCCTTATTCAACACCTGAGGACAACGTGATCGTGCCAAGAAATAAATATTAAAATACAATTCCAAACACCACACAACTTATCAAAACAAACAACAAATAACCTGCACAAATCAAAAAAAAAAAAAAAAGATATTCTTTTTAAAGCAAAACCATTGACATATTTAAACGTTCATTTGGTGAACAATGAGGTTTTGCAGAATGAACGGGCCTAATGAATCCGAAGTTGAGAGCTTGCTTATGAGCCCATGTTGGGGACAGACACAAAACGGAAGTCAAGACCAGTACCTGCTAGACGGACATAAGCTTCTCCTGGAGCATGATCTCGACTCACTACCCAGTGAATCAGACCAAAAAGGATCTCTGGATGTTCTCGATAATCTGCTTATGAATTCATCTTCCATTGGATTGTCGGATCTTAAGCCACTGCCACCATTTACCGGCTATACGGGTCACCTGTCAATCAATGGCATATCAGGCCATCATTATCATGCAATTGCGCAGCGATTGCCGGACGAGAGCAATAACAATTATGCTCAAAGTGCGTACCACACGACCACAAATCAATCTGCCAACTCAAACAATAATGGTGGCTCATCAGCCGATCAAAATATTGTCTCCTCCTCAACATGCCTACCCGAGTCTGTGCTCAGCTCGGATGGAAATGATGCCTGCCTTTCCGATGTGAAACTTTTTGCCGATAGTCAGTTAGATAGTAAGCTTTATTCCGTGGCGGACAGTTGTTTGATGTCTGATCAAGGCCCAGATTCCGTGTCGGGTGTCTATGTTGATATGAATTCTATCGATGACATTGCAGCCATTATCGGATCCGCCATAGCGGACACAACAGTTCCCAACCAACTAGATAACGATGATGGTAATGACACTCGAGACTCATGGATGGACATTGATGCGTGGATCGATGGAAATTGCATCCAGCAAGATGGAAAACTAATAGTCTCACAACAGGACAGCTTTAGCGATTTTATTCCGCCCCATTCACCAGCCAACACAAGTAATTCAACATTACAAAGCCTCCTGACGCACGGCTACATGCCACTGCTCCACAACCGTCTACAAAACGGTCCGCCTCTCGGTGCCATCAAGAGTGAAGCACCAAGTTCTACCTCATATTGCAACGAACTGACGTCTTCAACGTCGACAAGTCCGCCAGGTTCTGTTGTCTCAACAACAGACAACATGCTTATTAATGGCAACAGTAGATACCTAAACTCAAATCCTCCCCAATACTCGTCCATTTCAATGTCCAGCAATTCAAACGCCATGAAATCGGACGGCATCTGTAGTCCTGACATTTTGGGAAATTACCCGCATACAACCACCGTTACACCAAGCACGCCGAAATCGAAACGGCCGCGTTCGCAAAAAAAGTCATCGTCTAACAATCATCAACATCAACAAACGTCATCATCCAGTGGAAGTAACAGCAGCGGAAGTCAACAAATGCAACAGAACTCTATGTCACCGTCATCAGTTAATTTTAATTCAAATGACCTCTCAGGTCTGTTAGGTAAAGAAAAGCCCGTTCATCGTTGTAACATATGTAATCGAGGGTTTTTAAATAAAAGCAATATCAAAGTACACTTGCGGACGCATACCGGTGAGAAACCGTTCCGCTGCGACGTCTGCGCAAAGGCGTTTCGGCAAAAAGCCCATTTGCTCAAACATCAACAGATACATAAGAGAATTGGGCGTGATTGACACGATGATTTGACACTTTTGTGTTGATATTTTGTGAAAATAAATAACATTTATACTATACAAAAGCCGAAAGAGACCACTTCACATACTCATATATATTATATATATATACACAAGAACAAACATAATGAATATACATATTATATAGAAAAATGTAAAGAGATTTTCTTTCACCAGCCACCGCCACAAAACGTCATGCGTAGTACAATATAAATTGCTACATTTATTTCCATCCTCATATGCAAATGAAGTTTTTGATAATCTTCAAACTTAATGTGTTTTGATATTTTTGACAACTTCATTGACATTTGAGTGAGTTGTCAGCACTCAATTGTATGGCATGATAATTTAATTCGTTGTTGTTGGTTGCTTTTGGTCTCTTTTTAAATGAAACTTTTACTTGGTTGAAGCAAACAGATCTACTGTTATTTCTAGTCGTTCAATACAAATTCAAAACCGAAATAATCATAATACTAAAAAAATCTTTTCTTTTCCGAGACATCGTTGTAGGAATTAAAATGTTTGAGAGTGCGTGGCACCCTATTCTGATAACCGATCGGATAAAATTATTTGGTTAAACTATATAAATCATTAAGTAACAAATAGTTAGTCTTTCACTTTATATAATTACGCTATTACACGATGAATCTAGATGCATGCGCTTTCTTCGAATTCTTCTTTGATATTTCGTACACTGATTCAAGCGCTATTACACGTTGAAACCAGATTCATGAATCCAATTTGACAGTTCTCTTTAATTTTCATTTCGGTGTTGGTCAGTGTGTGTGCTCTTTAAAATAAAGAAGCAATCAGAAAGAAGTACATTTTTCTATGCATTACATTGAAGTTTACTCCTCGGACAACGAAATCATATGAAGCAGAATAGAAGAAAAACGGAGAAAGAAAAGAGAAACGTCAAATTGTTGCACCGAAAATCTTACCCAAGCGACACAGGGTATTTTTTTTTCCGTCTCATCTTTCGATTTTTTTTTCTCTTTTACACTTACGTTATTCGAAAAGTCGCAAGCGTCTAGATGCATCGTGTAATAGCAGACTTGCCGGTTCTAAAAGTGACTTCATTACATGATAATCAGACATTCAAAACCATTGAGCATCGGTATCTCCTTTTAAATCCTCTACAACTTTCCTAAAACGCTCGCACTGTGTTCAAATACTTTAACCCCCAGTTTTACACTGGAAGTTTAAACTTCAGTTCAACAATAAATTTGGTTTCACAGTCCTTGAACAGAGTTCATTCTGTAGTTTAAGTTAAACGACACTATTCTGCCGTTTAAATCTCAGTTCAACAACCCCTTCAAACATTTGAAAATATAATTTATTTTCATTTTTAATTTTTTTTCCTGTCGCAGGTCACAACTGAAACAAAGCAAACTTTCCTTGATTGTTTTTTCTTTGATTTAGATAGAAAGAGAAAACAATTTACTTAAACTACGTTTAATGAACTGAAGTTCAGATAAGACTGTGAAACCGGACGAGTTGAACTTCAAATTTAAACTCCAGTTAAGGTTCAGCAGAACTTAAGTTTAAACTCTCACTGTGAAACTGGGGGTAAGAGTAGTAATAATCCTTTTAGTGCGAGCAAAACGTTTTCACATTTATTCTGTTTTCCTTTATCGAATTGTGACATTTCCGTAAAAGAGCCATTTTAAATGGCGGCGAATGGATGTGTTCGTTAGGTTTAAATCTAATTTCGTGCAAATTTGGGAGCTGAACACACATCTTTCTTTGCGTTAAGAAATCTGAATGAAATCATTTCAAGTTTAAATAGCGACTGTTTTTTTAACCAATCAATATTAGGTTTGCTCGTGTTCATGTACTTACCTAAAACTCCCATTTTCTAATAATTTTAGTCGAAAGTCGTTCGTAGTTTCAAGAATTTGACACTTACAGTTCAACGAGTATAATACTTTATCAACTACCCTTTTCTCTCCTTGTTTTGTGTACCTTCGTGAAGAAAACAAAATATTTCGTATTTTCTAATACATAGATGTCTTACAAATAGTCTAATCTAGAAAGTTAAGTTCTTGATGTTTCTTAACTCGCTTCTCATATTAGTTTCCAACCAAAAATCTAATCGTACAAAATCCCTGAAATATCTTCAAACGAAAGAATCTTATCAATCAATAACTTTCACTTTACACGAGAACAAAAGCAATGTAAGAACAACGGAGCGTCCAATTGTCTTTTTGCAACTGTTGTTCCGTTTTGGTGCAACTGTGCCTCTACATACTACTTAAGTTTATTGCTCTAATTAAAAAAAATGTACCTCAATTGCAAGTTCTATAATAACCATGTAATATTGCGCTGCTTGTATAAAATAATTGTTACTTAAACAAACATACATGTTTTGCATACACTGTAAATTTAAACAAACAAAAAAAAAGAAAAAAAAACAAGAACAAATTTTAAGAATACTTTCTTTGTACAAAATAATTTAATATAAGATACATTTAAATTAAGTAAACTCATGATATTAAATATTGTTTGCTTAGTTTTGTTTTATTATTTATTTTACATAAACATTGTTTTACGAGTCAATGGTATTAGTTAAACAAATTTAAATATGAAAACATGCAATTAGTTTTGATTGACGTTAAAGATATTTTAAATACTTTTTATTCAATTATTAACATATAATGTAAATTATAGAAAATAGAAAAACAAATACAAACTAAGTTGTTATTTATTTAAGTTTAATTTAAGAAAGAAAACTTTGAATACAATAAAACTAAAAAAAAGAGTCCTTAAATAAATATTATTAGTTTTGTTTTGTCTTTAACTTTTAAGCTGTGTAATTTTATTTAAATTCTTATTAATTTCTTCATCCTATTTAAAACATCTTTTGCTTTGACTATTTTTATATATTTTGTGCAATTATTTATTCTTTTCCGAATGTAAATATTTATTAAATGAAATATAAATTGTTTCCAATTTAAAATGTTTGGATGGTTTATTTGTTTTTCTTTTTTTTTTGTCAAGAGCCAACTCTGTAAGATTTTTAAATCTTCTATCTGGTATTCTACCTATACTCATTTTTCGGGAACCCGATTTGGTGTTATGTTATAACACAATCCGAAGTAAGTACTTAAAATATTAAATAAATAATTTAAAAAATATATAAACGTATACTCACAAATATATATTCGTATAGCATAGCTATATGTATAGTAATATTATATATATTTTTTTAAGTTTGTCCTTGATTAGTAGAACTGAGGAGTTAGCCTTGTTTGCTATGGATATTATGTACAAACATAGAATATACTCACACAACTGACTTTTACAGAACGCCGCTGGCAGTTGTGGAAAGAAATACGCAGACTTGAACAGAAAACATAACATTACAAAAAAGAAACACGATAGAAAGCTAATCAAGTTTTTATTAATCTTTTAAATTTATAAATTAATTGAAGTGTTTCCTAGATGCAAGTGGCATCACATTATCAATTCTAAACTACAGGGTTGCAAAAGCTTAAGTCACTTTTTAGCTTAAGCTTTGCTTTAATTCATAAGCTTATGAATTAAAAAAATGTAAGTCATGAACAAGTACGTGACTTATGAATTAAAAAAAAATGTATTCACAAACTACTAAGTGACTTATGATTAAAAAAAAAATAATTCATAAGCTAATGGATAAATTCTGATCAGTAAAATTATGAATTGAAAAATTTATAAGCTAGCATGATAATTTTATGATTTACAAACTAGATTCGAAAGATAAAAAGAGATTCAAAATCTAATTTTATACTTACTAAGCAGGTACCAAAAGTTTCGAAGTATGTATTTGTTTAAGAAAACGAATGTTTTTTCCAATTTTATTGAAAATAAATATTAAATTATTTTTGGGTAGCTACTTAACAAAATTTTACAAAAAAAAAAAAAAAAAAATAGAAAAAAAAAATCAATTCACGTAAAATATGATAACTAAAAAAATTTAAATGTACATACATATATATACATATGTATGTATATGTAGTTATAAAATTTATGTTTTACAAAAAAAAAGAAACAAAACAAATGCAAAAATTTTTTTTATAATAAATGGCCATGTTTTATCGTTAGTTAGCACTCAATTTATATCAACGAGTCGAATAAAAGTCGAGTTGAGAGTTCAATGAAACGGCTCCAACTCAAGAAGATAAATGCAGTCCACAATAAGACCATGTTGCTAAGAGCATGTCCGACGAGAGCCTTGGACGTATTTTTGGGAAAGTGAATACCAGAGATTTGCAAAACCCATGTTGGCTGCCTTAATTCAGAAAATCAAAAGACGAAAAGTGAAATAAATGTATTAACCCCTGCTTATTAAATTATTAGTGGTAAACATAACTTGTTGCTACTTAATTTCTTTAATTTCAAAGAATTAAGATTTTATGAACATTTGAAAACTAAAAATAAAAATCGAACATGCAAAAGCTATAGCGCAAAATTTTAGTTGAATTAGTACGATATTAAAGCTGTTTTAGTATGAAACTAGGTTAAAACAACGATTTTTCAAATTTTAATCTATATTCGATTCATACTTTCTCTACCCTTTTATTAAAGCTAAAATCATAGAATACCTATTTTATTTTTTTATTATCGTGCTATTTACAAATGCCACTAAAGTTCTGTTTACTTAGTTGTTTACACGAACTGTCATTGTTTTAGGTGTGTTCAGCAGCAATTTATTGAGAAAACTGCTTTAGTACGATACTAGTTAGAAAATGTTTAAAATTGAGAATGAGTTAGTAAACTACTTTAAAGTTAGCAAATTGTTAAGTAGTATCATACTAATATTACTAGCGTAATCATTGTCAGTTAATTTCTGAATTGAATATGAAATAGTTGGGTGACTAAATGTATTTTACAAGTCCCATTACAAGGTCCTTTTAATATTAATTTTAAAAAAAAATTTAAATCATTCGGCCACCTTCATTCCAAAGTAGTCCTTTTTGACAGTCATATACGATATACCCAATCACTATCATTTAAAACTCCTGGCAATATCAGTGTACTCTTATTTGATTGTTCTACTTTGTCATACGTTATTTATATAACAATTTTTCTTTTAATGTTGAATATAAGTCAAGATATTCTCATTGTAACCCTTCCAACAAATAATAACACCTTAATAACTACCTTACAAACTTTCACATTCTTTTTTAAGAAAAATTGTCAAAAATTCAACGAATAAAAACTAAATTGGAACACTCATACTTTTTCATACCATAGGTAAACTCGATTTTGACAGCTAAGACATACATATATTTGACTCATTGATCATCTATCGCCTTAGATTGGATTTTTTCTTGCCACTGCCATATTACTTACAGATTTTATTTGTTCATAAAAGTTTTGAAGCCCATGAAAGCAATCTCACCACTTCAATCTTTAATATATTTACATTACAAAAATCATGACCAGACTTTGAAAAGAAGAAAGGCATAAACTAAGCTCAGCTCACACACAAGTATGTAGGTATGCATGCAAGGAAAAGGAATGCTAAAATATAGAACGAAATACGAAAGATGAAGCAGTAAGCATGGAAACTGTGTCAATGGCCTACTTTTATTCTTAACAAAAACAAAAAGCATACAAAAAAAAAAAAAAATAACAGAATAAGAAGAAAAGAAAACAATGATAATAATTTTTCTTTGCTTTTCTCTGTGCTTGTGCGCTTGATTCGGTGTCTTGGCCAACATTTCTTTAGCATTGACTTCGAAATTATTGGTACAAGTGCAAAAGCTATAGAATACTTGATATTTAGATACACACAGTGAGACCTCTGTGACTATCTGAGAGAATCAGGGAAAAAGTAAACTTGGATGAATTTAAGACAAAAGATACATAGAATAAGTATGTTAATGGATGTTTGCTTTTTTTATCATTTTCTTCTTGGTACGAGTATATTGTATTGTTTTCAGTACCGGAGTAAGGCTTAGTACATACTTATATAACGGCATAAAAGAAGCAGCAGCAAAAAGGGGGCCCTCAGAATAAAATGTGGAGATATTGCTTTAAATTAATTTTATTTAGTCATGGCATTTATTTCAATAGACAATATAAAATAAATTAATTAATTTTACAAACAATACAAATGTTTTTAACAATCTAATAAATAATAACATAAATAAAAGTAAGAAATACTATCAATCGAGTGGTTCATTTTGTAAAACAATCATCAATCTTTTTTTAAAGTTAAATTTAGCCATACAATCGAATAATGTCTATTTAACTATAATCAATTACAAAATTTGTTTCGCTTATAAATGCATCGTGCAAATGGTTCATTTCGCAAATCATTTCTCATATACGGGTGATTCTACAAACGATGGAATTTTCGGTGGCCCAAGAAATATTTTAAAATCCGTTCAATTATTTAATCTGATTTTTTTTATAAAATTAAATCTTGTTGATATCTACTTGGCCTAACAATATTATTAGGTTGACCTTATTTTATCTTGCTCAAAAAATTCTTCAAAGTGTCTGATTCTCAGTCCCCTGACGTGTCCTCAGTGCGTTTTCGCAAAGAAAAATTATTACCGTTCTCTTATTTCAGGTCTCATACTTAGATAAATTGCACCAAAGTTACGGAAAATAACACATCCTTGCTACGAAATATTTTTTAGTAATTTATTTTATTAGAAAAAAAAAACTTAATTAAACTTTGTCCCCCGCTTTTTGTATCAGTCCCCTGGCATATTGAAACGGTCGAAAAAATCAATAACTAGGATATCGATCGAATTTCCAGCACTGGCAATTTGAAGTACCAAATCTCCTTACAATAAAATTGTGGTGCAAATTGATTCTGCTTCTTGTGTTAGTATTGTGAAAAAGACATTTGTGCAAGAAGTCGTGGATTGTCCCTTTAGATTATCAGTCCTCTGGTGAGGTTTTACAAATCAAATTTGTATGTAAGAAGGCATATTTGTTAGAAGTATGGTATAGGTTTAATAAAACTGTAATATTATATATACTTATATTTTTATTTTTTAAAGTAAAACCTTAATACCTTTTTTGCGCAAAAACCATGAAAAACCTCAGTCCCCTGGTTAATAAATGAGCAAATGATATTTTATTCAGAAACCTGAGAAATTTTTAGTTATATTGAACTTCGAACTTCATTCCGAAATATTTTTAAAATATTTAAAAAGAATATAATTTATTTTAAATTGATTCTTAGAAAAAAAAAATATTTAATTATAATATATTATATTCCCTTAATAAAATGCTAAATAATATTTATTTACCATGAATTTTTATGTTTATGAAGAATAATTAAATTTAATTTCTATATTTCAATGTGTACCCAAGAGAAAATAAGAAAAAAAAAATAAAGATTTATTCAGTTCCCTTAAAAAAAAAAACTCAGTACCCTGAACATCCTTTTTCAAAAAATGTCCTTAAAATCGTCATTTTTTATTTTTTTAACTGGCCGCTTTCAACAACGCAAAGGGACGTTCTAATGATCATCTAGAACAACTCTTAGGACTTTTGGAATCCAAAAATGTCGTGCCGAAATTTGTATCATTTTATTCCATTGTTTGTAGAATCACCCATACACATTTTTCAGGGAAATGAAAATTTGCACGGAGACAAAAAGATTTATAGGCTCTTAAAGTTGAGGACAATTAACATGTTCTTTAATAAACATAAAACTAAAATATTTGCGTCTTGAATAGAGGATTTGAAAGTTGAAAAGCAGACATTTAATTGAGTATGCTGGAATTGCAATATTCCTTTTTAATTTGAAAAATAACAACTTGGTAATTCATTTTTGAACTCTCTCAATTATTAAAGCATGTGCTCCATAAAAGGGATTCGAAATTATGCAATAATATTCAAGAACCGATCTTGCAAGCGACATATATATATAAAATTTTGATGTTGAAATGGTCTGAAATCTCTTGTATTCCTTTGTATAAATCCTAGTAATCTGTTTGCTTTTTGGCACCCCCTTATTTTGCACCAACTATTAGCACCCTTCATTCAAGAATGTTTTTTAAGAAATCTAGTGACCTGAGCAAATAATTGTTTGTTTTTTCTTAAACTGTATCTAATTCCCCATGATTCTGTGTCTTTGTTTTTATTAATTTCCTCTTCAGTTCGTTTTTATAAGATCAAAAGTAAAAAAGTTTTATTGTTTATTTTTTATTGTTGTGAAAAAATTATCAAAAATTGAGTGTTCCCGCTAAGGAGAGAGAATTTTGTAAACGTTCGTTCTGATTAATTAATGGTAAATTTAATAAAAAATTATAGTTTTTGTTATAAAAACATATTAAAGTCATCGTTTTTCACAATTTCTTGTTAAAAAAATTGTTAAATTTTAAGAAAAAGGGGTGCCAATAATTGGTTCTATGCGGCTTTAGTTATTGGCACTGCCAATAACTATGTATGTATATCAACTGACCGTTACAATTTTTAGCTTAAAAAATGTCACGAAAAAATGAAAATGAAATTCAGCATACAAAAATTGACAAATATTCAAAAAAGCCAGGACCAGTGACTGTATTAACTTAAGGGGAGGTTCTCCCTTTCAGTGTCAAAAATGACACTTTTTCATGAATTTTTTTGTCATTAAAGGAATGATATAATCTATTTAAATTTTTTTTACTTGTTTATTATCATATTAAGTACAAAAAATAATTTTTTCATCAAAAAATACCGGGCCGTTAAAAAATAATGTGCCTCGGAACGAGACCACCTCCAAAAAAAGTTATTCGCTGTTGGCCAATATACTCGTAGCTCCTGCAAAAATGATCAAAAATTAAAAAATCAAAGTTTTTTATAAAACAGAAGAGTGTAGTTAGAGTCTGGACCAAAATAATTGCCTAAATGGTGGACACTTGAATTTTAGTGTTCGGTTTTTCCATTTTTTGTCGCTCTTCTGATATATCAGCCTGATTTTGGTCCAGACTCCAATAAATTTAATAAGCTTTACGACAAAAAAAAAAATTATGACGATCCGTCAAGTTATAGTTTTAAAGTAAAGGTGGCCAACAGTTGGAAAAACGTGGTTTCGAAAAAAACGCGTTTAAATTTTTTTTTCTAGTCATGGCTCATGTGTCGACACCTGGTGGCCCATATGGTACCTCTGCTTACCATAGTATGAATATATAGGCGCCAAATTCAAAAATATTTATGTAAAACATGCTACGCTCAAAATACCGCTAAATGTCAATTTTCGAGACGAAAAGGTAGGTCTCGTTTTTGTTCTATAAATTTAAAAAAAAAAGTATTCGGACAAACGGTTTTAGCTGCATATTCTACACATATTTTACTAGAAAAATAAAATGGAAAAAAATGCATTTTTGGTCGTGGAAAAAGGGGAACCTCCCCTTAAGAGGCAGAAGAACTTACTATCGTTGAATGTATAAAAATTTAACGAAAAAGAAGCTACGAGTATGTTTTATCTTCCTTAAAATTAAAATTAATTAGCTAGATACTATATAAATTATTAATTTAATTTTTTTCAAACTTTCTTTTATTATTACTTTAATAAAAATCTGCTACGAAAAGCATGTTTTTTTCTTTAATATTAGGGGTGCCAATAATTGTAATCTGTGGAAAGCTTTTTCTAAAACAACATATATCAGCCGTTCTTCAATTGCAAAACTTGCTCACATTTTAAGAGAAAAATTTCCTTAGGGGTGCCAAAAACTGTATCTGTTACGCTAGTCAATATTTCAAAACGAAAACTAAATGTCTAAAATTACACCCATATATTTTTTAACAAAAACTAAAATGATGTTGTTAATTGTACACTCCATAATTATTGGGTTAGATTTTCTGTGGCATGAAAAACTTTGACACGTTCGAACATTGAGAAAGAATTGATTTTCGTTACACCATTTGGAATGCATGAAGGTCATCTTGAAGAAGAAGACAATCATTTAATGTTTCAATGGATGGAAAGATTTTTAAGTCATTATCGTACATAAGATGTCTAGAAAATCCTAAGCAAGATGGATTATCTAAATAAAAAGAATGAACATCAGTGGACCTAAGTAACTTCCTTGGGGAACTCCGGAAGTTTTTCTATACGATTTACGTAGATCCAATTTTTACAAATTGGGTTCGATTCTTGAAATACAAAAATTAGCATTGAACTAAAGTTGGGTGAAAAACTAAACTATAAAGACTAGAAAATAAGAATTTCATGATCTACCCTATCAAAGGCCTTGGCAAAATCATTGAAAATAATGTCAGTCTGTAATGAATTACTAAAACCATTAATAACATTATCAGACAACAATCTAAGATTTGTAACAGTGGATTTGCCCTTAACAAATACAAATCCGTGTTGCGAACTTGAGTTCAATATAAATAAAAACAATGCATGCACTTTTTATTCAATAACAATTTATGTAACTAAATAACATCTGTAAAACCTATGAGTTTCAAACAATGTTACCTATATTTTACAAGGCTTCGTTAGAAGGATAAGAATAAAACTTTTGCTGACACAGTGAACTGGACCGAGAATCATTAAACCCTACTTAACCCTACTTCTCGAATTCATAAATCTTAGTTAGTATTTGGAAATAGGTATACGAGTAATAACTTCGTTCAGGCCTTATCTGCAAAGTTTCCGGGTTTGAGTCCATGACGTATATGTAGTTAGGGCATTTTCTCTGATATATTTTTATATATTTCTTACCGTTAGATCTTTAAACAAGGTAGAAAACTTAAAGAATTAATTTGAGTGTGAAACATGTTTCTTTCGTTCTTAATCTTGTCCGTGGATTGTAGGTTTTTACACCGTGTTCAATTTTCATATAACCATTTTCGAAATTTTGTACATTGGATCCAATCTTCTGTTTTTTTTTTTTTTTTTTGAAAATAAGTTTTTTCCACCTTTCGGAGAGACATCACCTTCTCAATGTATTTTCGGGCTTCTTACAGCGCCTGTTTCGTCTTACAAATATTTTTACGGGGCATAACGAAACTTAGTATTCCTTTAAAAAAAATAGATACACAATTTTAACTTGCGGCGCATTCTCAAAAAAATGCGAAATGTGGGAAAGATGCCGCACCACATTTCAGAACTTAAAAAATAAAAAGGAAATAAAAAAAATACACAAACGTATACTTGTAACAGTTGATACAAATTTCAGTTAAAATTTTAAGTCATTAAAATTTGGCTTATATAATTGTTCATAGGTTATTGTTATTCGTTTACTTGACCATTTTACGTTAAGGGAAGGTTCTTCCAGGCTTCTATATTATATAAGTTTGGCATTAATACTGCGTTTTGTTTCACACATATATACAAAGCACAAATCACTAACTGATTATTTCTGTAAATAGTCCCTTACATCACACTTGATTTTTTTAATTCAGGTAGATACTCGTATAACTAACGATATTTGACCTTAGGATTAAATCCCAATTTCAAAGCTCAAATGTCTACTTTGTCCACTTTTTAAAGTCGAAGGTTGTAACTACATACCTATATACATAAATATATAGTAAGGCAAACAACCGCATCTAATTGTACTTAGGGTAGACCTTAGGATAAATTCATAAGTTTTCTCTACTAATCTAACTAAGTAACTAGTCCGGACCTGTGTTAAGTCTTAAGAATAAGATTATAAAAAGGCCCAACGTTCCAAAGAGTAGGCTATTTTTGTTTTCCGGTTTTTTGTAAGCCTATACTCGTACAAAAAGCGTGTTTTCATTTTATTCATTTACCACTTGTTCTTGCTTAATTAACCCAAAGCTAGATGCTAGAGGTCTTAATGGCTGGTAGATGTAGATTAAAACAAAGAAACAAAACTAAATTGATTAGCACCATACTGCAATGGCATGGCAAGTTCTTCGCCGAGTTCTTTTTTGGTTGCTTGGTAGATTCGTTAGTTTTATGCACTAAAAACGAATTATTTCATAAGATACACATTCGATTGGACGGGGTCTAGTTATTGTTTTTTTTTTTTCCAGTAAGTTAATTGGTTAAATTTGATTTATCAAAAAACCATGTTTCTGCGAGAACGGAGGGTGAATGTAATTAGTGTGGCTTATGCAAGTCTTTAAAACAATTTTTCCATTTGTTTTTTTTTTTTTTTTTTTTTTTTTTGTGTTGGCTTTGAAGATGAAGTCAAGTGTTAAGATTGCTGCAATAAGTAGGTTCAACTGAGCTGTATTGGTATGGCCGTTGAGACCCGGGTGTCTTTTAAGATCAGCAAAGATCACTACATAGTATTGTTTCTGATGGAATGCGGAAGAGAGAGACAGAACAAGAAAGAAACAAAAAGTTAACGAAGAGCCGAAGACGGACGTGATGAAAAAGACAGTTCTGTGAAAAGTCGGTCATGAAATCGCAAGTGACCCACTTTCTGCCAACGATCGGTGGTCGGTAACATAGTGCGAGCAAACAAAACATACACACGTCGCTCGCCGGTCGATTGTTAAAAAGAACAAAATGAGGACGGCACATAATTGGCAAAACTAACAACACGCAACCGAAACAAACGTGCCAGCGCCCGTCCTCAGCTTTGAATACATAGTACTTCAGCTTTAGTAAGTAAGTACAGAGGTTGTATCTATAATCTGGGTTTCTGGAATCATTGCATTGGCCTGAACAAAGTTCCTAGCTGCAGATGAAATACAAATATTTAATAGTTAGACCAGGTAGGTACCTATAATGTTTTTTTTTTATTATTATTGTTTGTTTTGAATTGATATAAGTAGGCAGGTAGATATATTTAGAATGGAATAACTGATGCATGTAGGTATTAGTCGCTGTTATAGTTGATTACGAACCTAGCGCCATAAGCGATATGCCACATACATAGAAAGTTGTATCAACCTGTTGCAATGTATTCTGGGGAAGTTTTTGTTGTTCTGGAGCTTGCTCTCCCATTTTTTTTAATAAGTAAATAATTTTTTTTAGTTTATAACATACATAGCCAGGTAAACCAACGGAAAAATTTGAATTGTAGTAACTTTGATGGATAAGGGTTTATAATACTAAGCAATTTAAATTGCCACCAACCCCAAAAAAAATACCTACTCTTTCATCTCAGATAGGTAGGTTCTTAGTAAAAATAAGTTATAATGCGCTTGCATTAGTGACATAAATGACATAAAATAAAACCAAATGATATACATACATCCAAATTTGGTTTGATTTCGATTTTGAAAACAAAATCAGTTAAATTAGGTTTCATTCGTTGTAGTAATGGAAATAGTACCAAAAATAATTATTTGGAAATGAAAACAAATTTTGATCATCCTGTTCTGATCAAGATCTGCAATCATTGTAGTGAATAAAGAGTCCTTGGCTCCTCTACTGGCAACCAAAGGTGTTGTTGGATTCGGTTTCTCTTCAATTACTCTGAAAATCTACAAAAAAGATGGGGTAACACCGTTCCTCCACAACTAAAAGGTACTTCCACATTCGCGGAGTCTGCGGTAGACATCGATCCAGCAATGGAAATTGATGCTCCCAGCAGATCTGAGTCTGAAGTGAAGACCACTAACATCGCCGAAGAGGCTCCTGAAATCGTCGACAGTCTCTCCGCGAAGGAAGCTGAAGACTCCGTGAGGAAGGCTCTTCTGAGCGAAGATGAACCCATTGGCTCGTACTCTGAAGTCAAGTTACTGAATTTGTCCTCTGAATCAGAAGACCTGAATCAAACCATATTGGGGGTTGGTCTGGTGGATTGTAGCCAAAATGCTGCAAATACCTCAGATTAATCTCCAACAATCCATCAAGGCTTCGGCCTCACTTCTTCTCCATCTTCACAAGAACCGAAAGGAAATAGTCCTGATCTAGGAACCATGGATTGCCAAATCTATAATTCATGGACTCAGGACTCCTGGTTACTACTTGCTGTATGCGTCCTGGTCCTGCATATTAGTTAAAAGTAGTTCTAATGTATATTTACTCCCTGATTTCAGCGATCGAGATATAACCGCCGCCAGACTACACACCAAAAATGGGACTTACTGGATAGTGTCGTCATATCTTGGCCACGACAACCCTGGCCCTCCTGGCGAAACGTTCAAGACGATTATCGCTGAAGCAAAACGGCAGAATATCAGCCTCCTAATTGGGTGCGATACAAAAGCCCATCACATTGTATGGGGCAGTACAAATATAAATGACAGAGGTGAGTCTCTTTTTGATTATATTCTAAGTACTAACCTTATAGTCAGTAACATTGGCAATGAACCTACCTTTGTTACCAGAAACCGACAAGAAGTGCTAGACATCACTCTTGTCTCTGACTCACCGTACATTAAATGATAACGAAATTGGAAATCAGAAGAACACTCATTCTCAGACCATAGATACATCCAATTCAGTTTAAATGATGAACCAACCAAACGGCCAGTTTTTCGCAACTATCGGAAAACAAATTGGCAAACGTATAGGGACATTCTGAAAAGATCGCTTAAAACCGAATCTCTAGACATCCCCTCCAATACCTCAGATCTAGATAACAAAGTCAAGGATCTTATACATTAACACTGAATAATGCAATGAAGATTTATTGTCTTCTTCTTCAAGTAAGAGGAAAAAAGAAACTTAATTGGTGGAATTCAGAACTAGAACCGCTCAGAAAAAGTTGTAGAAATCTCTTTAATTGAGCAAAATACACAAAAGAATCCTCAGACTGGGACTTATATAAAGAATCCTTAAAGATTTATAAGAAACAATCGAGGACAAGCAAAATATCTTCATGGAGGAACTTCTGTGATAAAATAGAAGATACTGCCGAAGCATCTAAATTGAGGAAAATCCTCTCAACAAATCCAGTCATGCCAAGTTCTTTGAAAATGTTAAATGGCTCTTGGACAAATTCATGTGAAGAATCACTCAACTTGCTACTTGACACTCACTTCCCGGGTAGCTCGCAAAACATTTGTAACATGAACTCAATGGAGTCAAACAACAAACTTATAAATGTCCAAGGGTTAATAACAAGGGAAAAACTAAAATGGGCAATTAATAGCTTCGATCCATACAAATCAGCGGGACCAGACGGTATAATACCATCTGAACTGCAAGTTGCTTCAGACATTATCTTACCCACCTTAGAGATAATACTGAACGGTTGTCTAAACCTGGTTCATATTTCCCCTATATGGAGAGAAGTTAAAGTAGTTTTCATACCCAAAGCTGGTAAATGCTCGTCATTTCTTCTTTAAACTCTGGAACGATTAATTGATATTCACCTGCGCAGTGTTATAGAACCAAACCTTTTTTCTACAGCATAACACGCTTACTGTAAGGAAAAATCGGTAGAAACTGCGCTACATACCTTGGTACGCATAGCTGGGCACCGTTAATCAAACAGTTAACTTCGTTAATCGTTAATCCGCTATTAAAAAAGTTAGCTTCGTTAAACGTTAAAGCGTTAAATTTCGGAAGAATTAACGCAAGTTAACGTTAATCGTTAATCCGTTAACATGTGATAAAAATTGCATTTTTTATATTTTTTTACTCTGAGCACCGAATTCGAATTTCGAATTCAACGCATTCAACTCTAATGTACGGTGCCTTCAATTCTGTTCAACCAACGGGTTGGATCTAGTTGTTGGCCGTTGCTCAACGAATTGCGCAACAAGTGTACGGGTAGTGTACGAGCTCGTGTTGCTCCTTGAAAATGTTCGATCAACACGTTGAGCAACATTTTCAATATAATGTTTTGCACATTATTTGTTCAACGCGTTGATCAACTTTTTAATTTTCTTTGGGATTTCTTGACGTAATATTGTGTTGCGTTGCGTTGGCTGCAGTGAAATGTGTCTACGTGGTTGAACTATTGCGTTGCCATGAACTTGCATTTGTTGCAACTTGCAAACTGTAGTTTATTTTGGTTTTTCGTCATGGAAGGTGATAAAAAATCAGAGTGGACCACGGAATTAATTTTGCAAATGATTTCAGAAATTGAGGAAAAGCCCAATATATGGGACATTAAGAGCCCCTCTAATAAAAATCAAGATGCCAGGGAATTGGCTTGGTCTCAAATTTCCTCGAAAATGCAATTGCTTAAACTTTGAATTCGAATTCCCGGGCGCGGTGGGATCAATCGATTTTAATTTCTCATATATTTCATTGAAAAAACAATTGGCAAGAGTACGATAACTTAGGCGCCAAGAAATTATAACGGTTTTTTGTAGAACAGTTCAATACAAGCATTTTTTTACTACGGGAGGGGGGTCTATCTCCCCCCGTTTTTGGCGGGAGGGGCAATTTTATAAAAAAGGTACTAAAATGGAAACAAAAATATTAAAAAATAACGGTAATACTTACAACTAAGTATTATACCTTTTTTTAAAGCCAATACTCTGATCTATTAGATAATTCTTAAATAAAGTAGAATCTATGCACAGTTTTTGAAAAAAACGAGTTATAAACTCAAATTTTGGTGAAAAAAACATAAAAAAAAAAGTTTTAAGTTTAATTTTTCAAAAACGCAAAGTTGTATATTATTTTTTTTTCCTAAAATTCGTTGCTCTAATTTATTGTTGTTCAAAAACTGAAAACTAAATGATATTATGTCATCTAGTTTTTGAGAAAATTGAAAATAACTAAAACTACTTTTTTATGGGATATTTGCTTTTTTTGCTTGCTTACGCATTACGGCGAATAAACAGTGAGATATGTATGGGGGGACATGCTGCCCCCCTGCAACCACCCTGCTTGGACACACTATAGGATTTGGGGTAGGTGCGAGGTTGGGTGTATGCAAGGTTTCTTTTGCATTTACAGAATCTGGATTTAAAGAAACTTTGAATTTACCCTATGGTCTATATCCAATGTCTACTAAATATATGTATGTACGTAGCCCAAATTTGCACATTTAAAATGTTCAGACATGAAAATTTAATACATTATGAAAAATTCACATTACCTAGGTACTATATTTTATATAATTCCTTAATTAATATGTATGTTTATTGTTTGTGTCTAACATTTTTAATGCTAATATGATACAGGTTATTGTTTACTAAGGTCATTCGTTATTCAACCTTTGAAAGAGTGAAGTATTTTTTTTTTTTGAATAAAGAATGGCGACTAAAGCATCCACTACTTCACCCTAAATTAAATAACTTTTCAATATTTCAAAAAAAATATTTCAAAAGCATCGCGTTCTTAGAAGAAATTGGTCTAATTCCAACTAAAGCGTCAACTCCCCTCAACTCCAACTCAAAAAGGTGACAAAAATTGTAAGAATACAATATTATTATTATTATTTATTCATCAACCAGAGCATATTATACTCTTACAGACTAAGATACATAAGTAAATATATAGTTACAAATTTGTAGGTGGGTATATAAAATTCAAATTACATTTAAATGATTTACATAGTTAATCTTTTTTTTTAATAAATAACGTTACTTAAATTTTGCTTAAAACTAATGATTTAAAAGTTTCTCTGGTGCAATCCATATAAAAGTTAATCTCAGAGCAATAAACCCATCTATCGGCACATTTTTCCATGGGCCTCAATATTGGCTAGAGATTCGGGAGGTGCTAGCTATAATTTTTTTGTTGTGATCAAAATGCCTGTAAACACGGTTTTAATACATTGAACATTGAAAAATTGACTTGACTATTTTTAAGTAACACCTGACTTACTCACAAACTGACTGACTGAGACGCGAAATGCCATGCAATTCTACCTCCTCTGGTGCATTCTTGGTAACCCTAAATGATTTGCTGTACTTTACCTACAAATGAACCACATTAACATTAATCCTCAAAATGAAATCACCGTAGTTAAATACCAAAAATCAAAAATTTCATAAAAAGTAGTTTTAGTAATTTTCGATTTTCTCAAAAACTAGAAGGGACAAAACCATTCGGTTTTATGTGTTCGATTCAGAATTAATAGTAGCATTGACCACAAAAAGCCAATTAAGCACTTCATTTTACAATTTTGAAAAAAAATTGGTCTAAACTTTTTTTTTAAATTTTTTTTAACAAAATTTTGAGTTTGCATGCAAGTTTTTCAAAAACTATTGACATAAATAATTTAATTTAAATTTACGATTATAAAACAGACTTCTGGCTTTCAAAACGGGTATAGTATTTTATTGTAAGTGTTGCCGTTGTTTTTTAATATTTTTTTTTTTCAATTTAAGTCATTAAAATCGCCCCTACCTCCTAAACGGTGCGAGATAGACCCCCCCCCCTCCCATAGTAAAAAAGGCTTGTATTTGACCCTTCTACAAAAATCCGTTATCAATTTTTGGCGCCTAAGTTATCGTACTCTCCCCAAACAATTTTCTTCGCGACTCAAGAAAAAATCATCTACCGAGAATCGTCTTGGCTGTTTTTTCTTCCTTTGTCGTTCATTTTCTAATATCGATACCTTCCCGTAAGAATGTATTAAGCGACATTTTTAAAATTGTTCAGGAAACGAAAAAAACGTCTCATTTAGTTATTTTTTGTGTATTTTATTGGACGAAACAGATTTGGAGAGGGATTTTAACAATACAAAACTTGACATCATTGCAAAATCGAAATTTTAATCAGATACATAATAAGTTTTTGTCGCTTAGTACATTTTCGTGGTCAAAGCATTGGCGCTTGATGCAATGTTAAATGGCGCTTACGATGACAACAACAAAATAAATAGGAAAAAAGTAGTAGCCTACTTGATAGAAAAATATTTAAAAGCAAAGACAACCATATCTGGAGTATTATAAGCGACAAAAATGGATCAAGTTCTATTTGGATGAGTGTGCTAAGCGAAAATTTCGGTTAAACTATGCGACATCTAACAATTTTTTTTTGTGGACGTTTGGTTGCTTAAGACAATAATATTTCTAAAAATGTCGCTTAGCATAATTTTACTGGCGGATAATACAAATTTCAGGGAACAACATTATTCCAGTGAGAAAACTTGCCGGTTGCTACAATTTTATTTTCTCTCTAGTTTCTTTTGCATACATGATAGGGCAGTGAAACCCAGGCCAAAATGTGGCGCTTAACTTCTAGTATAGTTCCACATCAAAAAGTCATTTTCGAAAAAAGTGTCGCTTAATACATTCTTACGGGAAGGTATCGATATTATTAATGCGGCAGCCACTTTTTTTTTTCTTAGAGGAAATCATACTCATACGGAACAAATTTAAGAATATTTTAAAGCGAATGCGTGCGTCGACAGTAAATGTATGTACCGAACTGAAGTTAAAAATAATTATTATTTCAGGTTTGACGTTTGAGTTTTTTGTTTATCATGGTGCGTTCAATGCGTTCCCCAACGAGTGATCCTTGGTTAAGTGTACGAAGGTATCAACTCGTTCATCAACTGGTTGAGAAACAATATCGAAAACGCAGTTGATCAACTCGAAAAAATCTGTCGAAATTGAACAAGTTTATCAACTAGTGTACCAGGTTATTCAACATTTGAGTAAGTTGGTCAACTAGGTGTATGGAGCTATTCAACTGTTCTGGAACAAGTTTTAAGAGTTGATCAACTAGGTGTGCGGGGTTAATCAACATATGGGAAAGTTGGTCAATTATGTGTACGGGGTTCCAAACGTATTTTATCTAACTTTAGTTGCTTAACGTGAATTACGTAAGTTGTAAGAGGTTGTAAATTCGTTTATCCAACGAAAGAGTTGAATAAAAAGTTGAACGCCGTCAAAATATAATACGTACCTAGCTGTTTTTGTTTCACCCGCGGCACGCGTCGCACGGCACTTGTCTCATACTTGTCTGAACCTGTTTTTCGCGCCGCGTGGTAAATATTAGGCATTGGATTAACGATTAACGGATTAACGAGTTAATGCCCAGCTACTCGTATGTTTGTACGCACCATCGAACACTCCCTAAATCACAAAGAATACACTCTAGTTGCATTACTAGAAATAGAAGGCGCCTTTAACAATGTCGACAGCGCTGCAATAGCGAAGGCACTGCAGAATCTCAACGTAGATAGCTCACTTGGTGACCTAATAAATTCCATGCTAATAAGAATTATAAATGCGGAACTAGGTAGCTTTACTACAAGAAGGTCAGTCAGTATGGGTACTCCACAAGGTGGAGTCCTATCCCCACTTCTATGGAATATGGTAGTTAATGAACTGCTAATAGACCTAGAAGAAGAGGGATTCAAAGTCATTGCATATGCTGATGACGAGCTAATACAAACCGCTCCCAACAAGCTACTCAAATAGACAGATCACTGTGGATTAGGTGTTAATCCCCACAAGACTGAACTAGTCCTCTTCACAAGGAAATACAAAATTCAATTCAATTAGACCCTCCATCGATCAAACGTGGTCCACTTACTTTCTCAGATGAAGCTAAATACCTGGGTCTTATTTTAGATAAAAAGTTAAGTTGGAAACCTTATATACAGGAAAGAGTAGGGAAAGCCACAGTAGCTCTCTTTTCTTGTAAGAAAGCCGTGGGGAATAAGTGGGGCTTATCTCCACAAATCACTCACTGCGGTCATTAGACCGATACTCAATTACGGGGTGACCGTATGGTGGACGGCCTTAGATAAAGCGACAAATAGCGATAAACTAAGCAAAGTACAATGTTCAGCGAGTATGTACATCAGCGGAGCTCTCCGCTCGACACCTTCCGCTGCACTAGACATACTTTTCAACCTTACACCCCTAGATATTTAAATATTTAGCGCAAACAAATGGCCGCGCACAAACAGCCATACGTCTCAAACAATACAACACAAGATGGCTTAACACTACCACTTCTATGGCGACCAAACAAATCAGGCCTAAACTGGATTTGAAACGGTCAAAATGTCTTTTGTCCCTCAGTAGATCTCAGATCAGCTCCGTAATAGGTGTCATAACTGGACACTGTCTCATAGGTAGACACGCCGCACGACTCGGTGTGCTATCAAACGATTTTTGCTCGAGTTTCTTGGACTAGGAGGAAGAGGAGACAATCCCACACCTTCTTTGTACATGCCCTGCTCTCTCTTACAGACGCAAACTTCATCTAGGAGAATATTTCTATAATGAACCAAGCGATCTCATAAACACAGACATTAAAAGTCTCCTTCGTTTCATTAGAAGCTCCAAATGGTTTTAACTAGTAGGGAACCTTTTTGTTCCCTATTAGATCGTGATATAACAATGGACCTCTAATGGTCTAAGTGTGTCAGAAGCTTTAATGACAACCACTTTAACCTAACCTAACCTATTACTGAATCCGACGAATGAAAGTTGAACGAATGTCGGTAATAATCCATGCACCACCAACATTTTGTTCAACTTACTATGGTATTACTGAATTCGCAATCCATTCGCACTCAATACAATTTCTATTATTTTACATTCGCACCAATTTCGAGACGAATCTGAAGTAAATTTTTGATTAAACGAAAATAAGCAATGGAAAGCACAAACATGTAAATCAAAAGCTTATTATACTGAATGTTAAAGTCTTTGTTTAACAAATTTTAATAGAAAACGGACAACTAACAACGCAACCGGAGAGCCAGAAATCTAAAAAAACAAAATGCACGACTGGGTCGCACGAACTTGCTCATATGTAAAAGACTAAAAATTTCAAAAATAAATGTTAGTAGAGAAACTGTTCATAAGCATAAAATTCATTTTTTAAATGACTAAAAAAAAAATCTTTAGCAGTTAAAGGTAAGAATAGGACGCCATGTGATTCAAGCAAATATAGATTTATGCAAGAACAAAAATTATAAGTCTTTGTAGTGGTTTCTTAAAAAATAAGGTTTTATATGAGAAAATTTTAAAACATTTTTAAGAAAAAATGCTGGTACGCCAATTTGAAGTTTTTATTATTGTATGAATAAAAATTAAATTTATAAAAAAAAAGTATAGAGCCGTTTTCGAGATATTGAATTTTCAAAAAACAAAAAATTGATTTTGTTTTTTTTCAAAATTCAAAAAAATATTTTTCTTAAAGTTTTGAAATGCAATGTTTTTTAAACTTTTTAGAAACTTCTCTCTACGAAATTTCATTAAAATCCGTTCTGCTGATAATGAGAAATTCAAAATTTTAAAAAAAAAAATAATAGAAAGAAAAAAAATTTAAGCAAAATTCTCGGAACCGTTTTCGAGAAAAATACGATTTTCGAAAACCATTTTTAACATTTGTATGGAAGGTACCGTTATTTTTAGGTAAAATGAATATTTTTCTCATATCTTGTAGACTATTTTTTCAAACTTTTATTTATCAAGTTTTAAAAAAATCGAGCGTGGGGTTTTCGAAATATTGTGTTTTCAAAAAAAAATTTTTTTTAAGTTTTTTTTAAAAATCCAAAAAAAATTGTTTGAACAATTTGAATACACAATAATATTCAAACTGCTGGGAAGTCTTAGCATAAAAAAAATAAGCAAAATCGGTGGTACCGTTTTTGAGAAAATCAAAAACAAAAAAAATGGTCTCAAGGGGGGTACCAAAACTACTCATTTTTTGGACATTTTTTTTCAACCATTACCTAGGTTTAACTAAACAAAATTTTTGGATTTTTTGTTTTTAAATCGTTGGGACAGTTTTTGAGAAAAAACAAATATTTATAAAATTTGGAAAAAAAAAATCGTATGGCAGGTACCGTTATTTTTGGTCTTAAAAAACCAAATCAAAAAACATCCGGGGGTAAAAAATTAAAACCCATATTTACCAAGTTTGAAGAAAATCGGCCGAGCCGTTTAGCTGTAATCGAACAGATAGACAGACAGACAGACAGAATTGCCAGACCCACTTTTTTCGTCTTCGCTATCATCGTAATATCAACTTTGATCAAAATCTCGAGTTCGAGTTTTTTTACGAATGCATAACTTGCCTTATAGTACCTACATATAAGCCTAGTACGCAGATCGGGAAAAATTTTGTCTCCCATACATTTTTTTACCTGGGACAAATTTTGTCTCGGATATTTTTCCAAGCAGTACGCAGTTCGCGCGCAAAATTCTTGCTATTGCTATTGTGAATTGCTGTACAAAATGTCTCCACTAAATTTTGCCAGGAAAAAGAATGATACAAGCATTATTTTGCGGGATAAATTTTGACAGCCACCGCAAGTGATTTTTGTCAAAACTGGTTTTATGCAAAAGTTGCTGATGCTTCTCTTGAAAGCATCGAGAGGAGATTCCAAAAAGGTATGAACGACATTTGTAAGACAACCCGTTCCAGAGATACAATAAAAAACACATTAAATTATATTTATTCTCTCCAACTTAAAACTTTTGCGCGCGATTTGGAAAAGTTTTGTATAGATTAGAATTGTAGAGATAAAATTTGTCTTGTCTCGATCTGCGTACTAGGCTTATGTGTGCAAAAAAGTGGAGACTTCTATAAATAATCTATTGAAATTACAAATTTTGCTCCTCGAAAAGTGTACTGTAAGTAAGCACAATCTTTTTCGTTGTTTTTCGGTTTGAAAATTCTCTTTTCAGATAAGCAGAGTTGATACCATATTGACCAAAAGAAAGAAAACCATCATAACATAAAATTTCAATTGTTTCGAGAAAAATGCAAGAATTGAAAACTTCGTTTTCCCAAAAAATCTATGCAAAAAGGACAGCAGTGCAACAAATAAGATTTTAATTAAGAAGAGGAGATATTTTACAAAAGTAAAGCGATAAAGATATTAATCACAAGGTTAAACATAATTCTAAATCGTTAATAATTTAGTTATGACGGTTGTCTTTGTAATGACCGATATTAAAGAACTATTTTCAATCTTAAAATTGTCCTATTTATAAAGTTAAAGTTTAATTCGTTATGCGCCCACTTAACTTCCTATCTGTTTGATACGCATTTTTTTTCGACAGAATTTTAATATACATATATACACATATTTTTTAATTTTCTTTAGAAATTCTTTGTTCTAAATTTCTAAAAATTGATGAGCCTGAATGGCTAAAAAAAAGTCCTCTTTCAACTGGGATCCACTGTACTTTAGAGCCATTTCAAGGAATAATAAACTGTTTAATACCTTTATTTTTATATTTCAATGGGGCATTTCCTAAAGTACGAAAATTGTCATATGCCCAAAACGACAGTCTCTTTAGATTATACACGTTGATTTCCGACTCACTTTTCTAAGAGAATCTCAGTCGTTCCTTAGCTTTGCATTCGCGAAAAATCCAAAATTTTAAGACTCAAAGTTGTCACGTCACAGGTTTAGTTCTTTAATCATAATTTATTTGTGTTCTTGCTCTACCACGCACAACCCAAACCTTTTGTCTGTAAAATATATTAGACTTAAATCAGCTTAACACTTACAATAAGAAATGTTTAGATATTGATATTTCATCATCACACAAAACGGCCGCATACAATGAAGTTACCTGTCAGAAAAGGTGCTAAATAAAAGAAATACTTTAACTGTTGTTATTTAATTTGAGAATAATCGAAAATGAAGCCGAAAATTCACTTTTTAGAATGATGTCACTGAAGTTCGGTTTCAATGGCTCAAACATGATGATGGTAATGTAATGATTAAGCTAACCAAGCAAACGCCGGCATCGTTCACACACTTCAAAAATGTAGGACAGTGCTTATATTAATAATGTGAAAGTGAATCACAGTGGGCCCAGAATGAGAACCGGAAAGAGTCCATGCGAAGCGAAGACTTTAAGCCAAGGCGCGTTTTATAAAGAAAAAGAAAAAAATGTAAAAAGTTTATGTCATTTGATCGGTAATACAAACGGTTTTTTTGCGCAAAGCTCCAAGGCGCTCAAGCTAAGTGATTGGAATTATGTATTTTTTTTCCTCTGAAGAACAAGGTATCCATTCTCAGTGGCTTGGTTAGCTTTTTGGAATTTCATGTTCTGATTTAAAAAAAAGACAAGTTGCTGTGCGGACAGGTATAATGTCAGTGAGTGAAAATAAAATGAGGTTAAGAATTATTGAGGTCAACTTACTCACAAATTTAAGTAATTATTCAGCCAAGAAATATCTGAGTTGAATAAGATAATGAAAAGATTCAGCCACAAGTTTGGTAGCCCGTGTATTGGTGACGCGGTACACAGCACTGGAAGAAGGTCAAGGAATAAGAAATGAGGTTTTGGTTTGTAAAATTTTAAAATGTTTGAAATTTTTAAGTGCTATGTTTTTTAGCCCAGTCGGAATGTAAGACAAGCTGGGTCAGCTGGGTCATAAGGAGTATAACTTATACTTTTCCACAAATTGGTTTATAAGGACTTAAGATAAGACCAAAAATATTTAAAAAACTAATGTTGGCGAAAACTTAATTTTCAAAATTTCTTATCATAACAATTTTTGACGATTTCACTGAAATATTCAGTTTGTTCATATCAGCGTAAGGACTCAGGAATCTTCTTCTTTTTTTTATATAATTCACACGCGCTCAAATGTTTATTAAGAGGCCCTTATAATGTTAAACATAGCGAGGGCGATGGGAGGTGGTGTATAGATAAAGGAGGTGTCGATGAGCTTTGGTATAGAATGTGAAATGGGAAGGGAAAACCATGCCGACTTAATTACTCCATAATCGTGTTGTGCGACTAAAATACTTATCTCTTTATTTAACGTTACGACCGAAACTATGCTCGAGTGTGAACTGATGAGCATTCCTAGCAAAACGGGTATCACGGGTGAACTGATGAAAAGGAGGAATACAGCTGACTCATTCGAGTGAGCATTCCTTTGTAAAAGAAGCGATAAAACAGGGAAATACATCAAACAATCCGACCATGTTCAAGAGATGGGAATAAATCCATGATAGCTCTATTTCCTATCAGTTTTAACGCTCTGTTCTGAATTATATCCAATAAGTGGAGAGAAGTTTGTGCAGCATCTCCCTAAAGATGTGAATCATACTCGAATTTCGGACGTATAAGCCCCTTATAAATGGTAGCCAAAAAATTTACGACAAGGTATTATTTATATAAAAAATAATCATTCAGTTCCAATTTAAGTTGTTATTTATTATGTAGGTACATAACATCAATATTATATAGTATTATTGAAGTAAAACTTCTTTTCCGGCGTTGGGGGTAAAAAAATTTCTATGCAGCTGTCAGTGACATGTCAAACCGTCACGCCATCCGTCAAAGACAGCGACATGTTTTTAGAATGTGCAAAGTAAAACATGAAGTTGGATACGATTTAGAATTTACATATTTCAAATGGCTGCATTCAAAGATAAACATAAAACTATAGGTTCAGACGCGCAATGGCTATGCAACAGAATAATTATTGACAAGCATATTGCAATCCAAATAAATTTTACCGACACCTAACCCTCGCATACAAAGTACTGGCCAAAAAGTTGGGTATATCCACTACTATTTGTATTCTTGCTGTCATAGACGGCATGCCATATGACCATCAGGTTGCCTGAAAGTTTTGAAATTATACTTTTTAATAATATTTATTCGCTTAATCGCACACGCCACCGACATTTGTTTTGGTATTTATAAATTTGAACGTCACCCGACTAATCAATCAAATACTTTAATAATTAATTTTACAAGAGTGCCGCTGTCAGTGTACTTGCTTTCCAAGTTGCCTGGATACTGAATTAATGCCAGGTGACTACTAAGTTGCTCGGGTTTGTACGGGTTAATAAGAAATGCTTATGTACATTACAAGATTACAACATGCTTTCCAATACTTGCACGTGCAGCCCTAGGGTAATACAAACAAAGCGAGGCAACTTGCTTGTCAAGTGGCATGGGCGTTTTGTACTTTTCTTCTCGATTTCATTTAAGGCTAGGTGCGCACATTCAATTTTTTGAAGTAAAACTTCTTTTCCGGCGTTGGTGGTAAAAAATTCTCTATGCAGCTGTCAGTGACATGTCAAACCGTCACGTTATCAGTCAAAGACAGCGACATGTTTTAAAAATACAAAATGTTTGTGAATAATGTGGTCGACCAATTTAACAAGCAGAAACCACTATCCTTTAAAAAAAAAAAAACAAACAAACATATCTTTTTGATGTTTTTTTGAAGTAAAACTTCTTTTCCGGCGTTGGGGGTAAAAAAATTTCTATGCAGCTGTCAGTGACATGTCAAACCGTCACGCCATCCGTCAAAGACAGCGACATGTTTTTAGAATGTGCAAAGTAAAACATGAAGTTGGATACGATTTAGAATTTACATATTTCAAATGGCTGCATTCAAAGATAAACATAAAACTATAGGTTCAGACGCGCAATGGCTATGCAACAGAATAATTATTGACAAGCATATTGCAATCCAAATAAATTTTACCGACACCTAACCCTCGCATACAAAGTACTGGCCAAAAAGTTGGGTATATCCACTACTATTTGTATTCTTGCTGTCATAGACGGCATGCCATATGACCATCAGGTTGCCTGAAAGTTTTGAAATTATACTTTTTAATAATATTTATTCGCTTAATCGCACACGCCACCGACATTTGTTTTGGTATTTATAAATTTGAACGTCACCCGACTAATCAATCAAATACTTTAATAATTAATTTTACAAGAGTGCCGCTGTCAGTGTACTTGCTTTCCAAGTTGCCTGGATACTGAATTAATGCCAGGTGACTACTAAGTTGCTCGGGTTTGTACGGGTTAATAAGAAATGCTTATGTACATTACAAGATTACAACATGCTTTCCAATACTTGCACGTGCAGCCCTAGGGTAATACAAACAAAGCGAGGCAACTTGCTTGTCAAGTGGCATGGGAGTTTTGTACTTTTCTTCTCGATTTCATTTAAGGCTAGGCGCGCACATTCAATTTTTTGAAGTAAAACTTCCGGCGTTGGTGGTAAAAAATTCTCTATGCAGCTGTCAGTGACATGTCAAACCGTCACGTTATCAGTCAAAGACAGCGACATGTTTTAAAAATACAAAATGTTTGTGAATTATGTGGTCGACCAATTTAACAAGCAGAAACCACTATCCTTTAAAAAAAAAAAACAAACAAACATATCTTTTTGATGTTTTTTTGAAGTAAAACTTCATTTTCGGCAATGGGGGTACAAAAATTTCTATGCAGCTGTCAGTGACATGTCAAAACGTCACGTTATCCGTCAAACACAGCGACATGTTTTTAGAATACAAAATGTTTGTTCGTAGGTTATAATCTTACAGAAGCTTTGCTTGAGGAAAAAAGTTTTATTTCAACCGAGCACACAATCTTTTATACATATATAAAACTATATTCACTTTTTTGGCCTTTTTAGCTGCAATTACATCGATAACTTCCTCAGTGTCAATCTCAATTTGTCCATGAACTGATATTAACGCCAACCCTGTTAGTCTTTCTTCACCGGTAGAATTCCTTAAATAAGTTTTCACACGTTTCTTTCCGGTGTGTATGTTGAAACCGGTAATGTCTCCAGAATTTTTAAAAGTTTGTGGATGTTAGGAAATAGATCCTTGTTGCACTCCCCAAGAGCTACTATTGCACTCTTTGAAACTGTCTTCGTTAAAACTTTGTTCAATTTTGCCCAGAATTGATGGAATCAGAATGCACAAAGAGGAAATTATGGACTAATGGTTTTCGAATCGCATTTTAAGCTGACTTAAGAAATCATCTAAAAGAGGAATTATAATTATTATCCTAAAATAGGTTTCAGGATCTGTTGTGCTAACGTTTTGCCTATGATACTCGTACTATTCGTGGAATTTTGAGTTTCGCATCTGCAACATTTAGTAAGTTTTGTGCAGTCTCAAAAATCACTTTAAATTCCGTGATGTTTTTTTCTGGAATTCCTTTGAACGTGTTTGATATTAATTCCACATGCTCCAATCCAGATACTAAGTCGCATGAAGGGGATTGTAAGATCTTACAAAGTGGCAATGTATACGTAAACAAAACGCTCAAGCAAAACAAACTTACTGCAAAATCAATAGCTAAAATAGAACTTAAAAAGCGGCTTGCCTTCATCAACCCATTATGGCTTTCCACCCAGCGAGTTTCACACATTGTCCAGCTATTTGACGGATAATTCTGTTTAATGAATTCCTCCAACAAATGTGTGCGCTTTGCGGATAATTTAAAAAAATTTCCAACGGATTTTATGATACGAATAGTATTACGAATAGGCTGGATTTAGCAGGAATGCCCTAAGACCAGATTTAAAGAGTGTGTACTACAATGCACGTATAATGCTTCTGGATAAGACTCGCGTACTACAGCTTGTACTCCGTTAAAACTGCCACTCATATCAGAAGCACCATTGTATCCTTGTCCAATCAAATTGCTGCAATTTATGCCCATAGTATGAAGTGCAGAGAGAATTGTTCTGGCTAAATATTTTCCCGTAGTGTTTTCTACATGAATAAATGTCAAAAAGTCTTCATGTAAGGTAAAAATATCGTCTTTATAATCCACGTATCGACCACAAATTGACATCTGCTTCTTACGTGAAATGTCTGTAGTTTCATCAGCTGGAACAGCGAAACACTCTGCAGAATTTATAGCTTGAACTATTTTTGTCTGAACGATTTCCCTACATATAGCGAATAATTCGTTTTGAATAGTTGGGCTTAAACACTTAGCGTTCAACGACAAACTTTCAGAATATTTTTTTAAGATTTGCATCACCACATTTGCCTCTCATTCGTAGCAAAGCTCGAAAGTTACCATCGTTTATATTGGGTTCTGGCTCTGGATCAAACCCCTGTGATCCCCCCCTTTGGCTACGGCCTTGCGGACGACAACGGAATGATGCACGTGTTTCTTGTATAGAAGCAGCAACAAACGGAGAATGGACACCTCATCTATACACCCATGATTGTCACTCCAACGATAAACACGAGAGTCAGGGAGTTGATGAGGCCACCTCTTAAATCTTCTAAAATCTTTTTGAGGAAAGGGATAGCCCCTTCGACTTATTCAGCAATTCGGACCAAGCAAACGGACATACATATACACCAACGACTGACCTTTCAAACTCATCTAGCAGATGTTGCAATGAGCCACATTCTCCTACGAGTAAGGTGGAGGGATGATTTCTCACGTGGGGTAAAGGAAAGGATCACGTCCTTAAAAGGCGTCTACCTCTCCTCAATCAGGTGATTATCTGACAACAGAAATTTCTTCAATGATTTGAAGTACCCTCTGACATTTCAGGATATAGCTTGCTGTAACCCATCTACACCCTTAACGGGTTTGATCGACATAGGATTATCATAGGTTTCAATACAAGGGTAACAAACCCTAGGTTATAACAACGGATCTACATTGATCTAAGTGTGACGGTAACAAGATCAACTGTCAGCCCACTAACCTAACCTTACCTAGGCCATAACATACAAACATAGTTGCTTGCGGCAGCACTTTTCAAAGTCCTTCTATACAGTGTCCCTGTCCCAGAGATTTCTCTCGGCAAAGCTACCGGCGTATTTAGGGTTTTCAGTCTCATAGGGAACTGCCTCCCAATAAAAACTTAAATTGTTTTAACTAAAACTTTAATCCTAGCTATTCTATAATAAGGAAGTATAATCTTTTGCAATATTGAAAACTTCAATAATATTACGCCCGTTCGTACATGTCTCTCTGTATTCAAATTGAATCTTTAACATTACTCCTCGGAACTATCAAGACACTATAAAGCTCTTGTTCTTATTCAATTTAATACAGACAGTGGCCCCAGAATATCTTAACGATAAAATAGTATTTGCGCAATCACAGAGAAGTAGAATACTTATTGTTTCGACCCAGACATACTGTTTCAAAAAGACCAGTACGCAGTTGGTCTTTGGAACTCTCTCATAGTATTAAAAGAGCTCTTTTTAAATTTTTAAAATTTAAAATCATAACGTGTTAATATACATAACTTTATATTGTAAGCAAACTGGGTTGTTAACGATCCTTGATTCTTAAAATCTTCATCCTTCTTAGAATAAATGCAAAGCAATCTGTCGGAAAGAAAAAGAAAAAATATGCATTCGTTTGTCGTCTCAAAAAGAAGTCGATTGTTTTAATAGCAACTAGGAAATGCCTAGCGAAAACTTTTACTCGACTCTATTTCTTTTAGTTTTTTCTCGAGGAAATTAGTTGGTTTTGAGCTCGGCTATGAAGATTCGTTTTGGAAATTCATCCAACAATTTGCTGAATCTTTGTCCGGGAGAGTGAATGTAAAGTTTCGTGAAATTCGTCAACGAATGCTTTCGAGCAGATCACTTAGCTTTCCAGGAAGCCGTGGTACCGTGACTGATGATAACGAAAACGATTGGTTGGTCGACTGAATGTGTGAGTGAATGGAATGGCCGAGCCAGAGATTGAAATTTTTAGCTTGGAAAGTTCACTCTATGATAGAGAGCGATTCAGGCAACAAGAATATTTTTTTTTTACTATTACTTTGCAATAGAGCTGTAGCGAATCGTATGTATTCGTTACTGAGTAACGGGTATTCAATGAAATACCAAGTAACGAAACGTTACTCACAAATCAGAGTCGTTACTCGCACGATGTCGTTACTTTTTTTTTGGCACACATTCAGTATCAACAGGTACGACATACGGAATATGCGTAAAGCATAAACACAAGATGAGCTCGCGTTAAACGTTCATATTTTCTGCACAATTTTAATGAGCAAAAAAATCGATTTTTCGTTAAAAAAAAATTCAGATTTTGTAGATGTTTTTTAATCCATCAAGATCTCAGCTATCCTCCAATCGAATTTGACAGTTTATGCCTTGGTTGATGGGTAATATACTATATTTTGACCTACTTAGTATTTTTTTCTAGATGCTTTTCAAAAGCTCTAAAATCCAAAAAACTAAGATTTTTCAGAAGTTTTTCAATCAATTGACATTTGAGATTTTTTGTACGTCTTTTACAAAATAGACATGAAGCTTTATTTCCAAATGTCTCGACATAGTAAAAATCTCTGAGAAAAAAAGATTGCATTCCAGAACATCCCAGCATCAACCTTTCCGAAGCAAACATCGTAATGTCAACTTTGATTAAAATCAAATTAACATTTTTGGGCAAGGAATAATGTTTTTTTTAATTAAAAGAATCTTCTTATTTGACTCAAATAAAACCATAACCAACCAACATTATGATTTACGTATGATTTACGTATTTCGTTACAGTTACGATACTCATATTTGGCTAATTCTATAACGGGATACATACGAATTATATTGGAATACCTAAAGTAACGATAGTAACGAGTAACGACATTTTTGTAACGGGTACTCATACCTAAAGTAACGTATGCATACGGGTATTCATTTTGCCGTTACTTTTACAGCTCTACTATGCAAAGAGAAAAAGATTCCAGAAAGAAAGCTATTTGTTGTGTTAATTGAAAATTCGAAGAATTTTTTTTTTTTTTTTTTCGAAAAAAGAGATTCGAGGTGTCGAGGAAAAATCGAAGTACTAGAGGAAATTCTTGAAAAGTTAAGTGGAGTGTTTTTTGGATAATTCTTTTTTTTTTATTTCGTTTTCTTTGCGTTCCGATAGTTTGAATTTTTCTCTTGTTTTCGATTCATATATTGGTTAATTTTGTTCACTTTTAATTCGATCGTAAACTTAGGTTGCGCTTTTCAAAATCCCCGATTAACTTTTTGAGAGGTATTAACGGCTGAGAACCAGAAGTCATCGGATGCGGATGGAGATATTGTCGAAACCAAGGCTCGCAAGGAGTTTCAGTTTTTAATACTGAATAAAGAATGAACAGACCTTTCCATGGATGTGCCAAACTTTACAAATTTCGAAAACCAAGTTTTTTTTTACAATTTTGAAAAAATCATGGACTAACCACTTGTCTACAAAAATCATTATTTTTTCAAAGTTCACCAAACCCATCGATATATACATCAAACGAAAGGTCCATTCAATTCAGTACCTATATACACATGTAAGATCAACTTTCGGGAGGTCTGGTTATCGAGATACATATGGCCATCCAAAATAATTTTACTTAAAATTGACCCAAATCTAAAAAAAGTCATCGGATGCAGATGGAGATACGTATTTTCGAAACCAAGGGGTTGTAGTTAGTTTTCAATACTAAATAGAGAACGAACAGACCTTTTTATGTCAAGTTCACCACCCCTATTGAGATAAACATCAAACGAAAGGTCTATTCAATACTTATATACATACACATGTAAGCCGAAACGTTCGGTGTGATCTGATTATCGAAATATGGGAAATATAGTCAGTCAAAGTGATTTTATCGATTTTCGAATCCCAACTAATTATGCCTCTGTAGCAGTTAGAAATTACAATTTTAAAGGCAGAGGAGAATGTAGTAGGAGGTATACATACGGCTGGTGGTTTAGATATTCGCTGATCAGAGCTTTAAGCGGTTTGAACCGGTTTCGGTTTGAATACTTAAATCACTATGGATGTAGTGTATTAGCATCATGGTTTTAACAGCATGAATAAACATGCTCGGTCTTATGCAAATACATAAGTAAGTATTTTGTTACAGGTGTTCTCAATGTTCCATATAGGTCATCTGTTCTTCTTGTCTCATGTGCATGGATTGATGGAAATGGAAAGAAAGTCAGTTTTCTTATCCGACCACACCGACTAGAGCGCGTGCTGTGCGTCCATTGAGGTGAGTATTTTGATAAAAATATAAAAAGAGGGGAAAAAAATTGTAATTATCGTGTTGCAAAATAATAAAAATATGTAATAGGAAAAGGTGAGATTTGAACCAATGAGTGGAGTGAGGCTTGAGATGTCTGTCGACAGTACCATGGAACCACGCTTAATTATGGAAAATATGAAACAACTTTGGCTAAAGTGCCGAATAAGGGCTTTTAAGGTGAAAATAAACAAAGGAAAAATAGAAAAACGAAATAAAAGTGAACAAGCTTATCAACAAATACTAAAATATTGTAATAGTATAGGTGAAATATTGTTTTTCACTTTTCAAAATGCAAGAATTTTGACAAAAAACCCAAAATTTCGACTCACTTATATGTGAAAAATTCCAAAACTAATTTTAATATCAAAATTAGATTTACATAGTTAAAATTGGATGTAGAAAACTTTAAAAAAGTATCACTGGATCCACTTCTATGATAAAGATCCAAGCGTTCGTCAACTTTGGAAACAGAAAATTCTAAACTTGAGAGAAAGTAAAGTAGCTGATGTCTGCTGTCGGTGGCGACAAGTTGTTCGCATAATAATAATAAAATAATAAGTACAACAAATCAGTAAAAAAGTACGCGGCACGCCACAAAAACCCTGCCCCTGACAAACAATGCTATATGCGTTCAATAGCTTGTAATACCAACGCTTTTTTCCAGAAAGGAATACTCCACCTCTCCTCCGTACACGAAGCTACATGTGGCCGAAGACCAAGTTCCAACTATACAACAGCTCCAGATAACCGCAAAAACATGCGACAACAACAGCAGCTTTGCATAATTATCTGCAGACACATGCCATGACATGTCAGCATAATCGACCAAATATGTCCACAATCGGTAGAATTGTGCGCAAATTTCTGCAAACCGGCTCATTTGCGCGAGAAATTCAATGGCCGTGTTATCTCAGATCGTGGCGATATTAATTGGCCGCCACGATCATGTGATTTGATGCCGTTGGACTTCTTTCTTTGGGGATATTTAAAAGAAAAACTGTACGTCAATAAGCCAAGAACAATTTAAGAGCTAAAAGATGAGATAATTCGGAACATTAACGACATTGAACGTCAATTATGTCTCAGAGATCAGAGTCATTGAAAATATGCACCATCGGATAGAAGTATGCCACCAAAGCCGTGGCGAGCATTTGGCTGATATTTTGTTTCACACATAATTATTGTCATAGATCCTTCATCATAATAAAAAATAATAAGATAATTCTCTGAAAACTTTTTGTGTAATTTACAATTAACATCGTGCGTTTTCGTTGGACCACCCTTTATATAAACAGGAAATCAATCACAATTCAAAATAATCAAGTAAAATCAGAAAAAAAGGAAAACTTTTCCACACCATAATAATTATTTCCTTTATAAAAGCTTGGTGAGTGTTTTCGAAATAAATTGAATTTGAATGTTTTAAGATCGAAGTTTCTAAGGTTTAGTGTCGACTATCAAAGACACAAACCTAAGTTGTCTAAATTATAACTTTTAATTGATATCTACCTAAAAGTAGGCAACCGAAAGAAAAAAAAAATTGTATGATTTAATTTATTAAGAGCATACGTTTAGGAAAATATGCAGTAAATTTTTACCTTAAAGTGGGAACAAAGATTTTCGCCTTTTTGAAAAATAAATAATCCAAGAGAATATTAAGATTTAAATTTTAGTTTAGATTTAGTCAAAATTTTAATTTATCGGCAAGATACAGGAAAGAAAGCAATTAAAGAAAGACTATAAAACATAACAAAATAAAATAAAAAAGAAATCGAAAGAAATGATTTTGTTGGTACTGTAAGATTTTTACTATAGGTTCGTTAAATAAAACTTATTACTCTTTTTAGTATTTCTTCTTTATTTACACTTTCCAAATCAAAACAATAAAACTCAATTTATAATCAACTCAAATACTTTTATTCAAATTTAAATCACACTTCTTTAGTAACACTTTCCACAAGCCAATAAGCCACACTTTCATAGTCAAAAATCAACTGTCCTGTGCTCACCGCGAGCACTCCCTTATATACTCACGCTACTTGTTAGAATAAGGGGAAATACATGTGACATTGGAAAATAGCTTTTTGTTCCTTCCATAAAGTAGATATGCAATTTTCCAACAAATGGCGCTGTAGGAGTATAAAGCTCTGTGTCGGTGTTGTGGGTAACAGTAATGTAATGTAATGTAATGTAATGTAATGTAATGTAATGTAATGTAATGTAATGTAATGTAATGTAATGTAATGTAATGTAATGTAATGTAATGTAATGTAATGTAATGTAATGTAATGTAATGTAATGTAATGTAATGTAATGTAATGTAATGTAATGTAATGTAATGTAATGTAATGTAATGTAATGTAATGTAATGTAATGTAATGTAATGTAATGTAATGTAATGTAATGTAATGTAATGTAATGTAATGTAATGTAATGTAATGTAATGTAATGTAATGTAATGTAATGTAATGTAATGTAATGTAATGTAATGTAATGTAATGTAATGTAATGTAATGTAATGTAATGTAATGTAATGTAATGTAATGTAATGTAATGTAATGTAATGTAATGTAATGTAATGTAATGTAATGTAATGTAATGTAATGTAATGTAATGTAATGTAATGTAATGTAATGTAATGTAATGTAATGTAATGTAATGTAGTGTAATGTAATGTAATGTAATGTAATGTAATGTAATGTAATGTAATGTAATGTAATGTAATGTAATGTAATGTAATGTAATGTAATGTAATGTAATGTAATGTAATGTAATGTAATGTAATGTAATGTAATGTAATGTAATGTAATGTAATGTAATGTAATGTAATGTAATGTAATGTAATGTAATGTAATGTAATGTAATGTAATGTAATGTAATGTAATGTAATGTAATGTAATGTAATGTAATGTAAAGTAATCTAATGTTATTTTAAGCCTTCTAATTTCGTTTCTCTATGTGAAGGCGATCTCAAAAATTTTTAGATTTTCTATTTATATAGCCTATTGAAGTGTTAGGGCCCTATAAAAAGGGTAAATGGGAACCGCTATAAGGTACCGAGGCATAAAATATAGACATTGTTAACAATGGTAAACTTTGAGTTTTTTAGTTTATCGGTGAACAACACATTAAGGAGCTATTGCATGAAATATAAAGTGGGCGCATTAGCCAAGGTCGTTACACCATAGTGTTGCGTGTGTGGGACTCCCATATTGGACATTAACATCATGTTGTCCATTCATCTCTCCGTGGTTGCCAACTGTCGTTTTCTCATATTCTAGCAATGGTTTGCGAAATTTTAGTAAATTTAAAATTTTTCTCTTTTTTTAGGGCGAATTCAGGTCTGAAATTTATTTTGAGCCTATTTTAAATTCTTTTGTATCTAACATCGTTTGCATAATGGCGTGAATTACTTAACGTAACAAATTTTCACGGATTCGGCGGCAAGAACCCCACCATAGTCGACGAGCAGAACCTTGTCATCCAGCAAGCATGTCCATTCGTAGAATACCTGAACATCCTTCACTCCCGCTGCCAGGATATGCTAATGGTAACCTGTTGACCAAAAGTAGTAATGGTGGCGTAGTGGGTGAAGGCTAGCAAGGTTTCAAGGATTTGTTGTTTCACATGTGCTTTTTTTTTTTTGACAGTTTTTGAGCATTTTAGCCCCACCTTTTTGGAGGCCCAAGTTCAATGTTTCTTTGTGAGTAATTGCTACTAAGACCTACCCTACCCACTGACTCACTTGTCAACAAAAATCATTATTTTTTCAAAGTTCACCAAACCAACCCAACCACCCAAACGTTCGGGTAGTCTGCTTATCGAAATATGGGAAATATAATAAGTCAAAGTGATTTTATCGATTTTCGGCTCCCAACTACTTAACTATAACTTTGGGTGGCGATATTTCCAAAACCAGGCCTTGAAGGGGTTGCGGTTTCCAAAATCCCTGGTTGACTTTTCAAAAGCTATTCAAGGGTAAAGACCAGAAGGTTATGCGAGGTCTGGTTATCGAAATATGGCCGTCCAAAGTGATTTTACTGAAAATTGACAAAAATCTAAAAAAGTCAGCGGATGCGAATGGTGATATTTTCGAAACCAAGGCTTGCAAGGAGTTGCAGTTTTCAATACTGAATAGAGAATGAACATACCTTTCCATGCATGTTCCAAACTTTGCAAATTTATAAAACGAAGTTTTTTTTACAATTTTGAAAAAATCATGGACTAACCACTTGTCTACAAAAATCATATTTTTTCAAAGTTCACCAAACCCATCGAGATTTACATCAAACGAAAGGTCTATAAAATACTCAAAATTCATTAAAATTCTGTGAGGTCTGGTTTTCAAAATATTTTTATCCAAATTTCGCCTATGGCGTCCAATTGTTATGTTTGCCTTTGGTCTATTTTTTTCTACGATATTTAGAGCGGAAGAAGTTTCGCCTTTTTCAGGACAGCGTCGAATTGACAGCAAACTGTGCCGCAAACAAATTCGCTTTTTCTTGTGAGCTGACATCAGAAGTGTCATTGAAGAAGAGCGTTGGAACCGAACTAGTAATTTCTTGCAAATGTCCACAAAATTTCGATTACCTTTGAAGCATTGAAGTATTTTTGTCTTAATTTTTAGTAACACAAGAATATGATCAATTAATGTCATTCTGGCTTGCTTGAACTTATTCAGGTTATCCTCAGTGGTGGTTGGCTTTGTAATATGGGAAACAGCTCGTATCAAACTAAGAATTCCCTTTCGGTTTAATAGATTTTTCTCTATTTGGGATATAATTTTTCATTTCGACATTATAACACACGACATTATCGAGGAAGCATTATGACCAGTTAAAGCTCCTGACGAAAATATTGAGACCGTTTTAGTTGGCTTTCTCGAATCTTAGGGATCCTATCTCTAACTGGATTTTATTGGCACGAGATATTTGCAGATGTGACACTATAGTCTGATGTGCTTGGAAGCCAATAGTACATTTATCACTTTATCAGGGTCAGAGTTAGATTCAAGTGTAGAGTGTTGGCGAATTGACCTGCAACATAAGGAATCCGAGTAGGATCGTCAACGAGCTAAGCTGCGTTTAATAAAGCATGTATAAATGTATATTAAAACAATTACCACATTGTAGTTGAAGCTGGTGAGAAGCATCATTTCTTTATTAATAATAATAATAATAAAGTAAGATGTATACTCTCTGCATATTGTCAAAATACCAATTTTAAACTAGTTTTCCCATATATTCCTCCGTTTTGTGGAAAATTAGGTTATTGTGTATTCTATCTGGTTGTTGATGCTCTTAAAAGTCGAACACACAATATTACCACTGTTAATTTTTGTCGATTTTCATAAGTCAACCAAGGATTATTCTTAAGCGTCATAGTTTTAGTTTTAAGGGGCACATACAAATTTTCAAAAGTAAATTTAAATTAAACTAAGGAGGTTAGGTACAAGAAATACCGCGATACATTACCATTAAGGTTTGAGATTCTATGGAAATGGAAAATAAAAGTCCAATTAAAAGTTATGAGTATTTTTACTTTTATTTTGGTTTTTTTTTATATTTTCATTCATTCATTAGAGCGATACTTTTTCTTTTCATCAGTAGCTCGTATTAAAATCGTTATATTTTTTTTAATTGGTCATCAAAACGCACCTTTTTCTCTAGTGTTTTGTTATTTTTTATTTTGTTTGAGCTTTATTCATATTTCGAAATATTAATCGAATAATACAGCAGTTAATTTTGTATTTTTATAGTTTTATATTTATGTAAGCTTGAAAAATATTAAAAGATGCATTTTTTTAGTTCTTTTTTATTTTGTAAATTTTTTTTAGAATATGGAGATTTTAAAGTGTTTTTGTTTCGTATATAAAAAGATTAAACAAAATTCTATATTTATATATTTTCTTAGCAAAGCGGTGTTGATTATGTCAGGCCAAATTACTTAAAACTAATAAAAATGTACAAGACATTTTTATTCAGGTTTAGGCATATACCAATTAAAACAAAAGTTGATAAATTACAATCCTTCAATCACCCATAGATAACATATACATTTAACGATCTCGTTTTTTTTTTTAATGTTATTAATATTATAAATTGCTTTATAAGGAAACCTGTAAAGCTCACATTTCATTTGTTAATATATGTTTTGTTTTGCCTTAAGTCAAAGTTTTGAATTTAAGATTATTTTCATTTAACAATGTTCAAATAAACAAACATTCGTTGAAAAAGATTTAAATTTTGATTAGTTTCTTACGTTTAAATGATAATTTTGATTTGTTTTCTTTATTATTGTTGTTAAATATAAAAATGTGAAAAATTCTTTTATTATTATATTAATTTTTCGTTTTGTTTTTGCGAAAAATCAAATACTTTGTCTTTGTCTATAGTCTTACATAAAAATTGGTCTGCATTATGTTTTAATTGTTTATTATCAAATAATACAATTTCTGAATATTTTTTAATAACACAATAACTTGTAAAGTTAATGGCAAATTTGAAGCCAAGATAATGTATTAAATTCTGCCGTACAGAAGATTTTTGATATTAATAATTAAAATGTTTTGTTAACCGATAACTGTTTACAATATATTTTTACAATGATTTTTGTGTTATGTGATTTTTTTTTAAATTTTTGTTTTACAATTTGAATACAAACTATCGAATTAATTATATTAATGATATGCAACTACGAGATATTAGGTTAATACTGCCTAAGACATAAAATAAAAATAACGTAGTTCTTAAAACAAATTAGAAAAAAGAGTTCAGTGTAATATTTTTAATAAAATAAAATGTATCTACGAGTATATTTAAAAAATCAGTTTCGAAGAGGATAAACACAGTTTTTTCAATGTTGAACTTTTATTTTTTGACACTTAGCGCAACTTAAACAACAAATTGTGCGATCCTTCATTTTGTGTAGCAATTTTTTCACGGTGAGTGGCTATTTCATTGTATTTTGTTTTTGATAATTGGCGATTGGAAGTACTTTTATATTAAAAAACTATTAAATAACAGATTTGAATTTTTAAGTTTACCTAGATCATGTTTTCTCTCAAAAATTGAACTTTTAAAATTCAAAATGTTTTTATTAAATAATACAGAAATATCTACAAATGAAATATAATTTAAATATATAATATACATATAAAAAGAAAGAAAAAAATAAAGAAAATCTATTCGCATATAAAATTGATCTTTAAACAAATGTATTCAATATAATGCGCGTAGAAAATAACAAACAACTATCATATGAGAAAGAGATTTGTAAGAAGATTGTACCGTGCTTTAGCTTAAAAGAATAAATATTGACGCAAAACTTTAGTTTATTTAACACAATCCTAAAACAATTTTATTAAGATTTAGGTTTTGTTGAAGTTTCTATAAATTTAATAGATGCTGCAAATCAGTGTTTATTTTAATGCTTGCATTAAGGCTAAAATCGACAAAGCTTGGTTTAATTTTAATTTCAACAAGCGCGTATGACATCGGTCATATTTTTCTTATTTAGACGTGTTCAACTTAAATTTTTCAATCAGATGTGTTTAGTGTAAAACTAATGTCATTTTTTATTGAAGAAAAGATTTGATTTCCTTAATATAGTTTGTTTAAATTTTATTGAAGAAAGATCCATTCTACAGATCAGACCTCTGGACGAAATATGTACTTTGTACGCTCTCAAGTTTGGGAGATTTGATTTGCATTAATGGACACATAACAGAATATATGTCAAATTGAAAATATTTGTGTTCTGTGAGCTGTTCCACAACTTTGGTGCTTAACAGTGTTCTGTTCATTTTAGGGAAGGTTACCTGCATTGATCTTCAATCAAATGTGGGTAGACCTCATTGAGGTTTTCTTTGACGCTGAAAAAACCATTGCGTAATTTTTTTCATTTGTCCTACTCTACTGATCTCCTTTCGTCCAAATGAACTTACGTTTTTTTTTTTACTAAGGTCATGGATGATAAATAATCAGCTCAAGAAATATCTTGAAGGACAAAAGCTTCTCAATGACCGACAGCACGTCTTTAATTGGGTCCACTAGTGATCTGATGGTATATTTCATAAACAGTGGCACAAATCTCAACATCGTCTTGGAGAGTAACATTATTGCACTTGATATTTCAAAAGCGTTTGATAGAGTTTGAAATTAAAGCCACTTTTAGACGATCAGTTGTTCCTTCAGTTATCAGTTCAGTTGTCAGTTCAGTTAAAAAGGGCAGTGTATTTAGACGTCAGTCCAGTGTTCAGTTAAGCTTTCATTGCGTAATGGACGATGAAAGCCTTATTGCAATAGCTATAGTTTTGTCGCTTAATAAATCACTGCAAACTAAAATAATTGAAATGACGACTGAACTGACAACTGAACGGAAAAGTATTTACACATCAGTTTAACTGATAACTGAACTGAAAACTTATGGGAATTTCATCAGTTTCAGTTTCAGTTTCAGTCTCAGTTAAACGCTTCAGTTTTTGTATTTAGACATCAGTTTAACTGAAAGCTTAACTGATAGCTCAACTGAAACTGAAATGATCGTCTAAAAGGGGCTTAAGCACTCTGTTCGAAAATTCGTATAATTGTATCGATGAATCTACTTTTCGAACCACTCAATACAAGTTGTATTGAAAAGTCTTAAATACGATATTCATAAATGCTGAGGTGCCCAGAGCTCCGCTTTGTGTCTGATTCTCTTTCTCATATTCATCAATGATCTTTTGTCTGAAACTCCTAATCCATTAAATTGTTTTGCTGATAACAGTACTCTCATATTCATATTTCTAGATGCACGTCCTTGCTCTTCGTTCGTGGATTTGGAGCGCCAAGGTATTAAATTCTGATCTAAACAGCATTGTCCAATATGAAATCAAAAATCACACAGAAATTAATGCTTTAACAACTCAATGCTAAGGAAAGGAACAGCTTTCAGTGCTCGGCATGGTTATCACTTATCACATAACATCTTAAAAATGCTGCTAGGAATTTGGATTTCCTTGGACGATGCAAGAAATTGGCCATACCTTCTGATCTGGATGTAATCTATTAGGGCTGTTTTCATCGAACGTTCGAGTAAAATTCCCATATTTGAAGAGATGTTTTAACAACCCACTTGAGTCTTTTCAATAAAAGAGCAAAAAAGATCTATAGAACTGATAGGTTATTCAACTGCAACAGAAATATTTGCTTCTCTCGACCACAGCAATGTTTTATGTCTTTCATTATTTCCTCGTTATTTTTATAAACAGTGTTCAAGTGAAATAGCCAGCTGCTTTTCTCCCCTAAAATGCGAATCAATTTTCATTTGATCCCAAATTCGAATGTACTGTTGAAGTGTTGAGTAGAGAAAATAATTCTTTAGCCGCTGAACACGAATGTGAAATGCCTTGCCCAGATCTGTATTTCCCTTTCGTTTCAATATCCAGAACTTCTAAACCAATGTGCATCGGTTCCTTTCCTTTTTTCCTAACGCTAGTACTGGAATTTTGAATTTGAAAATAGTTACTATCAAGCTAATACACCTTAAATATGATGTCCATAATTTCCCTCATCTGTCTTTGAAGCAGGATTTGTTTGACCCCTGGACATGAATCTATTGAGCCGCCTGTATGGAGATTGGAGAATAATGTGTAAGTGCTGCATAGGGATCTTAAAATCGGAAAAGAAAACATATTCGACGGGTTAGTTGGTAAGCAGAATCTTCACGGTACGATATCAGATAAAGGGCTTGAAATACCAAGTAATGAACTATGCAGCAATTCGTATAGCGCAGAGAAGTCGCAATATTTTAGAGGGCCAAAAAGCTTCAGACATGTATTAGTCGCTCTCCAGAGGGTTGACGTTGACCAGCCAACCAAATTACCTACTGTATGTCGAAAACGCCGCAAGGCATGTATTCAGCATGTTACTTGTGGGAACAAACATCAACTCTGACTATTTCGTTACGGCAAAATTTGGCTGACTTAATGAAAAACTGCCGAAGAAATTTGAGGTTGTTCTTCAAAGCAGACAATATACTTGACAACTAACGCAGATGTTAACAATCAATAAGCCAAAGAGACAGCCAAAAGCTTACCCAACTTGGTGGGGCTAAAAATAAGAAAACAGGGTCTGCGTGAGAGAAAGCCCAATCTGGTCACGGTCACAAAGCACAAAGCTTGATGTATTTTAGCTATTTTATGGGCATAATTAAGATTGAGTAACGAGCTTGTAAATATCCTATTTTTTGTTAATGAAGAGACAGTTCAGTTATAAAAGATCTTAAGAATAACAAGACCGCAAGCGCTGATGATCCTCTTTCGTCCTTTTGAAATAATCTCGGAACAACACAAATTATATTTATAATTGTAAACAATATCACACATTTTAATGTATCTCCTATCTATACGATTATATTAATTAGTTACATACATATTTACAATGACAAATTGCCTATATTTTTACCTGCATTTAATATTTTTTTTTTGATTTATTTATATTTGAATTGTTTTATTAATCATATAATAATTTGATTAAAAAAAAATAATCCTACAATTAGATTCATTTTGTTCCGCTTAAATTGCTTATCAAGTAATTTACCTATAATTGTTTAGCCAATTAAACTTATTCCAAATAATTAACAATTTAATTATAGAACCGGATAATTATATATCTACTATTTTAAGTTAACAAAAAAAATTAATAATTTATCAACACTTAGCAATTATTAGATATTGTTATAATTCACGATAACTGATATTCTAAAATTAAATCACATTATTTTGTGCAAAAATCTAACTACAACGGGTTAGTAACGAGAAATTCATATCAAATAAATATTTTCTTGAATAAACAAATAATCATAAAAAAATCAACTTAAAAAAACATTAAAAATTCCATTGGTGCTATCTAAATAGTCTCGAGAGAGTTGCCATCGACAACACTAATATTCGAAATTGCAACAGTTGCGGTTGTATTCTTATCTCTGATGCCGTGTTACACGCATCTGCATCGTTACAACTCTGCAGGCATCCATGAACATACCTGTAGGGAATTGAAAACTCATTTTACTTAAAGAAACCAGCCCCAAACAATAGTTATCATAGTTACATAATAGTTGAAGGAAAATACATATAGGTATTGGAGTATGAAAAAGAAATAATTGTTACCTGTCGTCATAGTAGAACTTGCCACAATGAGACATGCGAATAATTTCTGTATCTGTGGTTAGGGTTCCGCTATCCAGAGCACATCCTCGTACTGTAATTGTTTCACCGGTATCATCTACAAGTACACAAAGATGACAGTATATAACTGTATAGGTAAATTTTAAATAAGGCTTGCCAGATATTACAAAAAGAATGCATCACTGAGACGAACGTAGTTGACACTTAGGCTAGAATTTTAAAGATTTAATAAATAAAAAGATGTATACATTTGTAGGTATGTACATATGTATATATAAATATTCTTGAGCCCTAGAGTATTTCAGTATTTATATCTATATATAAATACTGAAGAGGTTAAGGAACCCATCCCCAAGCTTAAGAACAATAAATCCGCCGGCTCGGTTGGCCTACCTGCGGAACTCTTCAAGTATGGAGAAGATGTCCTGATAGGGTGCATGCGTCAGCTCATCAACCAAGTTTGGGAAGACGAAAGTATGCCCGCCGAATGGTCGGATAGCTCCATTTGCCCAATCTACAAAAAAGGCGATCCTATGTCCTGCAAGAACCACAGAGGCATATTCCTGCTTAATGTTGCCTACAAGATCCACCGTAATATGTGAGCGTCTAAAACCTTTCTGCAACACTATGATCGGCACGTACCAGTGTGGCTTCAGGGCAGGCAGATCAACGATAAACCAAATCTTCACAGTGAATCAAATCCTGCAAAAGACAAACGATTTTCAAGTCGAGACCCACTTCAAAGCCGCATATGATAGCATTAGTCGCCAAGACTTATGGGTAACAGCTCATCCGAGCTATTCCAGACGTGTACAGGGTTCAGACAAGGAGATGCGCTATCATGTGATTTCTTCAACTTAGTCCTGGAGTGGTGTTAACCTGGGAGGCACTATCTTCAACAGGTCTTCCCAACTGCTTGGCTATGCGGACGACATAGACATCATCGGCCACTCCAAGAGAGCTGTGCTAGAAGCATTCACAGCTATTGATGAACAGGCGAAACGCGTCTTAAAGTGAATGAGAACAAAACAAAGTATAATGCTATCAACAAACAAAGCCTCAGCTGTCCATCGCCTGTGACAAAACGTCACTGTTGGTAGCAATAATTTCGACGTAGTCAATGAGTTCACCTACTTCGGTTTAACAAACCAAATTGGTTCAAAACTCCTTTTTCGAAAGACTAAGTGCACGGCGGTCAGCCATCAGACGAATAGGGGGAACAACATGTAGCATACGAAAACATGCACGTGCCGTAACTATTCGGGACTGGTGGAAGTGTGATCATAGCCTCTCCGCGGCGGCCGCTAGAAACAAGCCTTTTAAAAAAGGTTTGGCTAATATGATCAGGCTGGTTCCTCAGGTTGGCGACAGGTTAATTCCCTGTCCCGTAAAACTAAAAGAATTACGAGACCGACAACAAGCCTCGGAAACGGACTGATCTCACGACGACAACCCACGCAAAGAAAAAGGAAAAACGATTTACGAATTTTCTTATGGAACGTACGATCGTAGAGCTCGAGCTGCTCAGCAGCTAGCCGATGCCCTGTCAAAGTATAAAGCTGACATAACAGCTCTTCAAGAAATCAGATGGACAGGGAATGGTGTTTTACAGAAGAAAGAATATGACATATACTACAGCTGTCATACAAAACACCATGTGCTCGGGGTAGGCTTCCTAGTCAGCGAAAAAATGAAGTCTACTATCATCGGCTTTAACGCTATAAGCGAAAGGCTATGCACCCTTCGCGTGCGAGGCAAATTTACGAACATCAGCCTCATTAACGTTCACGGACCTACGGAGGAGTCCTCAGACGAAGAAAAAGAGACTTACTATGAACAAGTCGAGAGGGCCCTCAATGCATGTCCAAGGTATGATGTTAAAATCATCCTTGGGGATTTGAACGCAAAAATAGGTCGGGAGCCGGTATTCAGGCATTACGCAGGCACCCATAGTTTGCATGAGAACACTAATGACAATGGACTTCGAGTCTTAGAATTGGCAGCATCGAAAAACATGGTCGTTGCGAGTACCAGGTTCCCGCGTAAAGATATCTACAAAGCCACCTGGGTATCACCTGATGGAGTCACTCGTAACCAAATAGACCACGTGTTGATAGACCGTCGCCACTACTCGAACTTGATGACGGTACGAACGTACCGAGGTGCCAATATCGACTCGGATCACTATCTTGTTGGTATGGTTTTCCGAGGGCGGATTGCCTTGCGAAGACGCATTGCATCCGCTTCGAATCAACACGGCTGCCCTGCGCAATGAAAACACCAGTAACACCTTTGGTAATGCGTTAGGACTTGCCCTAGAAACACCTGACTTAGGGAGAGTAAGTCCTGGAGCCAGTATGCTGGGCGTAAATGAAAAGTGGACACGTCTTAAAAATACTGTCATTAGTACTGCCAACTCCATCTTAGGCAGCAGTCGTAAAAATCGGAACGACTGGTTTGATGATGAATGCAAGCTAGCGACTGAACGTAAGAATGTTGCGTACCGAGCAATGCAACAATCTCATAGAACGCGGGCACGCGAAGAGGAACATAAAGAGCTCAGAAGAACAGAAAAACGGCTTCACAGACAAAAGAAATCAGCCTGGGAGAAGAACCTAATCTGTGAAATAGAAAATAGCCGAGAGCGAGGTCCGCACCAGGCGCGGAAGTTCTACCAATCCGTCCGAAACATGACGCAGTACACACCATGCTGCACATACTGCAAGGACGGAGAGGGAAATCTGATCACCGATCCTGAAAGCATACTGGAGCGATGGGAAGTGTACTTCAATGAATTGCTAAATGGTCAGCTCACTGCAGAAGTGGAGGCTCCACTACTTCAAGAAGAATACCCTATGTTGCCGCCACCAAGCATAGAAGAGGTTGAGAAGGCTATAGGCCGGCTTAAACAGAACAAATCCCCGGGAGCCGATGGCATACCAGCCGAATTATTTTATCACGGCGGGCCAGCCTTACGTCAAGCAATTCATGATATTATAGTGCACGTATGGGAGCAAGAAGAAATGCCAGAAGACTGGCGAAAAGGCATAATATGCCCCATACATAAGAAGGGAGATGTCACAACGTGCAGCAATTATAGAGGTATCACGTTGTTGAGTACCGCCTATAAGATACTCTCCTCTATCCTACAAGACCGGATAACCCCATACGCTAAAACCGTCATCGGACAATATCAGTGTGGTTTCATTCCAGGCAAATCAACAACTGATCAGATCTTTACCCTTAGGCAGGCGATGGAAAAATGTCTAGAATTTAACATTCCAACATACCATCTGTTTATAGACTTTAAGGCCGCCTATGATAGCATAGCCAGGGTAGAACTTTACAAAGCCATGAGAGAATTCGGCATCCCAAATAAATTAACAAGACTATGTAGGTTGACCATGACCAACGTAACAAGCCAAGTAAAAATAGCCGGATTGCTATCCAGACCAATCAAAATCTTTAATGGACTCCGACAAGGGGACGTTTTGGCCTGCCTCCTCTTCAACCTGGCGTTGGAGAAAGCAATCCGTGACTCTGGCACGGCAACAAGAGGGACCATCGTCAACAGGTCCAGCCAGTTACTAGCTTACGCAGACGACATTGACATCATCGGAAGAACCGAACAAGCTGTACACGATTCCTTCATCCAGATCGAGCAGGCGGCACAAAATCTGGGGCTGCACATTAGTGAAGGTAAAACAAAGTACATGGTGGCGTCGAATGCGAGAGGAGCAGTTGGTCAAACAATCAAGGTTGCGGAGCACGAATTTGAAGTGGTGCAATCCTTTAAATACCTTGGGTCAATAGTAGCAGCCGATAACAATATAGAAGAAGAAATACGCGGGCGGCTTCTCAAATCCAACAGAGCCTAGTAGTGTCTGTCAAAGCTCTTCAAATCCAGAAATCTCACCATAACTTCAAAACTGCTGCTGTACAGGACCATGGTCCTGCCAGTACTCACATATGGATCCGAGACTTGGGTGCTTAGCAAAAGGCACTCCGACCTCTTAGCTGCGTTCGAGAGAAAAGTCTTAAGGAGAATTGTTGGCCCCATATGTGAGGAAGGACGATTCCGAAGCAGATATCGTGACAAAAATTAAGCTCGGTAGACTCCGGTGGGTAGGGCACCTAGCTCGCATGAGCGAAGAGGAACCTGCTCGGAAAGTTCTTTGTGGTACATTCTATGGTAGACGACAGCGTGGTAGACCATGCTTGCGCTGGAGAGATGGCGTAGACCAGGACGCCCGAAGCCTTGGGGTGCGCAACTGGATGGCGTCGGCTAGAGACCGGGATAGGTGGAGAGACTTGTTGAAAGAGGCCAGGACCGGAACCCGGTTGTCGAGCCGATGATGATGATGAAGTGCACGCTATACAAAACCCTAATTTTAGCACTCCTTCTCTACGGGCGCCGAGTGATGGACGATAAGTAAAAAAGGGGAATTCATACTGGGCACTTTCGAGAGAAAAATTCTTCGGCAAATATTTGTTCATATATGCGAAGAGGGCGAATGGATTAGAAGATTCAATCGTGAGTTATACGAGCTGTACCAAGATGTGGATGTTATCCAAAGAGCTAAAACACGTCGACTACACTGGCTCGGTCACATCGTGCGAAGGGACAAGAACGCTCCAGCCAAGAAAATCTTCGAATCCCAGCCCCAGGTTCAAGACGACGAGAAAGACCGAACCCCCGCTACAGGGATCAGGCGGTGACAGACGCAAGAGCGCTTCATCTTGACGACTGGAGGGAGTTTGCGAGGGATCGCAAACGATGGAAGATGGCAATATCTCAGGCAGAGATCCTCCATGGATCGGGAGCCGGATAAAGGGATAAGTAAGTAAGTAGTATATATAAATAGCATTAAATAAATTTTGTGGTGCGATTTTCTCAAAAATTATTTAACCGATTTTGATAAATTTTATCCAAATAAAACTTAAAAAAAATATATCTTCGGATCTTATTCCTAGTCTTTTTCGATTGAAATGAAATGAATCAAAGGGAGTAGGTGGGATTGGGAAAGTAGGAGGCTGAAAGGGTAAGAGATTACTAAGGGCTCCGGATAAATCTGGAGTGGAGAGGTATGAGGATGTAGGATGTCCGCTGCGGAGGCGATGGCAGGCTTGTGATGCTCGGCTCAGCTCGTCGGATTTATGGGAGGATCTTACCCCCGTAGCTAGACCTCGTCCGTTTCGAAAAAAAAGAAAAACTGGGTCAATTTCATCAATTTTTGACAATAACTTACAAACATTTATTTAAAGTAAATACCCCCCCCCCTCTTTTTTTTAATTGTTCTACTTCTAACTTAACCAAATTCTATCTATTATCTTAGTTATTATACTTTATGAAAGAACGTAAATGTGTCCCAACGGTTCCATTGACAATGCATTTTTCGTTCATTTAACTCATTCTCAACCAAATAATACATTAATACATTGCTTATACAGAATCAAGATTATTGTCATTGTTCATTGATCATAATTATCTCTAAGCTGTAATTGCTGCTAGCTCTACATTGCCCGACAGCAACATTGCCCTCATATATGTACCTACTTCATAACGTAAATCGTTCAGTGGGACATACACATGTTACCCGGTCTATGAAAAGGTGGCTTATGACTCAAAAAATTATTTTTTACTTTTTTTTTTGATTAGGATAGTTTTTGAGACGCTCTTTCACATTGTGAAAACCAGAAATTCCGTACTTGCTTAGAAGTGTACTATGAATGAATGAATTGTATTGGGGGTTAATGCACTGCGACCTGTAGATCTATTGTGCCCCCGCTTTAAGAATGATGACCTGACTCATCCTATAGTTCCTCCTATTGCTTTGAGGAATTTTAGTATTTGGGCTTGGGGCACTTTTAGAGAGGATAGGTTGCTCCCTTCTACCTGGTTTTGTCCCAGATGTGTTTTTCTTTGGTGCATGATTGGGCAACACTCACCCAGTAAATTTTCCGGTGTTTCCTCATACATGTTGCAGAATTTGCAAGTAAAGTGAGGTGTCTTCTAAGTTTGCAGTGTCCTGTTAGAAAGCCTGTTATTAATCTTAGGTTATTCCCACTTAAGTTAATACAGTATTCGAAACGTTGCTGGTTGTAATTGCCCAGTAGTATTTTCGCCTGTCTCATTTTTCGGAGTTCATTCCAGTTTTTGAACCCCTGTTTGCCTCCTCTTCTTGTTTAATTTTGGTTTTGATGACATTTTCTCCTATGCCGCAATAGGGTTCAGGTCCTGTTAGAGGAGTTGAAGCACCTATTTTTGCTAGGGAATCTGCCTTTTCGTTACTATATGAACACCAATGTGACCAGGAACCCAGTAAAGTGTTACCCTGTTCTTTTTACCAAGTTCATTTAGCCTGCTTATGCACTCCCACACCAGTTTAGAGCTGATGGTGTATGAGCTTAGTGCCTTGAGTGCTGCTTGACTATCTGACATAATGGCAATGTTCTTGTTACTATAATTCTTTTCGACATTGCGATCCACGCATTTCCCTATGTCGTTTACCTCCGCTTGGAAGATGCTGGTGGACTGTCCCATCGGTATGGAAAGGTTGGTTTTTGGCCCAAAGATTCCTGCACCAGTCCCTTCGCTTGTTCTCGATCCATCAGTGTACCATTTGATGGTATCTGTTTCGAGGGTGTAGTTTGTTTCCTCTCCTACCCAGTCTTTCTTGCTACTAAGCTGTGTTAGAAAGTTTTTCTCGAAATTATGTTTTTTGATCATTCCATCTCTTGGAATGTCAATAAGGTTTGTTAATGTGAACTTGTCAATTAAGTCCCTTTCTCTGAGACCTATAATTTTGCCTGTCCCAGTTCCTTCCTTTGAGAACCTCATAATACTTCCAATTCCAGCACTTTTAATGACCTCGTATAGAGGGGATAGATGAAGGACAACCTCCATAGCTGCGGTAGGGGAGGTTCTCATTGCTCCCGTAATACTCGTACAGATACATGCGAGCCTTTGGACTTTTTCTAAGGTTTTCCTAGTTGTTGTTAATTCGGTTTTCTCATGCCATGCAACCGCACCATAGGTAATGATGGGTCTTACCATCATGGTATACATCCACCTGAGGATGTTCGGTTTGCATCCCCATGATTTGCCGGCAAGTCTTCTGCAAATCATTAGGGCTTTTGTGGCTTTCCCGACTATAGCGTTTAAGTGTTTGTTCCAGAGGAGTTTACTATCTAGTATTATTCCTAGGTATTTTACCTCCCTCTGCGTTTCAATTACTTCACTAGCCAAACAGATAGGTATCATATGTGGTAGAAGTCTTTTCCTGGTAAATGGTATGATTGTTGTCTTGGACAGACAGACACCATTTTCTTGTAATTATTAGTCCTCTTTGGATAATATCGCAAAGAGTTTCTTCAAACTTACGTACTGCAATGATAGCAATATCATCGGCAAAGCCAATGCAGCATATGCCTTGGGAGGTAAGATTTACTAACAATTCATCTACTACAAGACTACACAACAAGGGTGATAGTACACTTGTTGTGATTACTTTTTTTACATTTTGTCCTGCTTGTGCCTCTGCATTTCTAGTGCCTAACATTTCTTTTATCCATCTGGTTATGCTGATGGGTACGCATTTTCTGACAAGAGCTTTGCCTAAAGCCTCGTGAGACGTGTTATAGAAGGCTCCCTCTATGTCTAAGAAAGCAGCTAATGTTGTTTCCTTTACATCTAGGGCTCTTTGGATCTTATTTGTTAGTTCGAACAAGGCGGTCTCTGTTGATCTGCCCGCCCTATATGCGTGTTGTCGTTGATTGAGAGGGCTACTTATAAACACTTCTGTTCTTATGAAGTTGTCAATTACCTTTTCCAAAGTTTTCAGTATAAAGGATGTTAAGCTTATTGGTCTGAAAGACTTCAGATGGGTTGTGTCTTTTTTCCCTATTTTAGGAATAAAGATTACCTTAGCTGTTCTCCATTGACTTGTTATGTACCCAAGAGCAATGCTACTCCGAAGAATATTAATGAGATAGGGCATAAGGTATTCTTTTCCCTTCTGCAAAAGGGCTGGGAAAATACCATCTGCACCTGGTGATTTGTAGGGTTGAAAGGTATTAATTGCCCATTCAATCCTTTTTCCTGTGCAAATGGTTGCGGCTATTTTCCAGTCTTCTCTGTTTGGTATTAGAGGTGCTCTCTCTACCAAGTTACCATCTAATGGTAAACTCTCTGGAAAGTGTGTGTCGAGCAGCAGGTTGCACCTCTGCTCTTTATTTTCATTGAACCTACCATCACTATACCGAAGTGCTAGTGATGTTATTGTTAATAACGCGGAGTAATTACACCATTCCCTTGTTCTTTTTGCTAGAAGTGTACTAAAAATGGAGAGAAAGAAGAGCACAAATGAAAGAAAAACAGAATTTTATTGAAAATCCAGAATCAAGATAACATAATATTTGGAGCAAAAGCAACACTGCATCTCACTTAGTGCCATTGAACAACGAGAGACACTAGACAATGGGAAGGAAGGAGAACAACTACCGAGATATTGACGAAATGCATTGTTTATCTTTATTACCTGATTTATTGAAATTTTGTTTTTGAGTCATAAGCCACCTTTTCATAGATCGGGTCACACTTATTAAGTCCGATCTTCACAAAATAAATGCTGGCGTTTCTCGGGTCTCCGTTTTGTCTTATTGTTATAAATGATCTCTTGGCTATATCTTCTAATCCACTTATATGTTTTGCCGATAGCTCTATACCCTCAGCTTTTCGTAAACGTTCCTAAACTCACGTCCATTTCCTTCGGAAGTGGAATTGCAATGGAACCGTTTGACAAGCTCATTAGGTTTCTTGTCGTTTTAACAAAATAAAGCCCCTGGGCCATTATATACATGGATAGCACTTGAACCGAAGAAGCCGGAAAACTCCAGTACTCCGTATGTGTGGCAGTAACGAACGATAGTGATTTTTTGAGACCTATCGAAAAATGTTTTTCTTTTTATGTTAAATTCAGTATTTCAATTAGCAATCTGGCAAGCCTGTATAAAGATTACAAAAAAAAGAAGAGAAAATGTATTCCAACCATAATAACCGGCGATTTTGATGCAGGCTGTAGCTGGAAAAAGCCCATCACGTCCTTTGCGGCCACCCATGCAGGGTGATTCCAATATCTCTGTGGTGTAGTTATTATGGAAAGGATCATCGCATGCCTTATTCGCTCCATTGTAGGAAACACACTTGAAACAGTCTATACAATTGGCTGAACCATATTTGGGGTCGCATGCAGAAAAAGGAGAGTAGAATATATTCAGATTAATTGAAATAGATAAAATGGGGAACTCTAGAAATATGTACATACCTTTGTGGATGAGGACTGCAAATGCCACTGTAAAAAAGCTAAGTATGTGAACATGTAAATCGACGGGTTGAGTCATTCTAGTTGCTTGCTATATTGTTGTTGCTGATATTTTGTTTCTTCTTTTTAGTTCGAATCGAGGATTGTTTTCAATTGATTTTCGAATCGGAGCTCATTCTCAGTTGTTATCTGAAAACACAAAAAGATATAGGTAGAGAAAAAGTCATTTTTATACGAATGATTAAAAGAATTAAGATATGGATGGAATATCTGCCATTTTTCTTATGACAATTACCAAAATATAACCATCCCTTAAATTTATGCAGTAGACAGAAATATATACATAGTTTTTGTTTGTTTGGGCCTAGTTCGCCCAGCCGGCTGCGGTAAATATGGTAGTAAAAGCAAAATTACATTGGCGCAAAATTTTAGTTGAATTAGTACGACTAGCCGACCCAGCTCTCGAAATTCGGGTGCCAATTTATTTATTTAATTCATTATCATTCAACAAAAGACAGAGAATTCATGAATTTTTTAAATTGTTGAATGCAATGAGAAGTACTTACTAAGCACTCACTCCTGGAGTCCAAAAGAAAACAGTTAATGGTAAACAAACTTTCAAACTTATACACATTTTTAACACATTAACAATTTTTGTTTCGATTCTTTCATGTCATTGTCCTTCAGCTGTTGTTATGGCCATAATATTGGAATCGAACCCACGTCACCGGAGTGACGTCAACCTGTGAATTTTGTGTTACATCTAAAAATTTCACTCTCATAATTTTTTTCATATCACGGCAATAAAAAAATATTTATCATTCTATTGGGACTCGAACCCACGTCGTTGCAGTCACGTCAACCTGTGAATTTTGTGTTACATACATGTGATTTTTTTTTTAATTTCACTCATCATTTTTTCATAACGCGCCTAAAGAAATATAGCTTACTTCAAAAACATAAATTCAATTTACTACTTTTGTAAAACTTTTTTTGTTTGCACATCGATCGGCCAATAAACATGTCAACAAAAAATGACATAAATGGAAGTGTTCTGAAAATGAGGTAGGTTTGAGCCCATAAACGCCATCAGTACTGCTTAATGCAAGCATTTGTAACAATATTTCTTTTCTCTTCGGGTTTTTTCACCTTTAGATACTTGGAAACATCAGCTTGTCACAGTCATCATTTAGCGTGGTGTTAGTTGTTAGTAAATAAATATACATACATATATCCTAACACTCTACTAAAAAACTAACAAATATGACAAACAAAGAAATAATAATTATTAATCTACTATCTGTAGCTACAAAACTATGTAACTACAAGTCAAATAATACTAGCTATAAAAACAATAACGTTACGAGTAGTTTCGAATACTTAATGAGAACGCCCATACAACCTGTGCTTAAGTGTAAGCTTTGAGTAACTTAAATCAAAAACATCATGGTTTATATTAGCCTCATGTTTCATACGTGTCAAAGCCTCATTGAGACCATAATTGGTACGGTGGAAGTCTATATGAAAAATTTCAGAGTTCCGAGAACTGTGGCTTCTAGCTTTAAAATGGATTTGTGAATCTATGGAACCAACCAAGAGCTGGTGTAAAAACATAACATCGCTGACTTTCCGGCGTTTTTCTAGAGAATTCATGTTTAAAAGAAGAAGGCGACTGCTGTATGGAGGAAGGTGATTTGGGTCACTCCAATTAAGATGACTTAATGCGAAGCGTACATATCTACGTTGGACAGATTCGATTCGATCAACGTGTATTGAGTAAAGTGGCGACTATACAGAGCTAGCATATTCTAATTGGGGACGAACAAAGGTGTTGTAGCCCATGGAACGCATTCAGCCATGGAAATTTAAATTTGTATCGTAAGTCATGTTCGTCCGCATTTTTGACGACGGGACGTCTCACGTCTGCATTTTCTAACATCTCTCTTTCCCTGACAAATACATTTCGATTCTCTTTTTTCAAATGCAGACAAATGTAAATAAGTTTTAAAAATAATTGACTTATACAAATACGCAGAGCTTACACTTTTGCATGAATACCCCTATTATTGTAAAGCCATAACTGCAATGAACTTGAAATGTGAAAATGTTAAAAAAAAAATCTGCTCTCCATTTCCAACTCAATTTAAAATTTTATCTCCCATCTCAAAAAACCAAAAAGTAAATGTTTCACTTTTTGAAAACACTAATATCTACATTGAATAAATTGCTTCAGAAAATGATCGATAGATGTCGCCAAACTGAAAGCCACAGATGTCACTAGTGTATGTGTGTATTCTTTTTCATTTTTTTACTTATTGTACTTTTTGAAAAAATTGCCAATTGTAATTAACGCTTGATGGTTTAAATGGTTCTACATTTTTACTTTTTCACTTTTTAAAAACACTATTACATGAAATACATTTTTTCAGAAAATCACCGATAGATGTCTGAACTGAAATTGTATGGTGTAAATTATACGCTCTGTGTGTATTCTTTTTCACTTTTTGCAAAAAGTGCGGATTGCAGTTAACGCTTAATGCTTCAAAATTTTATTATAAGAGCTCAAATACTAAACAAACACATGCCTAATATTTATATTGATAATATTTCTTCATTTAGAGAGGTTCACATTCAACAACAACGACAACAACACCATGTTCATCAACTTCTGTCGTGTTGGCGGATTTGTGTAATGTGAACACCACTGTGAACCCACCTTAATGTTTCGGGTTCTGGCTTTGGGTTTTGGGTTTTCGCTGAATGCTTTCATTTTTCATATTCTGGATTTGACATTTCTAATTATGTGTCAGTCGATTTGACATTTCTAATTGTTTTTGTTTTCCGGGAATTTTTTTGCAATTTTTATTTATTGTTTTAAGCAATTTCTGTGTAGTATATTTAAATAATTTGGCATTCTGCACATCTATGCAAAAAATGCTTTCGTTTAATAGGTATGTAATTTATGCCCATTCGGTTTTTGTTGGCCGCGAAATGTGTACCACAAAAAACATGTTCGCCGTTTTATTATATGATGATGATTAGTAGAAAGCTGTTTTTGTATAAAACGTGTTTTGGTTAAAACGACGATTTTGCAAATTTTAATCGAATATCGACTTTAAATCATTTGACAAAAACACTTTATTGAAAAGTTGTTATTCACGCTATACTCACACAAAAGTCGGTTTGACTCTTCGTGACATTGGGATGGACTCCAATCCACACATTTACCTAAATGATAGTCTTACAAAAAATAACTGCGATTTACATCGAAGCGCGCTAAAACATAAAAAAAAATCATAAAATATCTGCCGCATCAGTTCTCGATATGTGCATACCAGACCAGCTTATGTTGAATGACAACATATTCGAGGTCGCCAAAAACGCTGCTAAGTGCTTAGGTTTCCTTGGACATTTCAAGAAAATTTTTACCCGTTCTGTACAATTCCCATATTTTTGCAGGTGCTCCAATAACTCACTTGAGTCTTTTGGATAGAATCCAAAAAAACGCTTTAAAATGGTAGGTGATAAAAGTATAACAGAAGCATTTGAATCTCTCGAGCACCGCCACAATGTTTTTTTTTTTTTGTTTTTTTTTTTTTTTTATTATCTCTCAGTTGTTTCTATAAACAGTGTTATAGTCAAATAGCCAGTTGCATTCCTCTCCTTAAGCAATCCCGCCGTAATACTCGTCTAGCTAAGAATGCTCTTCAGTTTACCATTGAGCTTAACTTAGGACATACTGAGATTCTTTTTTCAGCGGGACTACACGAATATGGAATCCTCTATCTAGCTCCATTTTCTCTTCCCATAGTAATATTTAAAATTAATGTGCATATCTTTAAGCCCTTCCTGGTATTCCTTTCGCTCGTATTGTGATAATCATTTTAGGGGTAGTAATAACCCCTTGAATGCGAGCTAATTATCAAAAAAAGGTAAACCTGTGAATTTTAATATATTTTGTTATATTTTATCTGTAACATTAATTAAAGTTCGAACATGTACCTCTGTATATTAATGTTTGCTCGTCACTCTTTCCATGAACCATGAACTTACTTTACACATGTATGCGTATAAATTATTTCTATATAAACTTTTGTTAAATTTAAGGGATCAAAAGGATGCTTTCACGATAACTGTAGTGCATTGCTGAGAGAGTAAGTATGTATGTATATGTACATGCATTGCATAAGTTCAAATATATTGTGTCGATATATGCATCTGTAGGATGTCTGAAGGATGATTGTTATATCAAAATATCAGGACTATGAACAAAATTGAGTTAGAATCATCTCATGCTTGAGGTTGAGAAATGGCTAAGGAAAATTGGGATTCTAAATTTATAATACATTTTATTGACACTGATAAAAATAAACCTTGCAAAAACGCTTCAAGAAGGTGGCACTACAGTTTGAAATATCATCCCAGTTTTTAATCTTCTGCTTCGTCAAAAATGTCAAGTCAAATTGTTTAGGTAAGCATACCTATCATCGGTTCAAATTTTCTCGCCCATTATCATTTGCTACCAAAATTATTATTACTCGAATCTTTTCCATTAGAGATGGGGCAACGTTGAACCACACCAGGAGCCCATAGGCCATCAAGGCCGGATGAGGGCTACGTATAGCAAATCACTTGCACCCTGCTATCAAGCTCTTTATCGTATCCCTTGAGGCTCAATGCAGCCAGCGGAGTCCTAAACAAAATCGCTTAAGATTTCTGAAAGTTGATTTTCAAATTCCAGTCATCGCAATATCGCTGAATCTTGTCGAAGTCACACTGTAAAATAATTCGTATGACCTCAATCTTAATATCAAATATTGCGGTAGAAGTTACATTGCCCCACTTTTGACAACAAACCTTATACTATTGAGTATATCATAATCATAAAGTGGTTTACCTATGTCGGCTTTAGATAGAGAGCCTTTAGCCATACTATGTCTTCTACAAGTAAACAAGACAAGCACCAGTACACTGCCTTTTAGTTTTGTTCCATTTGAATTTATCTTGTCCCGTTTTAAAACCGAACAGAGTATCCGGTATGATATTGTTGCCTATTCTATTAATAACTTTTTCGAATACCTTACTGAAACTCGGAAGAAGACTTATCGACTGGAAATTCGCCGGATTGGCCTGTTTGAGTTCCCTTTTTCGGTAGAGGATGTACCAAAGCTGTCTTTCATCGCACTGGATAATGTGCATTATTCGACTTCTGCTGGCTTCTTTAATGAGTCGAAGATGAGCTGGAGCTCCACCTTCAAAAATAACAGGGAATTGGGACCGTTTCTCTCGACGATTATGGCGTTTACCAAATGATCGTCATTGATCCCGGCGAAACCACTGTTCTCCGATTGACATAGCGTCATTTCATCTTGAAGATTAAAATGGTGAAGCAAAGCTCTATGTTCCAGCTCATAATTCGGACGAATGCTAGCATTCACCTTGTACACCTGCTGGCAAGCAGTCCCCACAGTCTCCACTCTCTCCTGCAGATTTTCGACAATAAAGAGGTCGTCGTCCAAAAAGACGTCCTCCGGATCTACTAGATTACCAGATCGCTAGAATTGACGGTCCAAATTCTGTTATCCCAAAACAAATTAATGGACGACCGATAGTTCTCTTTGATCAATTGGTTGTTGTTTTTGAATGAGATTTTTAATAGTAATCCTTTTATCCAATCACTGTGGAAAGCTTTTCCGATATCCAGCACGCACGCTACAGTGGTTTCCTTTTGAGTCCAAGTGTAACATCAGTATGGAGTCCAAGTAGTGGATGCATGGTAGAGTGTTTATTTCGAAACCCATAGTGAAACGCCGGTATTATATCACTTTCTCTGGAGAAACCGTTGAGTTTCTTCAATATTAACGCCTCATATCGATATCCTTCCACATTAGCGCAGATGTTCTTCTTCGAGGCGGGGATGACTTTTGCCGTTTCTAGGCTGCTACGGAAATAGCTGTTGTTCAGACAGTTGTTGAAGACTATAGTCAGCAGAAGAACAGCAAGATTTGGTAACTTTTTAGTAAGTAATTAGAAATCTTCTCACTTCCTGCTGATTTTTTTGAGTTTTCAGTGATGATAATCGAGGTCACTTCTTCAGGAGAAGTGAAAAAGTCTGTTTCTGTTAGGAGCAGCTCCAGTGTTTCTTTGTTTTCTATGTTGTACAATATGATGGTTTCGGTAGTAGCTGATATCTCCGCAAAGCTAGTTTCTACTTCTTAGATGGTCTTTGAAACTATACTCAAAGTGACTGGCAAACGCTTCAGCTTTCTCAGCAGAAGTTCTTCTTGTTCGTGAAGAATGGTGTGTGGAATTGAGTTCGCTCTCCCAACATTCAGATTGTTCTTTAGAATCTTGTCAGGGCCAGATTTGATATCTACGATTCTCTTGCTGAAATCCTTTTCCTGATGATGTTTCACTGCCTAGTTGAACATTGTATTGGTTCTGAATGCAGTCGCCGGTATTCGTTAGAGGTCATGTCGTAGATTCTTTAAATGCTTTTGCGGAATCGTTAGAGGTGAGCATATATTGCTTGTATATGATGGGTCAAGTTTGCTTACCTCTATTTTCTGTTGCGGGTAGTTTTCTCTCTGTCCAAAGCATTGTTGACCACTGTTCCAAATTGATCAATAGTGATATTGATCTCATTTTTATGAAGATTGTTGGCGCTGAGAAGCGTGCTTCCACTTCTGAACGGAATCCTGTCCAGTTTAATTTTTCGTATCGGATTTGGAATTCGGGAATACTTCATTCAGTTCTAATCCTGTAATTCAATCTTACTCTCATCTCAACCGCCAGATGGTCCAGCATTGAAATATGAGAAAAAGTGTGTTTTTACAATTTATAATCCTAGTCGTGCGTACGTGTTGTGGAATTTATTTTGTTCCAAATAAAATATATGAGATTTTCATTTAAAATATCAACATAGCTTTTGCAATACATTGACACAGCTTTTTTCCACAGTGTATTATAATATATTTCTTTGTGTTAAGACTATACTACTGACTTAAACGAGGATGGTGTCAATTGCTTGCTCTTGGGGCGGCTATGAATTTAGCTCGATTAACACAAGATATACGTAATATATTCTCCACACAAGAAGGATTATACACTTCAAAATAATGAATATGCAATGATTAAAACTGTAGCTACTAGAAGTAATTTTTCATGTGAAATGAAGCTCCGTCAAGATGAAGCTTACATTTTAATTAAAAAATTTTCATTTAGAAAAGCAATTTTATATGCAAATCAAATACAGATGATACATATAAATAAGAGCTCTTTTGATGATATTGGTGGTATGTTGAGGAAAATTTATGTAGGTATAAATGACGGCCTTTTTTGAGGAGTCGCAAAAACTTACTAACAGTCCATCATTATTCAGATATTTTGATTGATTGATTCGGTTTTGTGTGGAATTTGTATTCTAATGTAAAATAAATTCAAACATGGCGACAAAAAAAAATTAAAAATCGAATCTCGTGATGGAACACATCTGAATGGTTGGATTCCATTTTAGGATATCACAAACGAGTGGTAAAAAACGTCAATTAAATAAGTTACTTATCACATGGAAAGTTGACGTAACCCGAATGTAAGATAGTGATATTTTTATTTAGTTTTGAGCAAAAAATCTGATATTGCACGAATTATGTCGAATATTACAATCATTTTGCAAACTACTGCTTATTTTAAGAACTGTCACACCAGCCGAAGGTCGATTCGTATCCGCTGCTAACTAAAAACTATTTTTCTCAGGGGTATAGGCACTTGGCAGAAAGTGAAAAATTTTAGAGTACCTATTGTCCTGAAAAGTACTTCTCATCTCAATATGCACACAGAAATGATTGAGCGTTGTAAGTCACTAGGTTCATGTTTTCATTTTTATTTATTTCATATAAAACTATTTTAAATTTTACTTCGAGATTAATCTCATAAATATTATCTAATTAAGATAACAATAAGTTATGTGCACGAATAAATCATGTAGACATTCGTATAAATTTTAACATAAATAAGTTTTAGAACAAATAAGTAAATAATTAATAATAATTTTAAGTAAATAATGATAATAATAAAAATAAGAATAAACGTTACAAAATATACCTAAAAATTTTGTTTCAGATATTTGAAATTTATTCCGACATGTATGTATTTGAGTAGCTCCTTTTGAAATCCTCCCGACGCGTCGCGACGAGATAGTTCTTTGCAATTGAAATGGAAAATTATTCCACAATCGAATTGCATTGACAAAATATGATCGTTCTTCTACATTATGTGTAAATCGTCGTAAAACTAACTTAAGGCCTTTAGGTGATTGAAGGAAACTAAGATATTCATTCAAGTACTCAAACCGATCTAAACTTGTAAAAGTCATCCAAACCCATTCCCAATAGCGAAGTTTTATGCCGCGAAAAGCTTATATACCTATACCTTTGCAAACCGTAGATATACCGCAATGTTTCACATGTTTCATTTATCGAAGCCCCAACTTGGACCAAAATACAAATTTTAACGAGTTTGATGCTCTGTCCGACTCCATTCAAAGAATTGTTGCCCTACACTGAAATCGTCATTGCGGGCGATTTCAATGTATACACAATTCTAGTTGGCTTCGCTTTTCCGGTCAGACAACACCCGAAGGAAGGTATGTTGAGCTCTTTGCTGAGTTGAATCACCTGACTCAGCTTGTTGACGAGCCAACTCGAATTCCGGACGTTACGGGTCAATCCGCCAACACACTTGACTTGTTTCTTACCTCTGACCCTGATAAATATATAAATGTATTATCGCCTCTAGGCACATCAGACCTCGATAGTGACATAGACGCCAGTGCAGATTTAATCACAAATTTAATTCTTTGTGGAATGAGAAATTTTATCAAACCCAAAGAAAACTCATTGTTTGATTCGAGCTGTCTGTAAAGTAGGTTATTAGGGTCAGAGAAGTAAGTTTCCGTAGTTACAAAGCCAACCCTACTGAGGAAAACCGGAAGAAGTTTTAACAAGCCAGGAAAACCTACAGTCCTATCTGAAGAACAAAATTTTTGCATGATCAGAAATTAAAGCAAAAAATACTAAAATGTCTCAATAGTACTAAAAACTTTTGGTCATTTGCAAAAAACATACAAAATGCTACTTCATCGTCAGTTCCAACCCTCGTCTTCAATGACACCCCTTATGTCAGCTCGTTAGAAAAAGCTAATTTGCTTGCAGCACAGTTTGCTTTTAATTCGACGCTGCCAGAAAGTGTTATGACTCCTCCTGTTACTTGAGAACGCAAACGATTTTATGGGACGAATCTTCTTTCGCACTCGTGCAGTTGCCAGAGTTTTAAAAGATCTTGAAATACACAAATCCGCTGGCCCGGATAGTACCCCTCCCATTGTTCTGAAGAGGTGTTCTTCAACGCTGGCAAAACCATTGCGTAAGCTTTTCCATCTGTCCTACACTACTGGTCTCTTTCCGAGTAGATAGAAAACAGCATTTGTCTAGCCTGTCCCTAAAAAAGGCGTATCTTCTTCACCCTCTAACTATCGACCAATTGCACTTACGTCTCTTCTTTGCAAGGTCATTGAAAAGCTGATCAATTTCCAGCTCAAGAAATATCTCGAAGAACGAAAGCTTCTTAATGACCGGCAGTACGGCTTTCGCAGCAATAGGTCCACTGGTGATCTGATGGTTTATCTCACCGAACAGTGACACAAATCTTTACATCGTTTTGGAGAAAGTAAGATTATTGCACTTGATATTTCAAAAGCGTTTAATAGAGTTTGGCATCAAGCTCTCTTATCTAAAATGCGCGCATTTGGTATCGATGAATCTCTACTTCGTTGGATTAGAAACTACCTTTTGAAAGTTCATTACCAGTTGTATTGGACGGTTTCAAGTCTGAAATTTACAAAATAAATGCTGGTGTGCCTAAGAGCTCCGTTTTGTCTCCGACTCTCTTTCTTATATTCATAAATGATCTTTTGACTGAAACTTTCTAATCCAATAAATGTTTCGCTGACGACAGTACCCTCAGCTTCTCATATTCGTTTTCAGATTCACATCCATGTCCTTCGGATGTGGAACTTGAACGGCAGCGCATGATAAGGTCATTAAATTCTGATCTTGACAGCATTGTCCAATGGGGAATCAAAAACCGCGTAGAATTTAATGCTTCCAAAACCCAATGCAGTCTTCTGTCGTTAAAACGAAACCCATGCCACTATACAGGAGTGGCGCTTGCATTGAGGAAACCGAAAAGCTCTCAGTACTCGGTATGTGTATCGCCAAAAATGTTGCTAAGTGTTTAGGTTTCCTTCTGCGATGCAAGAAATTTTTCACCCCTTCTGATCTGGCTGTTATATAAAAATTCTTTATTCGTCCAAAACTCGTGTACAATTCTCAAGTTTGGGCAATTAAGTCTTTTGGATAGGATACAGAGAAGAGCTATGAAAATGATAGGCGACAGAAATATAACGGAAACATTTACAACTCTCTTTCGATGTTTTACCGATATTTTCACAAACAATGCTCCACTGAAATAGCCAGTTGCATTCTTCCTCTTCAAAAAGAATTCAACCGTGATACTCGTACTTTTAGGAATGTACATCAGTTTACCCTTGAGCCCAACTTCAGACGTACTGTCAAATATAGAGATTTTTTTTAGCCGTACTACCTGAATGTGGAATGCCTTAGCCGACTCTATTTTTCTCTTCCGTTTGGATATTCTGAGGTTCAACACCAATGTGCATCGGCTTCTCCTCTTTAATCGTTCCCTGTTTTCCTGACGCTCGCACTGTGTTTAATTTAATATTTTAAGGGTATTAAAAACCCCTTGAGTGCGCGTGCTGTATGACAAAAAAAACAGTCATTGAATGCAACTTTTATTTTACGCTTGCATTCAGAATCTAAACAAAAGTACACAATACAATTGTCAGAAAAGAAAGGCAAGGGCAATGATTTTACCAGACACATCTTCATGTTAGAACTCAACAAACTTGAAGACTCCTTAATCCACCGTTAATTCTTCTAATGGAATCCAACGTAGCGTCACAACAACTTATTTTACTTTTTATTATAAAGCCGAGATATTTAACTCGATTAACATAAGATATGATAAAGCCATTCAAATTAAGAGAGGAAACATCACATACTGATATTTCGCTTCTTGCACACACCATTCCAAATGATTTTAAATGGTTTAATCTTATTTTATTTAACTCAGCCCACCACTGAATATGTAATAGGTCTTCATTTACTCGGACTACGCAGTCTCCTAGACAGATAAATTGTTACCAGTGCCGCCGCTGGTTGTTCGTGCGCCCTTGTGCAAGAACCTTAGATTGCCGCCCCATATCTTGGGTGCCGGGGGTATATACGTTGAATAAGTGGAAGTTTTATTTATTCTCCATTTCGCAGTTGAAAAATTTAAGCAAACGTGCATTGTTGTTGTCGCGTTCCAATCTACATCAAATTCTTATAAAACGAACGTAGTCAGACTAGGATTTGGGGGGTCTATCCTGTAAATGAGTTTGAGAGTTTCTGTTATAGCATATACTTATACATACAATATTTTCATCCTCTTAAGATTATTTACTCTTTTTACTTGAGACTTATAGGTACTATGTATATTTGTATAAGGCAAGTTATGCATTCGTAAAAAACTCGAACTCGAGATTTTGATCAAAGTTGACATTACGATGATAGCCAAGACGAAAAAAAGTGGGTCTCGAAATTTTGTCCCCACACGTTTTTTTTTTTCAAAATTTTCAAAAAAAAAAAAAATTGGTTTGGATTTGGTAGATTTTTTAAAAACTTGATAAATAAAAGTTTCTTAATATAAAGAGAAAAAATGTATTACCTAATAATAACGATACCTATTCTACAAATAATGTTAAAAAATGGTTTTCGAAAATCGTATTTTTCTCGAAAACGTCTACGAGGATCTTGATAATTTTTTTTTCTTATGATAAATTTTTACGTTCTATAATAATTTAAAAAAAAATGAAATCAATATATTGCTGACTGTACCGACCATAGAACCATTTTGTCGATTTTTTAATATCTCATTACCGGCTGAACGGATTTTAATAGATTATTTTATAGATTAGATTTTTGCATAAACTAATATTTGCTTGCATCACATGGCATCATATTCTTAGCTCCAGCTACTACTAAGATTTGATTTAGTCATTTAATTGATGAACTTTATGTTTATGAACATAAAGTCTTTTACATAAGAGCAAGTTCGTGCGACTCAGTCGTGCATTTTATTTTAAGAGGAAACACAAAATTTGGCGATTGCGAATAATTTTCTTCAACAAAACCATTTCATATAAAATGCAAAGATTCGAGTTCCTAGCACAGTTTTTAATTTATGTATGTCAAATCAATCCTTTGGTAAAAATCAATAGTTTGTAGCTTGACAGAAAGAAGGCAAAGTAGTTTTTGGTACTTTTAAAAGTTTTTGTTTTCACCTCTCTTTTTAAGACACTTAGGGTCATTTGCTGAAACGAAACTTAAATATTTATGTTCAACCTAAGCGCTTATGTTCTACTACATAAGATTACTACAAATGGGCTTTAATCATTTACATGAAGGTTTTTATAATACAAACTCTATATACATACTACTGAAATAAATCAGCCAAGTAGAAGACTTAGCACTATTATTGGACTTGTTGAATTATTGATTCAAATTAGCTTTTTTGGCCTTTAGTCCACAAAAATTGGCGTTTCGTCCGGGTGATCTCACATGGACTCCATGTGTCCATGTGAGATCACCGTGTCCATGTGTCCATGTGAGATCACCCGGACGAAACGCCAATTTTTGTGGACTAAAGGCCAAAAAAGCTAATTTGAATCAATAATTCAACAAGTCCAATAATAGTGCTAAGTCTTCTACTTGGCTGATTTATTTCAGTAGTATATAGAGTTTGTATTATAAAAACCTTCATATAAATATTCAATGCCAGGCCACGGGCAAAAAAAAAAAAAAATTCCAACATTAATGGTTACAATTCTAATCTTTGTTGGATATAGTTCACATTGGATTTTTGTCAAAAAATTCATATAAGATGAACTGAACTTAACAAAAATTGCGTATTGACAAGGTCCTCACAAGTCAACTGATGAGTCCATGTGAGATCACCCGGACGAAAGGCCAAAAAAGCTAATTTGAATCTTTAATCATTTACTTCCGGATCTGGAAGTATTATATATAATTCCTTGACATCTTAGGTATCCTTTGATGGAATTTGACATTTTGTGATTTGTGTGCGAACTATATTTTGATATAAATAGAGTCTGAACTCTGAATGTCAATTGAAAGTTCAAATTCGAACGAACAGTGAAACGTTAAATTTCTGGGTTATACTGATTTTTTTTTAATCCGTTGACATTTAAGTTATTTATCAATTCAATTCTAAAATTAATGAAAAACTATTCGTAAATCCTTATTTAAAAACAAACATAAATACAGTAATCCCCGCTTAGTTGCACCTCGCTTAATTGAACATCCCGCTTAATTGACCGAAAAATTTGCCTTGCAAAATTTCCCGTATTAGTAGCATAGCTTTTTAGATGGTTAATTGAACCCCGCTTAATTGAATTACTCGGTTAATTGAACTTTAAAATATGCACCCGAAAAAAAAAATATATGGACATTTTTCGGATAATTGGACGTACAATAAATTTTAATGAAACAAATATTAGAAATATTTTATTACTTAACCTACGTCTGAAGTGGTTTTTTAAAAGACAGGTATTATTCAAGATAAAGAGCAGCCGGAAAATGATATCGTGGTCATAGACAACATACTTAAGTACAATGGTTAAAGAAAAAGAAGAAGTTGAAGCCATATTACCATCGACTTTCGAAATTCTTCAGGACATTGCAATTCTACGTTTATACTTCTTACCACTACATAAATTTACAGTTGAGCTGAAAAACAAGAAGACATTGTTCAAAACAAAACAATCAATCAAAATCAAATCACAAATTTTTTCAAACCCAATGTATGCAAATAACCATTATGAGCCTTTTGAGGTACATACCTACTATTGTGTTTATTATTTTTTTTTATCCTTTTCGAAGCTAACAGTGACTTTTTTTTAAGAATAATTTATTTCTGTTTCATAGTTTTAATTATGTATGTATTAGGGTGGGTCAAAAAAATCAAGTATATTTTTTTTGGATCCGACACATGAAAACTAGTTCAAATTTGAATCATTTTGTATCAATACTTATTAAATTATAAAATTTCATATGGTGAAATAGAATTTTTTTTTCTGCTGACATGTTAAATTATATTTCTTAAATAAAAACCTTCTTTTCCTGAAATAGAACATGAACTATCTTAAAATTCAAAAATTAACTGGGTAAATTGGGAATATTTATTGAAAAACTACTAAAATCAGTAGGCATTGGAATTCTACTGCGAATATCTTTTGAATGGCTAGAGTAATCGATTAACTACAGAGATCTTTTTGGTAGAGCGTTCAATTTCCTATAGAAATAATTGAAACTTATTTGACAATAATTATTTTTTATTAAGTTACAAAATTCAAAACAAAAAAGTTATTTTCCTTAAAATACTTCAATCTTTGACGTTGAATATCTTTTAAATGGTTGGACCATTTTTGTAGAGCGTTCAATTTCCTATAAATATTGACTATGCGATTGGTTAAACGATCTATTGTTGATAAGATATGACCATTTTTATATGATACTAAATTGAAAATGGAAAACTATGATGAGCATAATCTTCCCGTCAATATTAAGAGCTATTATTTGGTAAGTACTTTCTAGAGGTACCTAGGAACTTGTTTTTATGTGTCGGATCCAAAAAAAAAGATACTTGATTTTTTTGACCCACCCTAGTATGTTTGTTTATTTTTTAAATAAAACGTGTTCAAATATTTTTGTGTGTATATTCTTTTTCAGTTTTTTCAAGGTTTTCGTAAGTTGAAAATGAAATGTTCATAGTAAATTTCTGGGATGAATATTTTAATTTTTAGTTGACCGACTCGTGCAATTATACGGGTTTCGTTTAATTGAACAGGTCGGTCAATTAAGCGGGGTTTCGTTAATTGAACCACCCGGATAATTGACCGAAAAATCTGACAAAATGGTCAGTGCAATTAAGCGGGGAATACTGTATTTAGACACAAAACTTTTTTTTCCTTTTACCTAAGACCCTGCGCTGTTTTTTTTTTTTTTTTTTTTTTGTTGTAAAGGTGGTTTGTTTATATTTGTTTACAATGTTTTAAATCATCTTCTATTAATTTCGTTGTAAAGTTACCAACTTAGATTTAAGATATTTAGCTATATCATTGCAATCAGAATATTGATACCCATTTATACAAAAATACGAGTAAATAGTAAAATTAATGTTTTCGAGACACTGTTTTCGTTTTATTTTATGGGAACTTTTCGAGTTTATAGGTCTGAGATGTAGGTTGCATGGAAAGCTATAGCCCAAGTGTCAATCTATGGCGACATGGCGTTAAGCAGTTTAGACTACGACTGCAATCGAAGAGGTTATTTGTTGTGAGGTGCGACAGTCAGAAACAAAATATGAATAAAGATTGGTAGTAGATTGTGTGTGGGTATATTACATAGTGAACGGTCAAATGTAAACAGGTTCCAATAACTTAAGGAGCATGCTATAGGATGTTGAGTTAGATCAATCGATCTCTTAATTTTCCGCCCCTAGACGTTGGCGCCCTTGTGCGCCGCACATTTTGCACATATGGTAGCGGCGGCCCTGATTGTTACGTCATCTGCATAAATATGCACATTACAATTTACAATAATCAGGAAGATTATTTATGTAGACAGAGAAAAGAAAAGGGCCTAAAACCGTTCCTTGCGGCACACCTGTGTTGACAAGAAATGGGCTAGAACTTCTAAGTTCAGTTTCAACACGTACTAAACGATTTATTCAATAATAAGAGATTAGTTGAAGGCCAGAGCGTGAAAATTGAAAGTTAGTTTTGAGTTTCCACATAAGAATTAAGTGATCAATGCAATGAAAGGCTTTTGGGCTTTTGAAAAATCAAGCATCACCATTACACTGATTTTATCACGATCCATTGCGTGGCAATTCAGATTGTTAACAAATCCACTAATGTGAAAGTGTGCCTCGTGGCTGAAGATGATTTTCTTTGTAAAGTGACCATTCTCTTCTATCTGTTCAAACAACCATTCGGCGTATTGATGACGCGACGCTTGAAATGGTCAGTAGGCTTCAGCTCTTGAGTCAAATGAACCTTGTAAGCGTGTAAAAGGTGTGAAACACAATTAACATCGTGCATTAGGGTGGGCCACCATTTTTCTCCTCAAATATACATTTCGAGTTTATTATTAATATCCATGCCTTTAATTTATATCTGAATAATGTTTGTAGCAAAAACTCTATTCATGACCCTCGTCTTTAAGCAATAAAAGGTAGGTACATTTATAATTTTAATTAAGTATAAACTTTTCTCTTAATAACCGAACATGTTAAGCAAGTTTATGGGAAAATACAACTACTTAATAAGAGCGCAGAAAACGTGTTTTCTTTGTAAGTCATCATAATTGAGTTCTCCAAGATACCCTCTGACTTGGATCCTTGCAGCTTACATATAAACTCTTACTTAACAATAATATATCCATGGAGCACATTGACTTTGATGCCTCCTTGGTCGACGATAGCGTGGCCGACATTGACTTCGCTTCTTAAATCGTGGAAGCCAAGTAAAAATGTTTTCTTTTTTTATTTTGAAATTTAGTAGTGCCAACCAGTTTAGCTTGCTGTACACAAATTTTTAAAGAACCGGAAAAAGTTTTCACCCTTTAAGTCCGGCTGATGGTGACTTAAAGGGAAACAGCAGTACCTACCTTAGTCTTCCGGAAACCATTTTTATAAATCAGTTAGTTCACATATTTTTTTTAGGAAAAAGTTATTGTTGCGTAATAAATATGAAATTCTGAATGTAAATACACAGTTATAAACATAAATATAGTAAACATAATTCTCACTATTATGTTTTCAAATTGATGTTATAATTCTGTTTTATAGGTGTAAGAAATCTGAAATCCGAAATTCGATCATTTACAAGCATATTTGCGGAAACTGAATTATGATTGCTTCAGAATGTTGGCCGGCATTTTTGGTAACAGAAATTTGGTTCTAAGGAATGTTTACATTATGTATGTAGCTGTAGAGAATTTTGACCAGAAATCCAGAATTTCCAAATTTTGGCTATGAAGTGTTTTGATAACAAGATAATACAACTTTTACTTGCGATTTATAGGAACTATAAGGCAAGTTATGCATTCGGAAAAAAAATCGAACTCGAGATTTTGATCAAAGTTGACATTATGATGATAGCGAAGACTAAAAAAGTGGGTCTCACAATTCCGTCTTGTCTATCTGTTCGACTAGAGCCTAAACGGCTTAAAATTTTTCTCCCCACATGTTTTTTTCTTTTTTTTTAAGACCAAAAATAACGGTACCTGCCATACGATTTTTTTTTTTGAAATTTAATAAATATTTTTTTTTTTTTTCAAAAACTGTTCGACAGATTTGAAAAATAAAAATACGAAAAAATTTAATTTAATTAAAGCTAGATAATGGTTGAAAAAAAAAGAAAAATATTTATTGAGGGTACCCCTCATTTTTTTAAACGTGATAAATAAAAGTTTCTCAATATAATCTACAAGATGTGAGGAAAAAAAATTAATTTTACCTAAAAATAAAGGTGTTAAAAAATGGTTTTCAAAAATCGTTCTATTCTTGAAAACGGCGTCTAAAATTTTGATAAAAACTTTTTTCTTTCAATTAATTTTTATGATCTTTAATTTAATAAAAAAAAATGAAAATAAGATATTGCAACTTGTACCTACCATAGAACCATTTGGTCTAATTTTGAATTTCTCACTATCGACTTAACGGATTTTAATGAAATTTCTTCTAGAGATGCTCATAAAAGTTTAAAACACATTGCATTTCAAAACTTAAAAAAAAAAAATTTTTAATTTTTGGAAAAAAAGTCCTTTTTCTTTAGAAAATTCGATATCTCAAAAACGACTCAATACTTTTTTTGGAAATTTAATTTTTATTCGTACAGTAATAAAAACTTAAAGCTGGCGTTACAAAATTTTTTCATAAAAAGAATTTAAATAAAATGCACGACTGGATCGCACGAACTTGCTCTTATGTAAAAGTACATGTAATTTAAGATACATTTTATAAATATAAAACATGGATTTAATGAGATAAAAATGTTCAAATGCGTAAAATTGCCGTCTGGTTTCCGGAAAAGTATGAATTTTTGCAAATAAACTTTAAAAAATTTTTCAAGAAAAAATGTGGGATGCGAATTTTAAGTATTAAATAATATTGATTTTAGGAAATAATTTCAAAAAATAATAATCGTTCATAGGTTTTGAAAATAAGTCCTCGAAATATATATACATATAAAAACTAAATAAAAAAAATGCGTTTTTAATTGAATCAAATGAAGAAAAACAAAAGGTAAAATAAAATATTGATTTAAATTTTTTTTTTTTTTTTTTTAATCCAACAAATATTTTTTCGAATATTTTTATATACAATATTATTTTAAACTTAAGGAGACTCCTGCTGAAAATGTTGGGTTAAAATCCTTAGAGTCGTTAATGAGAAAGTCGAAAATAAAAAAAAAAACGGGTCCATGGCAGGTACCCCTAATAACATTTTGCCTCAAAATTTAGCCTATGTTGATAATATCACACTTAATTTTTTTTATCAAAATCGTTAGAGCCGTTTTCGAGATAAATAATATTTTGCATTACGGGTGTATGGGGGGTACCGTTAGTTTTGAAGCTAAAAAAAAATTTTAATTTCTCCTCTAGGGAATCACCGAAGACCCTTAACTACCGAGATTGAAAGAGATAGGTCCAGTGGTTTAGGCTTAAGTGAGAGGTACAGACATACAGAAACACTGAAACAGTTTTTTGTGTACTAAATTTTCCTTAAATTTTTTATAAAAAAAATTGATATGCACATTGTTAGTATTTAATAAAATACATTTTAAAACGTAATTTAAAAATTTAATCGTGTATCGGTTTTCAAGATATTGAATTTTCAAAAAAAAAGTTGTATTATTTTTTTAAAAATCCAAAAACTATTTTTTCGAAAATATTTTTAGTTTATATTTTTTTAAATGCAAAGCAGCTCCTGCATTAAAATTTTGGTTAAAATCGTTAAAGCCGTTGGTGAGAAATTCGAAAATCAAAAACACCGTTCTATGACAGGTACCCCTAATAACATTTTCCCCCAAATTTTTTTTTGACCAAAATATATTCCATGTCCATAATATCACACTTAATTTTTTTATCATAATCGTTAGAGCCGTTTTCGAGATAAATAAGATTTTGAATTACGGGTGTATGGGGGGTACCGTTAGTTTTGAAGCTAAAAAAAAAATTTTAATTTCTCCTCTAGGGAATCACCGAAGACCCTTAACTACTGAGTTTGAAGAAAATACCTTCGGTAGTTTAGGCTGTAGTTCGAGGTACAGACATACAGACATACAGACAGACAGACGGAATTGCCGGACCCACTTTTTTCGTCTTCGCTATCATCGTAATGTCAACTTTGATCAAAATCTCGAGTTCGATTTTTTTTCCAAATGCAGAACTTGCCCTATAGGTACGGTGACCATCCGTCCTCTTTTTGAGAGGACAGTCCTTTCTTTTTGTATCGTTTCCTTTCTGTTTGCTTTTCGTAGAGAGGACAGAAATTTGTCCTCCCTTTTCTAAATTGTCCTTTCAATGTCCTCTTTTCCTCTTTCAAACCACGATTCTACGATTAGCCGCACTGCTTTATGTGATTGAATTGTGTTATATATTTTTTGCTATTGTGAATGATTTTCAAATTTTCATCTGCATCCGCAAGTTAGTGTCATTCTCGTTGGTATGCTTTCGGCTTTTTGTTTATTTTTGAAAAAAATAAGGGTATCTTTCGGTTGTAATTTATATAAAACGGTGAGGATTTATTTGGAATAATTATTGGTAATGAAAGATTAATTTATTGTTATTTATAATTTCAAATCGCACCTTAAAGGAAATGCATTTTTAATAGCCAGTATCCGTTCTTTATAAAAAATCTAAGCGAAAGTAGTGTAAGGTGTTGAAAATGCTTACCAAATTTTTCAACATCAAACAGCGGAAGGGCGAGCATCAAGAATCACCTTGAAAGTAAGAAACATAAGAAGGCTCTTCCTTATAGTTGCACCAATAAGCAGATAACAAAATTCAAGCATTCATATTTCACAAATGCATTTTCCATTTAGAATCACAAAACATTTCAATGACAGAAGCTTCTCTTGTTTTAAAAGATTTTAAATTAAAACGTATAGAAAGATAGGCAGAAGTGTTTTTAACGTTCACTGTTAAAAATGTTCTTGCAAAACTAGAGTTAGAAAGTAAAGTTGATTCCCCCAATTTAAAACCCCAAATAAATTCTATTTAACAATCCTGTACTGACTGCTTAAGTTAGTGCGATGCAGCGTTCAAGGATAGGAAACATTTTGAATGGGTTCTTTTGAATTGACTTTTCCGTGTTGGAAATCTGAAAAAAAAAGCTTTTCTAATGTATTGGAATTTAGAAAAGTTCTACAAATCAAAGATGAGGAATTATTTGACGAGGTTACTTGTGCCAAACGGAAGAACAAACTAAAATATGGGAAATTGACAAATTGCCTCCGGACAAAAAATGGGTTAAAATTTTCAAACATTTCAATGAAGAATATGTGAAATGTGAAAATATATTAAAGCTCGTAGAGTTTTTTCTTCCGGCTTCAAATAACATTTAGACACCTGAGAAATCTCAATTAAAAGTTGATACGCTAGAGGCAATGCTTAATAACAAAGTGCAATTATGACTTCGATTGCGCAGAATTTAAGAAGTCGGGACGATATATTATTTCGTTTTTTGTTAGTTTATTTATATTTATTTGTTTTAAAAACTGAACTGAGCTATATTATGAAGTACAAGACTTTTTAATAAAATAATTATTTGTTAAACTTTTTAACGTTAAAGAAAGACTGTCCTTTTTTTTGCTTCTGAAAAAATGGTCACCGTACCTATAGGCTATAGTACCTATATCGCAAGTAAAAATTAATTCTATGCATATGTAATATGAACAGTTTTCTCTAACAGCATTCGTTTTTAAAATTTCTAGTCCATTAAATAGGAGCAAGTTCGTGCGACCCAGTCGTGCATTTTATCTAAAGAAACTTTTTGAAAATGTACTTACGATTCTGTTCAATCAGTTCAAAAAAGCGCATAAAATAAAAAAAACATCATTTTCTGTATCCAAACCTATCTTTTTAAATTACAATACAATTCGTCATAGAGTTGCCGGCGTGGCAGTCATTTTATGCGCAACAACCCACACTTTTGTTTAATATAAGTACTTGAACAAATCTATTGAGACCACAATGGCGATTGAATGTTTCAGAGATGTAGCAACATGGCTATCCGCAAGTATCATCAAATGAGGAGCAAAATGAAAAAGCCTTGTCACTTATCACACTTTCTCTCTGGTGACAAAATATTAATTAACTTAATTTGCAATTTGCAACAATAGCATTAGAACGCGGTTCAAGATTGTCCTCCTCCTCATCTTCGCCCTCGTCTCTTTCATTACTTGTCGTTGGAGTGTCGCCATACTTATAGGGGATTTAAGTTTATATGGCAATGATTCATAAATTAGGCCTCAAACTCACTTCCCACTAAGGACACGAAAAAAGAATTAGTTCTTTTTTTGAAGTTGTTGAGTGCTCGAGAGCTGGAGAATAAAGGGAGGTTTTCCGCAGACAACTTGGATTTCTAATTAAAGTTCCTCCTCGGTGAGCCACATAGAGGTGTCAGAGGCATTTAGTGGTTGCGCCTTTTATGGGTGTTTGCATCACCATTTAATTATATAAGCGGATTTGAGAATGGAGGCGCAGTCTGTTTAAACGAAACCATCTTTCTGATGAGATGTTTAAAAACATTCAACAACACATCCATACAAAAAAAAAATAGCTTGTGTTTCAATGGAAATTGGTAATTTAGATCCAGGGAAAACTTAAGCTGATTTTCAGTAGATCTATTTTAGTGAAAATAAATTATAACATTTCGATAAAATTAGGTGTCGTAGAAAGTTTTTGACATCTCTTCATGAAACAACCTCAACATGTCAACCAATGAATATTCAGTATTTTAAAAAATTTCAACATAGTTTTTTTTTGTAATAAATTTTTATCATTACTATTATCATCCTAATAAGACTTTTTCAATAAGCCTCTAAATAGAATAGAAAAATGCCAATACAACTGAGTTTTTATGAATAAAATCTCTCAATATAACCTATAAGAAGTTAATTCAGAATAACTTTAAAATTACATAATATTGATCTACATATCGTATGCCTATTCTTTTTATTTGCTTTATAAGCCCATGAACGGTCGAAAACATGTATATGTACATCAAACAGCAAAGCGAAGAAGTTGTTCTTAAAAAACATTGAAGGCCAGAACACTTTAAATCGCCAGATGGTGTAAAGTTACTTCCTTTTGTTCTATGATGCTGCTATTGCTATGATCCTTAAAATATGTAAGCACAGTGCGAGCGTGTTTGGAAAGTTGGAGATGATATAAAAAAAGATACCGAAGGTGTTGTGAACATAGTAGTTCTAATCAATTAATTTTATAAACATATCAAAATATTTATAATATTTTCTTCCCTTGCTTATAAGTTCTAGCTTAATAAAGACATTTCCACTTTAGAATTTATTTCATTTAAATTATTTTATTTTATTGAAAATAATGAACTTTTCTACAGGCGGACACTAGTTTTGAATGTCTGAATATCATGGGAGGGAAAAATAGATTATTCCACATTCGCGTAGTGTGGCTTAAGAGAGAATATCTGAATTTAAAAGTACGGCGAAGTTGGGTTCAAGGATATTCTGATGGGCAATCCCTGAAGCACGAGTCCTTCGTTAAAATTATTTAAGGGCAAAATTTAACTGGCTACTTCACTAGAACACTTTTTATAAAAATAAAGGTAAAATAATGAAAAACGAGAAACATTGCGACGGTCCTCGGGAGATTCAAATGTCTCTGTTATACTTCTATCATCTATCATTTCTAATGCTCTTTTTTGGATTCTGGCCAAGAGACTCAAGTGAGTAATTGGAACACTTGCCCAAATATTGGAGTTGTAATCGAGTTTTTGACGAATAAACTTATAGATTATAGCTAGATCAGAAGGGACCAGAAAATTCTTGCAACGTCGAAGGAAACCTAAGCACTTAGCAGCATTTTTGGCGAAGTCAAATATGTGATGCACATACCGAGAACAGAAACCTTTTCGGTTTCCTCAATGCAAGCTTCGCTAATGGTTAACGGCATAGAAGGTAGGGTTTTGAAGCATTAAATTCTACGTGCGGTTTATGGAACAATTGATAATTCTATCGAAATTTAATGAGTTTATCATACACAGCCACAGCCACTATTTAAACGTAATATTTATTTAGGATATACACACTTATCATTACTCATTGCTTTTCTAGTCATAATAACGTCCAATTTATTGGAGATAATCTTATTGCTACATTTTTCTATGCCATTCAGTTTGTTGTTCAAAGTGGACATGGACAACAAAAATATGTTTCAAGTCTAACTACGGTGTTGTTTATCAAGCCAATTAAACATTGAAGAATTTTACTATGCCGCTTGCTTACATTCGCTTCTGTTTATGTTTTGATTGTGAATTTTTAAAAACTAAAGAATAAATAAATGTTATTAAGGCCCTCATTATGAATAGCGAATCGAACTAAAATCTTTGCGAATTCGATAAATTCTTATTATGAATAGCGATTCGCTTAAATTAAGTTCGCTCCAAATGTCAGAACCTTAGCGAATTTGCTTAGCGAGGAATTACAAATAGCGAATGTTCGCTAATCATGCCGCTGGAAGTGTGAAATCTAATCGAATCAAATTATTCAGTGATAACGCTAGCGAATGAAAAACTGAAGTACCTTTCTATCAATTGTTATTGTTTATTTTGAAAGTAAAGAGTTAAAAATTAAAATGGTAGTTACAAAGAAATGGTGTTATTTTAATTCTTGTTTTGATTTCAAAATGCAAGATTAAATTAACAAAATGAATAATCAGTTCGATCATCGAAGCTAGACAAAATGAATAAATTCTAAAGAAGCTTTAATCGCTCTGTTTTAGGCTTGTGTTGCGAGATTCGTTAGGTAATGGCTCAATTGGTATATTCTGAGAGAATGATTTCTTCTTCTATTCTCTCTGGATCAACTTAGTTGTACCTGCAACCTATGTTGTGAAAAGCACAAGCAACATTTACAATTTTTGATGCTTTAACTGGCGCGTAATGCAGCTTCTTTTCATTTAATATTGAACCTTTAAGAACTCCTATAGTTCCTTTTTATAATATTTTTTGCCTTTGAACACTAAGTTTTGAAAAATGTTTTCCTAGACAATGAGTCTGTGATTCTAAATGGAATAAAAAAACACGATTGCAGAGGATAACCGGAATCTCCTATACGAAATGATTTTTCTTCATAAGTGTGTCTATTAAAAAAATATACCAATGAACATTGAGCTCTCGCCATTTTACCACCATCTTTCTAAAACTTCTTTTATTCACTGCGATTCCACAAAAAAGAATCTTGAGTAGAACCAGGATATCAGGCTAAAACATACCGAATGCTCATGTTATAATCGCATGTCTTAAAGAAAAAAACATTGTAACGGAAGAACAAAAACAAAAAAATCATACTATAATTAAATTCAAGCTATAAAAGCTCTGCCGATTACAATATACTAGTGTTGAAGATGGTTTGGAGCAATTATACCAATGAAGGTTCCATCCACACATCCTATTATGCCAGGTATTTCAGATAATTCTGCTTCTTACATTTCGGTCTTGATCCAAATCGGCAATAATTTTGCTTCAAGTAATGTTATATCCTCGTTCAAAACGATTGAAACAGTTGTCTGGGAAATATCCAAATCGTTTACCACACAGTTTGGGTAGTTACCATTTTCAAGGGATCGAAGTGCACGAGCCAATTTTTTTAGAGTTGGGATCGCACTGTTAGATTTTGATTTTAATTAAACGATTCACTTTTTCGCGTATAGACATAAATGCATCCATGTTCAGTCGAAAACAAAGAACAAGGAACAAATCTTTGAAAAGAAAATACATGAAACAAATCTATCTCAAAAAATTATTTATTTGACATTTTGGTTTTGTCATTTCAATGTGATGATTTATTGGCAGCATTTATTTTTAAGCGAACGTTGAAGTTCGCTATTGATAATACTGTGATTATCGAAGTTCGCTTAATTATTCGCAACTTATCGAACGTTCGATTCGCTATTCATAATGAGGCCCTAAACTACAATGGAATTGCTTATTACAGACCTCATTATGAGTAGCGAATCGAACGTTCGATAAGTTGCGAATAATTAACCGAACTTCGATTATCACAGTATTATTAATAGCGAACTTCATCGTTCGCTTAAAAATAAATGCTGCCAATAAATCATCACATTAAACCAAAATGTCAAATACATAATTTTTGAGATAAATTTGATGTATTTTCTTGGTTGTGATTGTGTAGAAATAAAAATTGGATTGTATTCAAAGGTTGCATGTGTTTTCTTTTCAAAGATTTGTTCCTTGTTCTTTATTTTCGACTTAATGTATATACTCGAAGAAATAAACAATTCATTCAATCAACAGTGCGATTCTAACTCTAACAAAATTGGCTTGTCCACTTCGAGTCCTTGAAAAAGGTAACTACCGAAACTGTGTGGTAAACGATTTGGATATTTCCCAGACAACTGTTTCAATCGTTTTGAACGAGGATATTACATTACTTGAAGCCAAATTCTTTCCGATTTGGATCAAGACCGAAATGTCAGAAGCAGATTAACCTGAAATACCTGGCATAATAGGATGTGTGTGATAATTGCTCCAAACCATCTTTCAACACCACCAAATCGGCAGGGTTTTTTAGTACAACTTAGTTGATCCGGCGAGAATAGAAGAAGAAATCATTGTCTCTCAGAATATACCAATTGAGCCATTACCTAACGGATCTCGAAATACAAGCCTAAAACAGAGCGATTAAAGAATGAAATAGCTTCTTTAGAATTTAATTTTATTGTGTCTAGATTCGATGGTCGAACTGATTATTCATTTTTTGGTTAATTCAATCTTATATTTTGAAATCAAAACAAAAATTAAAATGGCATAATTTATTTGTAACCACTATTTTCATTTTTAACTCATTTCTTTCAAAATAAACAATAACAATTGATAGAAAGGTACTTCAGTTTTTCATTCGCCATCGTTATCACTGAATAATTTGATTCGATTAGATTTGACACTTCAAGCGGCATGATTAGCGAACATTCGCTATTTGTAATTCCTCGCTAAGCAAATTCGCTAAGGTTCTGACATATAGGAGCGAACTTAATTCAAGCCAATCGCTATTCATAATAAGAATTTATCGAATTCGCAAAGTTTTAGTTCGATTCGCTATTCATAATGAGGGCCTACATAAGTATATCTGAATTAAGCATCTTGTTGGAAATATATTATATATATACATATAGGTATTTTTGGTGTGCCCGAAAATGACTTAGCTTCGCAATAGAAAAAAGTCTAGGTCGTACGTCTAGGTCGTACGACTGGGTCGTACAACTTGGTAGCACGACTGGGTCGTACAACTGGGTCGTACGACTGGGTCACACGACTGGGTCACACGACTGGGTCACACGACAGGGTCGCACGACTGTTCAATGACAGGTCGTTGCCCTAGTGACACAAAAACGTAACTACATTTTCTCAAAACTTTTTCAGAAACGTTGAATGTAACGTTGAAAAACCTTTGAATTTGAAGACCATTTTTAATTAGGAAAAACAACTTTGTGTTCGAACGTCGTTGTCGTGAATGTTGAGCTGGAATTCTAACTGACTTTTTTGTATTTCTTCGATCAACGAAGTAAGATATTGTATCTGTTTTTTTTTGGTGTCTCTTAGCTTTTCCCAGAAAGTTGTATCCGAATAATGCCTTGCTTCTTCGTCAAAATAAGTGTTACACTTTCTGGGGCATTTTGAACAGTATTTGGGTTGTACACTTTGCGCTTTGACTCTTTTCCAACGGATTGACACATATGACTTCTTACCCGATTGAAATAAAGTCTTTCGAATATTATTTTTCCACGGTTTGGGGTCAAGCTTTCGCTTTCTTTCTGGTGTAGCATCGTTCTCTTCACCAACGCTGTTAACTGTATCGACTTCAATATCAACAAAAGCTTAATCAAATCTTAATTGATGACATGACAATTAGTTGTTGAATTGGAAGTACACGTGCAGGTCAAACGGTTAAAGCTTATTTCTATAGAAACGTATCTTCATTCAAATTTCTAGAATTTGGGTCATAGAAACGTAACGCCGCATACGTTTGTTTGCTTCGAATTAGTTTGAAAAAAATGTTGATACGGCAAGTGGGAACTTCTAAGCTACTTCACTAAGAGAAACAATTTTTTGCCACAATATAGAATGCTATATTTTAAGTATGTATGTTTTACCGCTCCGCATCCAGCGTTTATATTTTTCTTATAAATAAAGATAAGATATAGATTTAATTAGAGAAAAATGTTCGAATACATAAAATTACCGTCTCATTTCTAGAAAAGTATGAATCTATGCAAACAAATTTTAAAAATTTGTTTTATTATTAAATTAATTATTCATATAAGAAATTTCTTTAAAATTTTTCGTAAAAAAAATTGAGATGCCAATTTCAAGTTTTTAATACTATGTATATAATTAAGTATTTTATTAAATGACTAGCCGACCCAGCTCTCGAAATTCGAGTGCCAATTTATTTATTATTTATAGTTATTATTGGCAGTGTGTTCAAGCAAATTTATTAAATTAAATTTTATTTTATGTAACATGCAAAGTGTTCGACAGTGCAAAAACAAAAATTACCCACAGTGTGTAAATGCGTGTCTCAAGTATATTCTGCACATCTCCGTAACTGTGGCTTTCCAACCATATAAAATTTATCGAAATCGGTTAAATACTTTTGGAGAAAAGTGTACCACAAAAAACATGTTTGCCGTTTTATTATATGATTTCAAGAATAAATTAATATTGATTTTTCAATAATTATATTTGCATTTTTTTTCTCAAAAATTAAAAAAGGTTGTTGTCGAAAATTTGTACACACAATATTATTTTAAATACAAGGGCACTTGTGTAAAAAATTTTGGTCAGAATTGTTAGAGTAAAAAAAAAATGTTCTATAACAGGTACCGTTAGTTTTAGAATAAAAAAAAAAATCTAACTTCTTCTCTAGGAAATCAACGAAGAACCTTTAATACTTAAATACGAAGTTGAACATAGCTTAAGCGATCAAGGTTCTACGTCGAGGTACGGATACACAGACAGACGTACATACGAGTATTCCACCGTTATGTAAACTTTGATCAAAATTGCAAGTTCTATTTTTTTCCAAATTCGAAACTACATATTGTGCAGATAAAAAGGAAGTGTTTCCGATAGGAGCTCTATATTTCAACTCTCTAACTATGCGGAACTCCTAAATTTGCTAAGACATTGTTGGTACATACACATATCGACTTTAATACTAAGCACACACACTGTGGATCTAAGCTCATAATTATAAAAGGCAAATGACTATACCAAGTACCAAGTAAGCCACAAATACAACTGCGAGTTCTATTTATCTAGTTCGGCAACATACTGGCCATCGTCATACCAGAGCTTATTGACTTTATTTTTTACAGCTAAAAGTATTAAACGAAATCAAATAAGTGTCGAAGATAATTTTGATTTAACATCAGATGCTCTTCTAATTCTATTATTAAGTGGAGTAGAAATAATAGAAAAAAAAGTATTACTAAGCTCGTGAACAAGAGAACATATTGGATTTATTTCTGAAGTCTTAGAAACCACAGCCTTATCGTTTGGAAATAAATAAAGAAACATGGTCATAAAGGAGAAAAATTTATTGCTGATATGCAATAGGTTGCAGAATAAAGTGCTCCAATTATTTCGAACAGTATAGTAAAAATAAAGTAGCTGATATTGAAAAAAAGAAGAGCTTGAAGAAAATGAAAAACTACGAAATTCCTAGACGATAAGGCAATATTCAATCGTCTTAACAATGATAAAAAAAAAATAAAAATTCAATTCATTCAGAAATGATTCATTCAATAGATTCCTGAAATGTTTGAGGACGGACGCTTCTACCGAATACGCAGAAACATAACCCATAACATAAAACTCGAAGCAGAAGGCTGATAATTTAGCTGGATATCTTTTTTTTTGAGCACATTAACTCCAGTGAGATAGCATTTTTCCCTTAAATCAATTCCACCGAAATACTCACGCTTCGGGGAATGTATTTCAGCTTACCGTTTAGCCAAATCTCGGATGTACTGTGAAATTCAGAGATTTTTTTTAACACCCAATACACGAATATACAATTCTAAACTGGGGCCAATGATTTCCTCCCATTGCGTTGTTCAGGGATTCAAAACCAATTTGCATCGGTTTCTCCTTTTAAATCCTCTTCAACTTTCATAAGCACTCGCACTATGTTCAAAACATTTTAAGGGTAGTCATAATGCTTTTAGTGCGTAGAGGAAAATTGCATATACAGGATTATATTAGAAATTAGACGCAAAAAAGTCAGTTTAAAGTTTTAATTTCCCCTAATTTGATCTTAAATTAAGAGAGAAAAAGATTAGTCCTGATATTGGTGGTTTTCATGAGGAAAGAGTTCCACCCAAGTGCTGCAACAATTTTTTAAATTTTATTTCCATAAATTCATATTCGTTCCATAAATCAGACGACTATTTTTTTTTTTTGAGCTCAAAGTTTTTTAAATTCTAGTTTAAAAGTGATTTTTTGTTTGTAACAATTTCAAATGAATTTCGGGTATACATCGATGTTTTTAAACATGTTTAATTTTAAAAATTAACTTGGAAAATACTTGGAATCCAGCAGTGCGTTTTATTTAAAAAAATTGATCGAACGATTCTGATTAAACTTCAGCACAATAATTGAATTGAATTGAATTTGTATTGGGGGGTTATTGCACTGCGACCTAGAGATCTATTGTGCCCCCACTTAAAAATGAATGAGCTTGCTCATCCTACAGTTCCTCCTTCAAACCAATTGCACTTAGGAATTTTAGTATTTGGGTCACCTTCAGAGAGGCAGAGGATAGGCTACTCTCTTCCACCTGGTATTGTCCCAGGTGGTTTTTCCTTTGGTGCATGAGTGGGCAACATATTCCTAGTATGTGGTCCGGTGTTTCCTCCTGCATGTTGCAGAATCTGCATGTGGCACTGCTTACCATACCAAGTAATCTTAGGTGTCTTCTAAGCTTGCAGTGTCCAGTTAGGATACCTGTTATTGTTCTTTGGTTATTTCTACTCAAGTTAATGCAGTTTTCGAAACGTTGCTGGTTGTAATTGCCCAGTAGGAAGGAAGGGAGGAATATTGATTGTTGTGCCCCCCCTTTCTACAGTCAAGTCAACTATTAGTTTACTTTTATTTAAAATTTCATTCACAATCTTCCATTATTTTCATTTGCAGAAAAAAAAATTAATATTGGAAAAAAATCGAACTCGAGTTCGATCAAAGTTGACATTACCAATATAGCGAGGACAAGAAAAGTGGGTCCGGCAGTTCCTGCTGTGTGGTATGGATGTCACTCGACCTATTTTCTTCAATCTCAGTAGTTAAGGGTCTTCAGAGATTCCCTAGAGGGGAAATTGAATTTTTTTTTAGCTTTGAAACTAACGGTACCCCTCATACACCCGTAATTTAAAATCTTATTTATCTCAAAAGCGGCTCTAACGATTTTGATACAAAAAATTAGGTGTGCTATTTTAGGCATGGAATATATATTTTGGTCAAAATGTAGGAAAAAATGTTATTAACGATACATGTCATAGAACCGTTTTTTACTTGCAACTTATAGGTACTATAAGGCAAGTAATGCAATCGTAAAAAAATCGAACTCGAGATTTTGATCAAAGTTGACATTACGATGATAAAAAAATAAATTATAAATTTGGTGGTGCAACAGCTCGGAGTGAACCAGGACCTAGTGACAACCATTCCTGTGTGCGTGTTGCTAGGATCGGAGGGGACCTACAATTTTCTGCCGATTCCGAACGGCTAATGAGCAGCACTTTCCAAGACATAGACAAGAGATACTCTTGGAGAGTTTGTCAATTCCTCGCAAGAGGCAGTACACCCCTGAAAAAAACTCGAAGTCTCGAACTCGAGACCTTCCGCATGACAGTCCAACGCACTAACCATTATGCCAAGGGGTAGGTACTAACATTACGATGATAGCGAAGACGAAAAAAGTGGGCCTGGAAATTCTGTCTGTCTGTCTGTTCGATTACAGCTAAGCGGCTCAGCCGATTTTCTTCAAACTTGGTAGATATGGGTTTTAATTTTTTACCCCCGGATGTTTTTTGATTTGCTTTCTTACGACCAAAAATAACGGTACCTGTCATGCGATTTTTTTTCGAAATTTTATAAATATTTTTTAAAATTTTATAAATATTTTTTTTCTCAAAAAAACTGTCCCAACGATTTAAAAAAAAAAATTCAAAAAATTAAATTTAGTTAAACCTAGGTAACGGTTGAAAAAAAATTCCAAAAAATGAGTAGTTCTGGTACCCCCCTTGGGACCATTTTTTTTGTTTTTGATTTTCTCAAAAACGGTACAACCGATTTTGATAATTTTTTTTTATGCTAAAGCTTCCCAGCAGTTTGAATATTATTGTGTATTCAAATTTTCAAAAAAAAAATTTTTGGATTTTTAAAAAAGCTTTCAAAATTTTTTTTTGAAAACACAATATTTCGAAAACTTCAAATTCAAATTCAAATTATTTATTTCTCAAATCAACTTACAAGTAAGATAACAGTAATCTTTTTAAGTTTGTAAGGCTTAAATTATTTAAAAAGGTTTCAAAATTTTAATATTTAAAGTTAAATTATTAAACTATGTGAACAAAATATAAAAAGAAATTATAATTAGGAATAATGATGATTAGTTCGTTTCAAGGGCCAAATGCGAATAAAGGGTTTTCTTAAAGCAATTTATATTTCCAATTTTTCTTAGGCCCATAGGCAAAAAGTTCCAAAGTCTGACAACTTGTACGAAGAACTGGCGCTCAGATGTTAGACAGGCAAATCTTGGTTGAATTAGCATTTGAGATCTTCCAGATTGCAAGAAGTTAAGGCGCTCAAATAAATAATCTGGTTGGTGTGTATAGATTATGTCACTCAAAAAACATAAAGCCTTATATTTTAAAAGACAATCGAAAGAAATTCCAGTTAATCGTCTAGAAAATGTTGAGATATGGTCCCGTTTTCTCAGGTTGAAGACATACCGAGCAATATTATTGAAAACAACATTTAATTTCTTCCTGCTTTTGAAGTCGGGACTCATAAAAATTTCACACCCATAAAGTAGTATTGGGAGAAGAAGTGTCTTAGCTAGAAGTAGTTTAGTTTCAATCGGTATGAAGTGCAGAGTTGCCCAAAGAGTACGAAGTCCACCATAAACCTTGCCAATAGTACTATTTATATGAGTATCCCATGAGAGGGTGCTATTGAAGATTATGCCAAGGTTTTTGGCAGATGCAACCCACTCTATTGGGCTTTGTGCGAGCAGCAAGGGAGGTAAAGTTGAGATATCGAGTGCCTTTCGATAAATAGCCAGAGCTTTTGATTTCTCTGGGTTTAATCGCAAGTTGTTTTGAATGGCCCAATTGTGAATGCTTTTGAGATCTTCATTTATAAAGTGAATAGTATTACTAAAAGTACTCAGTGGGCCGCCATGGAAGAGTTGAACATCGTCAGCGTATAGGTGGATCGAAGAGTATTTTACTACCCTATATAATTCATTAATGTAAAGAGAGAAGAGCGTAGGACCAAGTATAGATCCTTGTGGGACTCCATTTTTTATTGATAATAGCTGTGACCGTTTATTTTCAGCTATGACACATTGCTCCCTTCCATGTAGGTATGAATAAATCAGTTTGATTGCACTTGTTGAAAACTTAAACTCGGTTTTTAGCTTCCTACACAAAGTGGAATGATTAACTGTGTCAAAAGCTTTTGAAAAATCGAGGAGCGTTAAGACAACTGGATGGTTTTTATCAAGAGCATTTCTTATTTCCTCAACAACTGCAATAAGAGCTGTTTTGCAACTTTTTTTCGGCTGAAATCCCGACTGTTTTTGAAAAAATAGGTTTTCCGCTTTTAGGTATTTTTGCATTTGATTAGAAACGAGCTTCTCAAAAACTTTCGAAAGAAATGGCAAAATAGCTATTGGTCTGAATTCTGTAACATTGCCGCGTTGTTTTTTAGGCACTGGGATAATTTTAGCTTTCTTCCACTCTGATGGAAACTCAGATGTGGTTAGGATTCTATTAAAGACATACATTAACTGTGGAAGTATATATGGTAGAATCAGCTTCACAAATTTAGGGTTGATGTCATCCAGACCAATAGCATTTGATTTAATCGATAAAAGTGCCTCCACAACATCTTCTGCACAAACTCCTTGAAAGTAAAAAGAAGTTTCAGTATTACTTTCGGAAATTTGTTCAAAGAGAGCAGGTTGAATAGTTTCACTACCAGCGGATGCGACAAATTCTGAATTGAGTTTATTACAATCAATATCAGCTGGAATATTGCTTTTCTGTTTACCTATACCGAAGTTTTGAAGTTGTTTCCATAGTTGTTTTCCTGAGCTAGACGGGTCTAGTTTAGTTCTGTAGTAGGAAGATTTTGCAGATCTTATTTTCATTGTCACCTTATTGCGCAGAGTACGGTATTTATTAAGAAAATTTTCTAAATGATATTTCTTCCACTTTCTGTAGTTGACATCACGTTCCTGCATTAAGGAAATAATATCTTCACTGAGCCATCGAGGTGTATCAACGTGTTTACGTACAGTTTTCAAAGGAACGTGATTTTCATACAGACTATTGATGTTTTCCTGCAGAAACAAAACTTGGTCGTTGACAGAGGTCATGCTATAGATATAGTTCCAGAAAATTTGCGAAATATCACGTAAGAGGACTTCGTTATTAATATTTCGAAAGTCTCTGAAGGAAAATTTAATCTCTTTGGAAAAGTTGTTGATGCCCAGAGAAAGGTAGAGGAGATCGTGTTTTGAGAAACCGGGTGCCGATAGCTGACTATAAAGCAGATTTTTGTCAAGATCACTTACAAAAAAGACATCTAAAAGTGAACAAGAACCTTGAGAGAAGTGAGTAGGGGTAGAAGTATTAATAGGTCGTAAATTCAGTGACTTCATTTCCTCAAGCAGTAAAGAAGCATTTGGGGTATCTAAAAGGTTACAGTTTAAGTCACCGCACAGAACAAAATTTGCTGAGGTGCAGGCTAAGTCCTCCAGTGCGTTGAACATTGGCGCAAAATTAGTGTTTTTGTGAGGTCTGTATCCTGTGCAAACCATAAGTTTTTCATATTTAAGTGTGATCTCAACGAAAATAAACTCAATAGGACAATCTGAATCCGACTTGCGTATGATTTTAGATTGAAAAGTTTCACGGACATAAATTGCAACACCTCCACCAACACGATTTTCTCTATCTGCCCGAAACAGTCTATAACCCCCTAGACTGTAAGTTTGGTCTGAAACACCTCGCGAAAACCATGTTTCCGAGACACAAATTATGTCAATGTTCGATTTTATAAAAAGATATCTAAATTCGTCGATTTTTGGTTTAAGGCTCTGTGCATTCAAGTGACAAATGTTAATGCCATTATTTTGAGCTCTGAGCACCCTTATCATTTCGAACAAGTTAGCATTTGTATTGGAATCTCTTTGATTCATATCACTATCCAAATTCATAGATTTTAATTATCGAAAAAAGAATTAATAAGAGCCAAGAGAAATATTGAAAATATTTGAAGAAATCATCAAAGGAAAACATGAACTTTGCAAGAAAACGCAATTTGGCCTGTGAAAGGAAGCATATAAAATAAAATACTATAAAAAGACAATTATTTGAATAATATAAAATACTACAAACAAATAAATAAATATAAAAACTAAATAATAATATTGAGTTAAAATTTTGTTTCAAAATGAAAATTTTAATTAGAACGGTGTTATAAAAATAAACCATGTTGGTAACCATATTAATTCGTTGTGCTCGTGCTGTTGCTATTGGTAGTGGTAGCTTGATACAATGATCGGGAGCTGTCGATGAGTAAGCTTTGTCCACTTGGAGATAGTCTGACGAATACTGAACCCTTGTGTGTGTAGGCGGCGAAGAGCTGCTTACTTCGCTTAAGGCGGACAGCATTTTGAAGCAAAGCCCGATTAGTCTTAGTTAAGCTCTCGTTGAGGTAGCAGTTCACGTCTGAATATGTAGCAATACCCAAATCGCGGAGACATAGGGGCTTACCTTCGTTTCTCCTGTGTACAGATGATGCATGCAAGACAGTGTTTCTCTCGTGTGCAGTAGCAAAGTGTATAATAATAGGTGGTGGTGCAGGGGGCCGGCTGTTTTTGTTGTTGTTTACATGCTTAGATCGAAAAATATTTTTAAGTGTAGGTGCAGCGCAGTTTATAGTACTGCATAGTTGGCGAAAATATTGTGTTAAATTTTCTTCTTCAAGAACAGGAACACCAAAAAGAACAGCATCTGCGGCAATTTCTTTTCTCTCCAATGCATCGATTTGTTTATTTACAACCTTAATCTCATTCTTCAGCAATTCGGATTCTGGGTTTTTTTCAATTCGCTCCACCCGTTCAATGACACTATTTATAGTTACGTTCATATCATTGAGTCGTGCAGTCCAAGATTCTTCAAGTTTCCTCATCTCGGATAGAAAAATATTTTGGATTTTTGCACATTCTGATTGTATAGCATCAATTAACTCGGTGTGTTGTTTTTTTAACCTCTTTTCTAGACCTTTAAGAGAAAGAGCAACAGTGTTGGTGTCAGCGGGTGGAACGATTTGTGGTGGGGAAACTGATATTGTAGATGGATTACTCTCTGAGTTTTTTATTCTTTCTTTACCCGATCGGTTAATCATTGTGTGTTAGTTACGTTGGTATTGGTTTAAAAAGTGCGAGCAAAATAAATTGAATAGGAGAACACAAATTATATATGTAAATTTATGCTTTTACTTAAAATATTTAATTATTGCTTAAATATATTATCGTTTTAGTGTCTTTTTTTACTATAAGAGAATACTATTAATTTATTAAATTTAACCCGCACTTTAGTTATTTAAAATTAGTTAAAACACACTTCTGTTTTAGAAACAAGCAGAACAACAATGAAAAGCGTCTATTCACTTTGAGACATCAAGTTTTGCTCGATTTTTTCAAAACTTGATAAATAAAAGTTTGGAAAAATAATCTACAAGCTATGAGAAAAATAAATTCATTTTACTTAAAATCGTATTTTTCTCAAAAACGGTTCCGAGAATTTCGCTTAAATTTTTTTCCTTTCTATTATTTCTGAATATCTGTAATTAAATAAAAAAAAATTTGAAAACAAGATATTACTGACTGTACCTACCATATAATAATTTTTTAAAATTTTGAATTTCGCATTATCAGCACAACGGATTTTAATGAAATTTCGTAGAGAGAAGCTTCTAAAAAGTATAAAAAACATTGCATTTCAAAACTTTAAGAAAAATATTTTTTTGAATTTTGAAAAAAAAAATCAATTCTTTGTTTTTTGAAAATTCAATATCTCGAAAACGGCTCAATATTTTTTTTGTAAATTTAATTTTTGTTCAAACAATAATAAAAACTTTAAATTGGCGTACCAACATTTTTTCTTTAAAATGTTTGAAAATGTTTTTATATAAAACCTTATTTTTTAAGAAACCACTACAGAGACTTATAATTTTTGTTCTTGCAAAAATCTATATTTGCTTAAATCACATGGCATCCTTTTCTTACCTTTAACTACTAAAGAAGTTTTTTTTTTAGTCATTTAAAAAACGAATTTTATGCTTATGAACAGTTTCTCTAATAACATTCATTTTTGAAATTCTTAGTCTTTTACATAGGAGCAAGTTCGTGCGACCCAGTCGTGCATTTAATTTAATTTTCGACTTGCCCATCAACGGCTCTAACGATTTTGATCAAAATTTTTTAACAGGAGCTCATTTAAATTTAAAATAATATTATATAAGAAAATATTCGAAAAAAAATATATTTTTCGATTTTTGAAAAAAGTTCCAATTTTTTTTTGGAACAATCAATATCTTCCAAACGTGTGAACGATTATTTTTTATAATAATTACTTCTTGAAATCTATACTACTTAATACTTAAAATTGGCATCCCAAATTTTATACTTAAAAATTTTTTAAAAAATTTCTTATGTAAAAAATTAATTTAATAATAAAACGATTTTTGGATAAATTCATAGTTTTCTGGGAACATTTTTTGAACATTTTTATCTCATTAAATCCAGGTGTTATATTTATTCTTAAGCGAATTTTTTAAATTCCAAAGTACTCTTACATTAGAGCCAGTACGTGCGATCCAGTCGTGCATTTTATTTGAAGTTACCTACGTTTTCAAAGAGCTTGTTCTTGTACTGCTAGAGTAAGTTTGTGTGATTCAGTCATGCGTATGTTTTTAGTCTTTTCGAGCAAAAATTTGATCCTCCAACAAATTTAAAATTTAAAAAGTAACATACCTACCCAAATATAAAAAATTGTATGCCATGTACATTTCATTTTGCATTAAAGCCATGTTTCAATAGGAACCTATTTTTTTAAATCCTTATGTGTTCTGTAAAGCATATTCAGCCGTATTAATAAAAAACGCTTATTCCACCTATATTCCATGGTTTCGCTAAACCATGGAATAGGAGTTTATCCATGGCTTAAATATTTTCATTAATAAAAACAAAATGTTCCCGGAATAGAAAATGACGTTTATCAAAAATCATTTTAAGAAAATCTTCTCTGAAAGTAAGCAATCTCTTTTTTATATTCTGTGACTACCTAAATTGGTTGTCAATTGCTTGTGTCTGACTGTGGACATTTCTATTTCTTATTCCTTCGCTAAACCACCTACTTCGGTGGTTTAACTTTATCATAATTAGTAAACGTCACTTAACAGAAAATTTGTTTTATTAATGAAATTTCGCACTTAGTCCAGGACTTAACGATAAACCTCCACTAAACCATCTTTATTAATATGGGTGATTGAGTTTTAATGAGGAACAAGCTTAAGGACTGAATAATTGAGGCTATGAGTGCAATAGTGGCGTAACCCACATTTTTTCAAAAATGAGTTTTTCATAAAAATGGATCTCTTAATATATCTATTTTAATACAAAAATAGTTTTATGCAGCTATCTACACTCAAAACTAGATGGCACTCAAAAAGGTGTTATTGCATTTTATAATTTGATCATAGTTTGAGTGCAATAGTGGCGTAACCTTCATATTCATACTTCGCTTGGAAACTGTTTAGAGTCTACGCCCGCCATGAAATGAATGAAAAGAAATGAAATGAAAAAAAAAAAACTGAAAGCGCTAGGCAGGGGCTGAGGCAAGATTCGGAAATGGCGAAAGTATCTACCGTTACTTTGGTTTTAACTTTTGATCTCATGAAGACCCTTCCAACTCAATATATTAGGTACAAAAAACAACTTTGGATCTTTTGCTTCGGCATACATAATATGGGTACCTACTGAAAAAGTTCACATGTATATTTGGGATGAGTCCACAGCGTCAAGGGGGCTTCAAGAAATAGGATCTTTTCTTATGAATTATTTTAAGAACGTATGAAAGTCTAAAAAAAATTATTATGTATTCTGACCAATGTGGGGCCAAAACAGAAATACGTATAAAAATTTCACTGTTGTGCTAATTTTTGGTATCACATCCCGATTTCCCATGTGACCAAGATGTTGGTATAATAGAAAAGATATCTTCGTCCCAGATGATTGTACGAGTATTAACGTCATTTCTTCGGCCAGAAAGAGAAACCCATTTGAAATTGTGAAAATGACTTCATCTGATTTTTTTTCCACAAAATCTCTCGAAGAAAATATCACAAATAGGAAACTGTCCGGAATAGTAAAATGACGTTTATCAAAAATCCTTTTAAGAAAATCTTCTATAAAAGTAAGCAATCTCTTTTTTATATTCTGTGGCTAGGCTACCTAAATTGATTGTCAAATGCTTGTGTCTGACTGTGGACATTTCTATTTCTTATTCCTTCGCTAAACCACCTACTTCGGTGGTTTAACTTTATCATAATTAGTAAACGTCACTTAACAGATAATTTGTTTTATTAATGAAATTTCGCACTTAGTCCAGGACTTAACGATAAACCTCCACTAAACCATCTTTATTAATATGGGTGTTAGTGTTAATTTTATAGTGAGAATAGCCATTTTACTATATTGAAAGTTGCAAAGCTATACTCTTGTATTCAGGAAAGTTTCAACAGAATGGTGGGCCTTTGCTATTTAACTTGCTTGGCTAAGATTCTTTTGTCTTCAATATTTTCGACAATTTCTGCGAAAAGAGTAAAATCTACTGAAACATATATAAAAAAACCTTTCTGAGTTATTATTAAACTTTCTAAAGGTTTGTTTAACTATTGAATTTATTTCTTACGCCACCACACTACAGACTATGTGTGTGTTTTAAAGAAATAACTGCTTTAAACTTTATCAAAATGCATACAATGCATAATACCCAAAACACCAAGTGTTGTTATTGTATGTACAAGAGAAAAAAAGAACATTTTATTCCAGGGAAAATTCTTACCAAGGCACCTTACCTACCTCATTTCCCAGTGACATTCATGCGGTGGACCAATGTCATAAGAAATTCTGGTTTAATCTTACCTAAAATAAACGAATACCAAGAAACCGAGAGTCAAAATCCCAACAAACCTGTAGTGTATAGGTAACTATATGTAACTTCCTTCTCCAACTGCATGGGAGGACTTAAAAATGGTAAAATGCTTTAAACGTATAAAAAAAAGATTTCAGGTATCCTGTGCTGTTGTTGAATATTTACCTTTTACTTGTATCCTTAGATATTGCACTGAAGTTGGATTGTATGCATGAACAGCTGAATTGGTCTTTTATAATCCTGCAAGAAGGTCCGTTGGAAAAAAGTTATAAATAGAACCTGTTTTATAGTTGCTTCAGTTAGTAACGTTTGTATAGGAGTATTACTTAAGATCTGCATCATAAGCTCAAAGATTAACTCATTGTATAAATAAGCATAATATCTCTTTTAAAATTAAAAGCTTTCTATAAAATCACGAATAACATTTATTATTTCATAGTAGTACCTCTTGGTATAATGGTTAGTGCGTTGGACTGTCATGCAGAAGGTTTTGGGTTCGCTCCAAAAAAGTTTTTCCAGGGTGTACTGCCTCTTACGAGGAGTTGACAAATCCTCTAAGAGTATCTCTTGTCATGGAAAGTGCTGCTCATTAGCCGTTTGGAATCGGCAGAAAATTGTAGGTCCCTTCATTACTGGCAACACGCACACCAGAATGGTTGAGGCCTGTAAGTCACTAAGTCTTGGTTCTCTTCGAGCTGTTGCACCACCAAATTTATTTTTAGTTTATTTCATAAGCTGAAGTTTGCTTTGATACATTTCGTATTTCCTTATAACTTATTACATACATTTTTTTTTCAAAGTTGTAAAGTTGGATTTCGTCACAACGTTCGTCGGTCTTTGAGTCCACTGCACATCAAACTAAAGCTGGAAGGTGTGGACCAACACAAATTTGATATAGAAGATTTGTTTGTCATTCCTTCGAGTCAAAACTCGACTTCGGAAGTTTAGAATCCTTTGTTAAATCTAAGTAGGTCTACCATCTAAAAGGTTTTAAAAGTTCAGCCAGTTTTATTCAATGGTCAGCCATACATTTTTTTAATTACTTGGGCCTACTAATATGGCAAGGTATTACTGTAAGATCATTCCATAAGAGATGGTTATTAACACATATACCGATTATGGAAAGCTTTTCAGTTTCTTTGATGCATTCATGGATAAAGGCATGGGTTGGGTGGTATATTTCACTTGGCCGACAAAAAAGACAGTTTTGTCTTTTCGCAGCATTAAATTCCACTCGGTTGATATAATGTTGTATAATGCTGTCCAGATCAGAATCTAATGAGCTTATCATACGCTGCTGTTTCAGTTCCACACTCAAAGAACGAGGTTGTGAATGTGGAAACGAATATGAAAAACTGATGGTTCCGTCGTCGTCAGCGAAACAATGAAGTGGATTAGAAGTTTCAGACAAAATATCATTCATTAAGATAAGGAAGAGTGTTGGAGACAAAACGGAGCATTGGGGAAAACCATCTTTTATATTATACATATCAAACTTGAAACCGTCCAATACAACTTGTATTATACAGGCTGAAATGTTATTTCTAATCCAACGAAGAAGAGGCACTTCGATACCAAATGCACACATTTTCGATAAATAAGCTTCGTGCCAAACTCTATGAAATGCTAAGAAGGACGTACTATCGGTCATTTAAGAGCTTTCGTTTTTCGAGATATTTTTTAAACTGATTGTTTATCAGCGTTTCCGTGACCTTGGAAAGAAAGAACGTTAGTGCAATTGGTTGGTAATTGGAGAGGGGGGAAGATTCGCCTTTTTAAGGGACCGGCTGGTCAAATGCCATTTTCCATTTACTCGGAAAGATACCCAAGGATTATGGCAGACAGAAAAGCTAACGCAATGGTTTTGCCAGCGTAGAAGAACACTGTGAGGCAAAGTTGTATCAGCAGGCGTTGCAGGCAAATTAGCTTTTGTGAGCTGACAAAATGAGTTTTATTGTAAACGAGTGTTAGAACCGATGACTTAGAACAGCCTTTAATATTTTTTACAAAAGACCAAAGGTTTTTACTAACTTTGGGACTTTGTAGTATTTTTTGACGGTTTGGTCATGTTAGGACTTTGTTCTTCGAATATGAACATTGCAAGAATTCCTGGCTTGTCTGTACTTCTTCCGGTTTTCCTCGGTAGGATTTGTTTTGTAGCATTGGAAGCTAAACTATCTCAACCTAATAACCTCTTTACAGCCATAATTGTATCAAGAATTCTCTTTTTAACTAACTCCTTATCTCGTGTTAGGGATACATTTTCTTTCCCATTTAGAGTACTAACTGAGGAGGTATAGGGACCCAATTGGCTTCCTCATATTGCCAAACGGTTCTTTTTGGAATTTTTGGCTCGTTGCAAGCTGAGATAAATGGTTTAGCTCAGGAAAGATCTCTATATACCTTCCTTGTGTTGTCTGGCCAGAATGTCGAAGCCAAGAAGAATTATGAACATTGAAATCGTCCGTATTAACGATTTAAGTTTGAGGAAAATGGGTAACAATTCTCAATATGGAGTCAGATATCTTATCAGATTACTATCTAAGCTAGGGCTCCTAAAATGAAACAAACGTGTATTTTAAGCCACATAAAGTTAAAGTTCGTAATAAAACAGGGGCCATACTAAGGTTGAAGTTGGACAAAAAAAATCATTCCCAATATGCAAGGTGAGACCATAGTGTGGGAAAAAAGTGGCACTAAGTTATAGCCCCCTGACATTTACATTATCCTATTGCGCGTTATGTGACATTTCCTCTAAAACCAGAATCACAGATTTATAAAAATCACTAGGGACACCATAGATACGTATGTTATCAAATTCGTAAGAGCGGTTTTCGAGAAATTCAAGAAACCCGATATAGGTTTGTATGGTAGGTATTAGTTTTAAATACCAGTACCAGTAAAATACTAAACCAAAAACTAATATCTCCTCAGAAAATCTCTGTACTAAGTTTGCATATCGTTTTACTCGTTTAGACTATACATAGCTCGATGCATACCAGACGTACAAATGGTTTTTATTCAAAGATTCAGATTAAGCAATATCTATGAAATCAATTCAGTATAGCCGAGCCACGAGTTTTTATTCTTCTGAGGTCTAAACTTACTGCTTATATCGATATAAGCTTCTTGTCCGTCATGCTAAAACAATGGCGCAACATTTTCACCATTCACAATAACGTTGACATTCGCATCGGCCCAATGATTCCGCCATCCCATAATCCGCACCAAACAGTGACTTTTTCTGGATGCAATGGTAGCTCTTGGAATGCTTCTGGCTGCTCTTCACTCCAAATACGGCAGTTTTGCTTGTTCACGTATACATATATCCATTCAACCAGAAATGAGCTTCGTCGATAAACACAATTTTTCGATAAAAAAAAGTGGATCTTCGGCCAACTTTTCAAGAGCCCATTCACCAAAAATTCGGCGTTATGGTGGGTCGTTTGGCTTCAATTCTTGCACCAGCTGTATTATGAAAGGCTTCACACCTAAATCGTTCCGAAAAATTTTCGACGTAGTGGAGTAATAGGACCCAATTGCTGTGAACGGTGGCGAATCGATAATTCACGGTCATCGTTAGCACTGGCCGATACAGCTACTATATTTTCCTCAGTTCGCACTCTACGTAAGGGTGTTGGTGGTGTAATGTCCAAAAATGTAAATTTGGTGCGAAATTTACTCACAATAGCTGGAATAGCCGCCGCAGTAGGTCGATTAAACTGACCATAAAAAGGAAGAAGCGCGCGATGAACTTTCTTAACAGAGCACGCATTTCGATAACAAAATTCAATGATTTGCAAGAGTTGTTCGTTTATAAGACGATTTATGGTTAAATTATAGACTAAACTGAGGATGTTTGACAGAGGCACAAAACAAGAAACGTACGTGAGCTGTCAAAACCAGTGTTGCCAAAAAATAGCAAAAAAATCACCCAATAGTATCGTACTAAATCAATTGTCTTAATAAATTGCTTCTGAACACAACTAAAACAATCACAGCTCGTGCAAAAACTTAAGTAAACAGACCTTTTTGACGTTCGCATAGGATACTGATGTTGTCGAACATCATTATTTTTATATCTTAGAAGTGAACGGAAGCAGTATGGCGATACAAATTTTGGCAGCCATAATTATGAACGATATTCTTGAAGAGGAAGAAATCATTAAACTTGCATTTTCTTCCACTTCTTTATATTTTGTTAGGAGTTTTTTATATGATTTTAATTTTAAATTTTATCTTTATAAATTTGACTTTTTATTTTCCACAATTCTGGTAAATTTCTAATTGTAAAGTTTAAAAAACTTTCTAAAAGTCATTATTTGGTATAGATGCCATTTTTCCGTTGAATGTTTTATGGCCGAGACAATTAACCGAATGAACAAAAATATCAAAGTTGTCAACATCTGTTCACACAGGTTTTCAAGATACATATTTTGAAAACCATGCAACATTGGTTGGTTTTGCGTTCACATGACAGAACATTGATGGTTATCGAACCATGTTGTTGTTGTTGATCACAGGATACCACCTGCCTGGCAACCAAACAAATATGGCCAAGCATAGACCTTAAACGGTCAAAAGACTTGATCTCCCTGAGCAGACAAAATAACGGGTGATTTTTTTGAGGTTAGGATTTTCATGCATTAGTATTTGACAGATCACGCGGGATTTCAGACATGGTGTCAAAGAGAAAGATGCTCAGTATGCTTTGACATTTCATCCTGAATAGACTTACTAACGAGCAACGCTTGCAAATCATTGAATTTTATTACCAAAATCAGTGTTCGGTTCGAAATGTGTTTCGCGCTTTACGTCCGATTTATGGTCTACATAATCGACCAAGTGAGCAAACAATTAATGCGATTGTGACCAAGTTTCGCACTCAGTTTACTTTATTGGACATTAAACCAACCACACGAATGCGTACAGTGCGTACAGAAGAGAATATTGCGTCTGTTTCTGAGAGTGTTGCTGAAGACCGTGAAATGTCGATTCGTCGCCGTTCGCAGCAACTGGGTTTGTGTTATTCGACCACATGGAAGATTTTACGCAAAGATCTTGGTGTAAAACCGTATAAAATACAGCTCGTGCAAGAACTGAAGCCGAACGATCTGCCACAACGTCGAATTTTCAGTGAATGGGCCCTAGAAAAGTTGGCAGAAAATCCGCTTTTTTATCGACAAATTTTGTTCAGCGATGAGGCTCATTTCTGGTTGAATGGCTACGTAAATAAGCAAAATTGCCGCATTTGGAGTGAAGAGCAACCAGAAGCCGTTCAAGAACTGCCCATGCATCCCGAAAAATGCACTGTTTGGTGTGGTTTGTACGCTGGTGGAATCATTGGACCGTATTTTTTCAAAGATGCTGTTGGACGCAACGTTACGGTGAATGGCGATCGCTATCGTTCAATGCTAACAAACTTTTTGTTGCCAAAAATGGAAGAACTGAACTTGGTTGACATGTGGTTTCAACAAGATGGCGCTACATGCCACACAGCTCGCGATTCTATGGCCATTTTGAGGGAAAACTTCGGAGAACAATTCATCTCAAGGAATGGACCGGTAAGTTGGCCACCAAGATCATGCGATTTGACGCCTTTAGACTATTTTTTGTGGGGCTACGTCAAGTCTAAAGTCTACACAAATAAGCCAGCAACTATTCCAGCTTTGGAAGACAACATTTCCGAAGAAATTCGGGCTATTCCGGCCGAAATGCTCGAAAAAGTTACCCAAAATTGGACTTTCCGAATGGACCACCTAAGACGCAGCCGCGGTCAACATTTAAATGAAATTATCTTCAAAAAGTAAATGTCATGGACCAATCTAACGTTTCAAATAAAGAATCGATGAGATTTTGCAAATTTTATGCGTTTTTTTTTTAAAAAAAGTTCTCAAGCTCTTAAAAAATCACCCGTTATAAGCTCTACAATCGGAGTTATAACAGGACACTGCCTCATAGGTAGACATGCTTTGAGGCTAGGAGTCTACACAAATGACTTCTGTAGAAGCTGCATGGACGAGGAGGAAGAGGAAACAGTCCAACACCTTCTATGTACATGTCCAGCACTCTCCAATAGAAGGAATAACTATCTCGGTAATCCCTTCTTCGATAATACCAGTGAACTGGCAACGATCGACACAAAATGTCTCTCTAACTTTATTAAAAGCACGAAATGGTTTGTTTAAATTCATTACTCTCCCATGAGTAACTTCTTTAGTGGTATCACAACGGATCCTTGAGGTCTAAGTGAGTCAACAACAACTAGACAGCCACTCCAACCTAACCTAACCTAAACCATGTTGTACAAGATGTTCTTCTATGTGAACAACCCTAATGACTGACGTTGTCAAACCTAGGAGATATCCTATGTCATCAAAATATACCAAAATATTTATCGATTCTTACATAATAAAAATACTTTCAAAAAACGAACATTTTTAGCTTAATGTTTCTGTTCTTACAAAAAATATGATGGGTTTCTGTTTCTGTATATTGATTCAATACGTGTCAATAAATTGTTAAGCAACTATTAATTTAAATACCTTAACTCTGTTGTTAGAGCGTAACTAAAGAATTCTGAACGAAATAATTTCCTCATATAGAAAATATTTACTATACACAATAAATATTAATTAAAATATGGCCACTACAGCAACTTGACAAAAAAAAAAATCGTTTCCATGAGTCGGCTACATTGCACCCACCCAGAGTGCAATTATTTTATATTTAACGGAACATTATGTTTTACCCTTAACATAAAAACAAAAACTTCCATACTTTCATACATACTAAAGCTTCCCCAAAAAAACATGTAGGGGAAAATGGATAGGAAAATGAATATAAGTCGGCAGTACTCTTTGCAGAAAGTTTAAATAAAGTGAAATAAAGAAGTTGTTCGTCAACTTTTTCACTAGAGAAGTTCAGAATATTGACATTCTTTAAACGTGGGTCGTTGCAAAGATAAAAATTCAATAATGTATATAAATAGATATTGAATCAGGGGCCGTGGTACTCGGCCACATGTCTTACGAGTAAATTCCGTAAAACCAAATTTTTTGTTTACTTTCTGACAGATGCTTGGACATAAAGACGAACATGCGACTTGAAATTTGCCATAATTAGTTTTTTTTTAAATAGTGTTTTTTTAATTTTATTGCCCCATTCTTAGCCACTCTCCCTTCACGTAACGGAATCAGCGGGTTAACAACCGAATGTGTTTGTACGAGTATTTTAACTTTTCCTCTTTTTTGTTTTGCTAAGGGCGTGAGAAAACATTTTGTTTACAAGGCAAACTCATTGCCTTCGAGTCATTATTCATGTTCGGGCATCATGAATGCCTCAAAAATGGGAGGCCGAAAATATTTTGCATATATGTACCTACCTAAATATGGATGTCTGTATGTATATGTATGTACGAAAAATGCAATGAACTGGAATTATAACTTTTTGGTTTCCTTTTGTAATGCTTTTAAAGCTTGGTATGTATTCAAAAAGCATTAATATCCCTTGTAATATATCAGTCCTTTTAACCTGCGTATCCATAAGCAATTTTAATCAAAGGGCACGGTAGTGCCCAGCCAAGTTCTGGCACTACACCCTTTTTACAGGAACAAACTCAGGCGACTTTTGACCCCTCCTTATCTTCAGTACCAATGAAGTCAGAAACTTGAAATTCCGAATATTTGCTAAGCTATTCAAGCACAGGCGCCTCATCAAATTTCAGTTTTATATTATAAGCGGTTCCTGAGATATAATGCCTCAAAAATCACAAAAACCGTAACTGACTGACTCACTCACTCACTGACTGACAGATCATCAAAATTATGGAGCACTTCCCGACATCGTAGAATCTTGTAATTTTGCACAACGGTAGGTCATGCAAGTAGAGGAAAAAATCGAAAATTTGAGGTTTTCCATTCAGGGGGCGTGGTATCCGCCCACTTTATCCGAATTGGTGTTGGTTGAATGGAGCACTTCCGACTGCTGTAAAACGATGAAATTTGGTAAAGTGGTAGGACTTAAATTGCATACAAATAAAAAAATATAAAATTTGAAGTTTTCCATTCAGGGGCGTGGTATCCACCCACTTCCCCAGAACTGATGTGAATTATACATGGCGTACGTCCGATTGCAGTAGAACAATGAAATTTGGTAGAACGGTAGGGCTCAAATTGCATATAAGGGACCAAAAATAAAAATTGGGGTTTTCTATTCGGGGGGCGTGGTATCCACCCACTTTCTGAGAAAATGTTTAATTTATATGGAGCACTTCTGATTGCCGTAATTAAGGTAGGTATGTTAGTGTTAGGTATCTTTCCAGGACAAGAAGAAATAATTAAAGCGCAAATCAAAACAACCAATAACAAAAAGAAAATATACCAAAAGAAATAGGAAGCTTTAAACTAAGTTGAGTACATCCTTCTATCTTTCAGTATCTTTCGAGATTTTGACATGGCAAAATATTAAAATCTTTGCAAAAAGGAGTGAGATCAGACCAAAAACATAAATGTTAAAAAAAGAGCCAAGTTCTTCTATACAAAAACCTTTGTGTAACAAGTCAGCCGTGAAAAGTACTGAGATCTCAAAGTACGCCAAGTTCTTACTTCATGAAGGTTTAATACCGAATATTTAAAGTAGAAGAATATTGAAACAGCTACAATGTAATAGAGAAATTTTATTATTTAATGATTACTGACTAAAATTTGATGGGCTTACTTGGCAAGTTTTTTTTTTATGCCCAAATTCGAAAGGTTTTAAAAACTTGACAAGTGAACCCATCAAATTTTAGTCAGTAATAATTAAATAATAAAATTTCTCTATTACATTGTAGCTGTTTCAATATTATTCTACTTTAAATATTCGGTATTAAACCTTCATGAAGTAAGAACTTGGCGTACTTTGAGATCTCAGTACTTTTCACGGCTGACTTGTTACACAAAGGTTTTTGTATAGAAGAACTTGGCTCTTTTTTTAACATTTATGTTTTTGGTCTGATCTTTATTTCAGCGATGGTTATGGAAATTTTTATTTTTGCGTTCAGTGAAAACTATTGCACGATATCTTATTTGTAACTATCAGATTGTCAAACAAGCAACACTTATTGTACGTATACAGGATGTCCGGTAATTCGCGTGCCATACCTTGGGATGTGATTCTTGGTCATGTTCTAAGAAAAAAATTGTTGTACAGTAAAGTCCGATTTTCAACTTTGACATCACTTTTTGACGATTTAAAAAAAGGTTAACTTTGGTGTACCCTGACCCATGTTAAGGTCAATTTCTCTGTCAGTACTAATGGTAGAGATATCATTTTAAAACTATGTACATTTAAATTGAGCTGATATGTTTTTGAGGTTTCTCAGATATTTAATTTTAAATGGTGTTTAATTTTTCTTGTCCGAGCAAAATTTTGAATTTGAGGTCAATTTTTTGTTTTCAAAAAATGCGTAATAAACGTAATAATGAAACGATGACCGTGAAGGGTCACCACGTTTACCGTAACGTTTGCACTAATAAACACTCTCTTCCATAGTAAAGTTTTATCATTTCGAAGTGTTGTTTAATGTTTTACTTGGCATTGGGATTTGACATCATTTACTGAATAATAAACATCGCATTTGACAGATGTCACCAAAACAAAATGGCTGCTAAAATCTACCCACTTCAACTGAAAAACTTATACCTCATTTCGGGAATATGATTGTGACGTTAACAATCAAACAGAGGCTAAAAAAAATGAACATGAAACCGAGCAAAAGGGCGGAGAACTATAATTCCTAAAATATTTAAGATAATTCAACGCAGTAAATTTTGTAAAATTTGTAGAAGCCTTTTTTATTAGATTGACCAATAAAAATACTAAAGGGACCTTTTATTTTCGTCCTTTAGTAAAATGTTTTTTTTTTTTACGCAGTTTTGTTTGTTAAAAATATATTTAGCGCGTTTTGAAAATAAGTTTCTTAAATTTTGATTCTCAAATGCCTGTAAAATTAAAAAAGAAGAGAACATTTAAGTAAGGAAAAGTTCTTTTTATTGGAATTCCTTAAAACTTATTTAACAATGATAACAAAGAATACGATAGGTAAACTAAAGATCCGTTTATAAGTGTCAACAATTTTAGCGCCCAAAACTATTTAGCTCCTTTTGAAAAACAATCCTATCTATTTGATTTCATTTAGAGAAAAATAGAGCTGTTTTGAAAATTACAAGCATTGTATGAAAAATAGCACCCATTTGATTGTTAAAAACATTAAAATAGTAATAACTTCTAAACCAGCCCGTTTTGAAATACAATTTTTCCACCATTCTATAGCTCTCTTTAACACGCAACTTTTGGTATACCACACTCCATATTTTGAAAAAAGTGCCTTTAGCACCGTTTTGATTGTTAACGTCACATATACCTAGGGTTTATTTTCCTTATAACAAGATTTTTTTCAATTGTTTTGAAACATGCCCACGCATTTGTACAAAAAAAAATAAAACCAAACTTCAATTACATAGGTAGCTACTACGCGTTTGATTATTATTTAAAGAGCCCACAGAAATTTTAATAGAAAAAAATCCTCAATGAATTCAATATAAATTCTTAACCTTATTTACGCAGATAATTTACATTATTCTAGACAAAATACAAAACAAAAATAAGCAAAACTTCAATAATTGAAACATAAAAATGATCCATTTCTTTCTTCAAGGACGAAAAATAGCAAAATAAAAATATCTACCAATAAAAATAAAAATAATAAAAACAAATACATAACAAACGAAACAACGCAACGAAAATGTATAGAGCTTTTCCAAAGCCAGAGTTGCCATGAGAGCAGCTTGTTGAAATAAGTGCGTATTCCGGTGTTCGAAAATTCTTAAGCAAAGGTATGGTGTAAGAACATTTAAAATATGATGCGAAAAGTTGTCATTAAATAAAATTGCAGTTAGTCCGTTTCCGGAAAAATTATATGAAACAATTCTAAGAATAAATTTATAATGCTGATGAAACCGACCTATTTTGGAAGCTTCTTCCTAGTTAAGCATTGGGTTTTTCTATCGGGAAATCTAAATGTCCTTGAGTTTTTTTGGGTTTCGAAGTTCCACTGATTTATAGATACAGCAAAAACGCTTGGATGACGAGTGGATTCTTTCAAAATTGATTTAAATTTTTTTATTTGAACTTTAAATTTGTTTTGTCTCAATCAATTCACACCATTACCTACCATAAGATTACCACTTAATAGAAAATAATTTTCTAAAAAAGAAAAAAGAATTGTTGCTTTTGGACAATGCAACTTGCAACTGCAATAAAGAAAAGCTAACTACCTCTGATGGGAACATTCCCGTTTTGTTTTGCAACGAAAAGTGAAGAAATTGGTACTGGGATAAACAAAAATTTATACAAAAATGTAGAATGTAATTTCACATATTCAATTACGGAGGACACTGTCCGAAACTTGGCTTCAAAGAGAGTTGTAAGAAATGAATAATTTCCTTGGAATTATAGATACAGAACACAACTTTTAATATAAAGCTAAGTGCACATAATTGGTAGATCTTACAATTTTGTAAGACCTGACAATGTCTGACAATTATATATCTACCAATAAGCTGACAATTATGTTGTGAGTTTACATAGTTGGTAGAAATTGAAAATCTACCAATCTCTTCCAATTTCTTGTCAGAAGTTGGGTAGCAATTTATTTTCACATAACTGGCTAAATACCTACCAATTAATTGTAAGATTGGTAGATTTTCTACCAACCGGGTACACACACAACTAATTGTCAGTTTTTTTTTGGTCATGGAAACTGCTTCATTTGCACCTTCGCTCCGTTTGCCATTGCATGTTGCATCTGCGACATTCACTGCAAATTGTCTGACAATGAAAAAATTGTACAATACTAAAAAAGTACATCTTATAATTTCGTCAGACAATGATAAAAATTGGCAGACCTGACAGTTAATTGTGCGTGTGTACATGATTATCAAATACCTTACAATTTACCGTTTTACAATTAATTGTCAGATAACATTTTCTGCGTTTAATTGCAAGATTATACGATTGTCAGTGTCAGCTAGCGTACACATGGTTGTCAGATTTCTAACAATTAATTGTCAGACAATGCTGTGGCAACAAGGAATAACAGCATAAGTCGTCTTATGTCGAAAATGAGTTTTTGATATCATCTGATGCGCAATAAGCCATTCCGTCTGTCATATTTTTTCGTATTTTTATCTCAAACGTTTAAGGAATTACAGACAAAAAAAAAAAAGTTAACGTACCTTTTTTGTATTGCAAACAAAACATTCACATCGCTCTCCTAAAGAGTAGCAAAAACTGACTTATGTCGTTTTTCCTTTTTGTCACAGAATGATCCTACAAATTCTGACAATTAATTGTGAGACTACACGGTTGTAAGGCATTATGAGCATGTTTTTCAGTACACTGATCTAACAATATTTTAAGATCTACCAATCGTGTACACTTAGCTTAAGAAGTAAGAGACTGGGTCATCGTAAAAGGCACTGAACCTGAACCGACTGAAGTCGTTCCAAAGAACGAAAACAACGAAGTCACTCCTGCTGCTCCTAAAATAACAAGCTCCCAAGCTTAACAATATGCAAATGGGCCTATTAAGTACACAGATCAAAATTAATTGGAAGCAGAATTTCTCTATTACATTGTAGCTGTTTCAATATTATTCTACTTTAAATATTCGGTATTAGACCTTCATGAAGTAAGAACTTGGCGTACTTTTAGATCTCAGTACTTTTCACGGCTGACTTGTTACACAAAGGTTTTTGTAGAGAAGAACTTGGCTCTTTTTTTAACATTTATGTTTCTGGTCTGATCTCACTCCTTTTTGCAAAGATTTTAATATTTTGACATGTCAAAATCTCGAGAGATACGGAAAGATAGAAGGGTGGACTCTACCTACTAAAATATACTTAGTTTGTAGCTTCATATTTCTTTTGGTATATTTTCTTTTTGTTATTGGTTGTTTTGATTTGCGCTTCAATTATTTCTTCTTGTCTTGGCAAGATACCTTACGCTAACATACCTACCTTAATTTAAGCAATCAGAAGTGCTCCATATAAATTAAACATTTTCTCAGAAAGTGGACGGATACCACGCTCCCTGAGTGGAAAATCTAAAATTTTCGAATCATTCCTCTGCTTGCATGATAAGACCTATCGTTGTGCTAAAAATTACAAGATTCTACGATAGCGTTACCACTTCTGGATAAAAAGTCGAATTAGATTTGAAGAAAAAAGAAGTGAAGTAACTTGAGAAAAATCGAAGTAGATCTCAAAATGACTTTTTACTTGCATTTAGTAAAAAAATTAACTCAAGATTTTTATCAGTTGACATTACAACACGAAAAAGTAGTGATTCAGTCTGCCTGCGAAATTTTCATAAGATCGTGTATTTTGTCTTGACAAATTTTGTTCATCGAAATTCTGGAGTTATATGCTACGTAGAATGAACTACGCTTATGCTAGAAAATTGAAATTTGGTGAGGCGCCTGTGCCTGACGAGCTTAGCAAATATTCGGAATTTTAAGTTTCTGACTTCATCGGTACTGAAGATATGGAGGGGTCAAAATCGCCTGAGTTTATTTCTGTAAAAAGGGTGTAGTGCCAGAACTTGACTGGGCACTACCGTACCTTTTGATCCCTCTAAAGTCCGAAATTACCTTGTTTTAATTAGTTTACACTATCGAGGGACTACTGCATAAGACTGTCTAAGATTGTAAAACACCTCGACGAGCTTTCATTTATCTTAATACTATACGCATCTACGAAAAGTATTATATCAAGGGGCGTTTTTCTCCAACTTTATATTCACATTTAAGTCATGGCAACACTGGATAGAACAATGAATATCAAAATCGTTTTAGTGGTAGACGCCAGTCAGCTGTGAATAACAACCTTCATCAATTTTATAGCAAGATTTCTTAGGTTAGTAACCACCACGCAAACTAACGGCCATTTACATATAATATTTTCGTACATGTTTAGGAATGCCTTTTTTTCATGTCGACTTTTATTTTTTGTTATTTATTTTATCAAAATATGCAGAGGAAAATGTAGGAAGAAAAACGAAACATATTTTTTAACCCTCATCAGACGTAGGAATATCTTTTGTTCTTACAACAAAACGAAGGAAAACAATTCGTTGGAAGGGAAAAGAACAAGGAAATAGCCTTAAGCAAACGGTTTTCTTTATAAATTGGCTCTTGATGAATAAAGGGTATTATTTTGAAGGTAGTGGTTTAAGTGAGCGGGTCGAAATTGGTTGGAGTTGTGGGTAGGTAGGTACATACTAGTTTTTTTTTTTGTTCTCTCGTTATGAAAGGATGAATTTGAATTTTATTTTATGTTTGAATAAATAAGCAGCCAAACCGGGGTAATCGAGTGGTGGGGCTTGGTAGCTCTTAAAAACTTTTTCATAGCTTTGACTTTAGCAGGTGTAGTCGAAGTAGGTGCTAGAAAAAAAGGCTTTACAAATTAAAACGAACGGTGTTGACCTAAACGGGTTTCTAATTATAGGAAAGTCTTAATTGGTATAGAAAAAGGTTATTTTTTGAAATACAAAATTAATCGTGATGCTTTAAATATTAAAGAAAATATTAAATTAATTTGGAAAAAAATTATACATAATTGTTGGATGAGTTTTATCATTCTCAGTCATGAGTCTTGGAAACGGTCTTCAGAAGATGATATTTAAACAAGTAGGGAAATACATGTATTCCGAATAAGGTCCGCATTATGCTACAAACGAGTACGTATACAGATCAATATATTTATCAAAACTATTACTTATCTATGTATATAAAAATAAATTGCTGTTCGTTTGTCTCACTAAAACTCGAGAATGGCTGGACCGATTTTACTAATTTTGGTCTTGAAATATTTGTAGAAGTTCAGGGAAGGTTTAAACGTTGAGAAACATAAGTAATAAGTAACGGAAAATACTAAAAATGACAATTTGATTTTCCAATACAAAATGTTCCTAGCTGTGAAAATTTGTATGTCTTTACATTACAAATGGGGCAACTTTCCAAAACGTAAGCAGGAGTTGAGTTTTAATTTTTTTTTACAGTTAGGTATGGGTCTCAATAGAACAGGGTTAAAATATTAGACTGAGGAAACCCCCCTAAATCCTAAAAAAAATATTTTCTTTTTCGGTTTTAACCTCACTTTTTGTTGGACTCAGACCATTTTTTTGGCGAAATTGTATAATAAAGTGCTTAATTGGTTTATTTAGTCAATGTAACTATCAATTCTGAATCGAACACAAAAAAACCGAATGGTTTTATGTCTTTTAGTTCTTGAGAAAATTGACTAAGACTGCTTTTTGTTTTTTGCTTACTTACAAAAATGCATCAGTGCTAGCATCCAGCATTATGGCGCATAAACAGGGAGATCTGCAACCCCCCTGCTTGGGCTCACTATAGGATTTGGGGTAGGTGCGAGGTTGGGTGCCTGCAAAGTTTCTTTTGTACTACCAAAATATTGTAAATATTATTGTTTCTAAATATTCAAATTCGAAAAAAGGAAATTTCCGCAAAATTTCCCTTAAATAAATGAATAATTTCCTAAAAAAAAATACAAACGAAAACAATAAATTTCAAGAATATCCCAAAAAAACAGCTCGTATAAAATCACTGTACCAAAGAAAGAAAGGAGAAACGTCAAAATAAAGCAAAAAAAAAAGTTTTTCATGTGAATCGCAGCCATATTGTGTTCAATTTGTATGGAAAATCGAAACTTTAAAAATTAATTAAAAATATAAATAATTGTTTCCTCACTCTAAGATTGCTATAAATAGTGTTATTTAGTGATTATCTATCGAATAAAAAAAACTGCGTGTGAAAATTCGTGCTTACGTTTTGGAAAGTTGAGCCCTACAAATTACTGCAGAAATTTACAATGAGACATTATAATCATGATTGAAGATGTGTTTATTGATGGTAAATAAAGTATTTTTTTGTGTGGGCATGACATTACCTAATCGTCCTTGCAAAGAGAACAACAATACGATACTGAAGTATTGGCCGAAACAGTTCGTTCGAATGTTCCGCAATTGAATGAAGAACGAAGAATTGCGTACGATACTTTGATGAACATTGGATTTGGTGAAATTTACTTCCTTAAAGCTCCCGGGGGGACTGAAAAAAGTTCCTAATTTCATTGCTGTTGGCAAAGATCGGATCACAAAATGAAGTAGCCCTAGCTTTGACTTCATCTGGAATGGCTGCAACATTGTTAGAAGGTGGACGAATTGCACATTCTGCCTTGAAATTAGCAATAAACATGCAAATCAACGAAGCACCAGTTTGAAACATCAACAAAACGGCGCAATGGCGAAGATTCTACGGATATGCAAAATGATCGTTTGAGTTGCATGTACGATGGTCCCCAAGAGGTCTCTGGAGGAACTGGACAGAACGCTAAAGATCTTCGTGACAACAAAAACATTTTTGGTGGAGCAATGATTCTGTTGTCAGGCGATTTTTGTCAGAATCTTCCAATTATTTGTGGCGGCATATACATACACTCCAATTAACAACTAACATGCGAGGGTTTTTTCCAACAAGATCGAACTGCGATTATGTTTTCGAAGCAGTTATTAGATATTGGAAATGGTAAGGTTGCAGTTGATACCTCGACCAGATAAATTAAACTACTCACGGATTTTTGTCACTTTGTCGATTCAAAAGAGGAGCTTATTCAGTGTGTTTTTACGGCAGTAGAACAACAGTTCAAAAACAATAATTGGCTGAGTGAACGAGCAATATTGGCGGCCAAAAAGAAAGATGTCGATGATCTCAATGCAACCATTTAGAATTTTCTTCTCGGAGAGTTGTTTTCTTACAAATCAATTGACACAGTTACAGGATGACGTAGTCAGCCATCCCACAGAGTTCTTAAATTCCCTGATTTTGCTGGACTATCACCTCACAATTTACAATTTAAAGTAGGATCAGCTGTGATTATGCTGCGTAACATTAATCAACCTCGAGTGTGCAATGGAACGAGACTGGCTGTAAAAAATCTAATGAATAACGTCATCGAGGCCAAGATCAGAATACACCGATCGAACATCCAAACGTAATCAAAAGAACTCGCTTCGGAAATTGACATCCGCATTAGAATTAAAATTGCTAAAAAAATCACTTAAGCTTAATCTTCTTTAATGCGCATCCAATTTTCGGCTTGGGTTTGATATCCCTGTTTCAATACCATATCTATAGTACATTTGCCAAATTGAACAGGAATCTAAAACTATGTATATATTTTTAAAATATGGAATATGAAATCCTAGAACACACCTTAATTGGATTAAGCAACATGCTCGACAGCATGGTGAGACAACCATTACTGCTCGACAATTTAAATGTGAAAACAACTGCTTTACCGAAATTTTGGTTGGATTCAACGATGGGAATTCAAAACTTCTGAGGTTAAATTAATGCTGTATTGGAGTCGATTGCTCGGAGTAAAGTTACTTCGTAAAATTGATTCATAGGAGGTTTAAAGCCGTTTTAGTATCTAAATGTCACTTTGACATGAAATGGTTCGAAATTTACAAAAGGGAGTGTAAACAATTTTTTCTCATTTGTTACTAAGACAAAATGGATAGGCATTTTCAATTAATAAATTATTTATATTTTTCAAACGCTTGAATAGTTGTAAGGTATTGGGGACAAAATGTGGTTGGTACAGTCATTTATTTTAAATATACAATCCAATTTTAAATGTATCCAATTTCCAATATACATACAATCAAATTTTAGTCAGTAATTATTAAATAATAAAATTTCTCTATTACATTGTAGCTGTTTCAATATAATTCTACTTTAAATATTTGGTATTATCTAGACCTTCAATGAAGTAAGAACTTGGCGTACTTTTAGATCTCAGTACTTTTCACGGCTGACTTGTTACACAAAGGTTTTTGTGTAACAAACACTTTTTTTTAACATTTATGTTTTTGGTCTGATTATAATAAAATGAAATCTGCTTGGGTTTGCTTACGTTTATAATAACCAGAGTTTTAGATGGGTGATTTTTTGATAGTTTATTTGGCATAAGGAAGGCTTAGCTAAAACGGCTACGAAAATATTTTATAAATAAGGATTTGTTTGACGTAGAGTAAATCCGAAGTAAATCGGCTTGGTTTAACTATTTCGAGGTTGAATCGAGTATAAGTGAAATCTAATAAATAAGGCTATTCAAATTTTGTTATTTTTAGTATTGAAATATTTTTGAAAATCTTTATATGCAACGATACGCTCAGGCCTACGAGAAAAGTGATTATACAGGATGTCCCTTAATTCGTGCATTATATTTTAGGGCGTGATTCTTAAGTAAATTCTCTTTTATTTGAGTACCTGTCAAAACCGTCATTTTCTTTCCTATTTCCTTAAAAGTTCTCAAAAAGAGTTAGGTTTGGAGTATAAGGGCCTATTTGGAAAATTTATCTAACAAAAATGGTATAAAAGGTTAGAAAACGAAATTAGTTTAATTTTTAACGCCAAGGGAAGAGGTGATTAGAAACGCTGTTGGAAATGTCTACATTTACAAACCAAAAATACGCAGACATTGTTTTCGTTTATGGGCTGTGCAATGGAACTTCGACTATAGCGCGACAAAGATACCAGGAATTTTATCCAAACCGACGACTCCCTAGTTTTGAAAATACATATCGAAGGCTTCGAGAAATTGGTGCAGTAGCCTCACCGACCGATGCTACCAGTATCGCAAGAGAGATTTGATATCTTCTAGTACATTCTCTAAGACGACTACTGCCAAAGTTTCAGCCGAATTGGACTCGTAGTTATGTGGAAGCCAGTTTGTCCGCGAATTTTATAAAAATGGAAAAAGAGCAATATCAGTTGGTGATTCCATACTTTTTTTTTTGGAAGGGAAATCGCACAGCGAAATCAAAGAGCGCTTGGATGCTGTGTCCGGTGACTCTTTTCCTTCGATGGCGACCGTCAAAAATTGGTGTAACGAGTTTCAACGTGGTCGCACTTCGGTTTTTGGTCAGCACCGCCCAGGTGCCCCGAAAATGGCTACCACGGAGGATAACGTGTCAAAAATCCACAATCTCGTATTGGCAGATCGCTGATTAAAGGTGCGAAAATAGCTGAAACAGTAGGCATATCAAAAGACGGCGTGCGTCAAACCCTCCATGAAATTTTGGGCATGAGGAATCTGTCAGCGCAATAGGTGCCGAGTTTGCTCATTCCGGAAAACAAGCGCAACCGGGAGACCACTTCAGAACTTCAGAGAAATTGATCGAATCGTCTTTGGGTTTTACGTGGATACCTGCCGATTACCGGCTCTACCCCACGGGAGGTCTACCTCCATCAGATTCAGATTGGGTCCTGACCATTAACCCCGACATACCCGAAGCCATCTCGGTCGCAAAGTTGTGACATTTTACAGGCATGAACACACCTCTTGCTTAGGAGGTGAGGTCTATCTAACACCTCTTGAATCCAGGCACGCCTGGAAACCATGTGTCTCCGCATTTGGAATAAACCACACCACCATGATACTCCTACCTCATAGAGAGTCTGAGAAAGAGAGCACGCACACGACAGCTGAACCTCTCTATCCGAAGATAGAATAAGAGAGTCCGAAGACGTACGCATACCCTCAAACTCGTGGGCACTATCTCCCTTGTGCCCGAATATATATACCTTTATGGTCACTTACAGATGAGTTCCTGCAAAACTCAGGACCTGTCAGCCCCAGATATACACACACCAAGCAATAGTCGAGGTAGAAACCACAACCAAGAATGTGCACTCCTCTGGTGAGTTGTTACACACTCCTTAGCGGATTCCTACCTTAAGGACACCTATTAAGTTAGCTCAGTTACTTTCGTAACCCATCCACATGCACCGCGAGGAAGTCGATAGGAACAGGGAAGACAGCTATGAGCAAGGTAGCAATACCGGCCCACTGATAATCCACTGGACGAGTCCCTAAAACATCAACTAAAGTTGACCTCTCAGCACCCAGGCACAAGGCCTGTTTGTGCGTATGAGTGGAAAACAATAGCGAGTTCGCAGAGCCCCGGACAAGCCAAGCTACTCAAGCACGCCATCAAACATACCTGCAGAAATTGATCGAATTGCACTACGTACTGCTGCCCCATCCACCGTACGTATTTGACCCGTGCGACTTTGTTTTGTTTGCAAACTTGAAAAAATCACTCGGCGCGCCGGGCAGAAATTTGAGTCCAATGTGGAGGTCATGGCCGCTACGAAGGCCTACTTTGCAGATCTCGAGAAAACCTAATTTATCCATCCTGTCATCTTTCTAACATTTACAACCAAAAATAAAATATAAATAAATAAAAACAAGATTTAAGTCAGCTGTTACTTGTCACTTGTTATTAAAACAAAGCCTAATGTACATTACTCGTATAATTAATGGGTGAATTTCAACGGGAAGAATGAGACTGGCTGCATTCAGTGATTGAATTAAAAAAATATTTTGTGGATAACATATACAATATTGAATGACCAAAAGTGCAGTAGATCTACTGGAATTGCAGTAAAGTCACAGCCCTGTCAACCATCCTACCTTAAAGAACAGATGCAACGTCGTTTTGTTTGTATTCGGTAAATTGTCTTCACCATACAAAACGGTGCACTATCAAACTTACCTTATTTACTTTAATAAAATTTTCTGCGTAGTGCACACACGGAAACGGCAACCTAAACGAGTACATTCGTTCTTTTTTCGATCGCTTAAATAATATCCTTCATTATACATAAACAAACAAATGTCAAAAATTAACCACAGATAATTTGTTTTATTTATATTCACAATGACAGTGTCAAAAATTATCCACGAGATACATTTTATCCAGGGCTTAACTGATTTGAAACGCCGCCGCCTAAAATGCTGATTAAACTAGTCTCTAACCTCATAAATTAAAAATCTGGTTATAAAATATTCTCTATTTCTATTAGGTTCGTATATACATACCTATTATGTAAATATGTATGCATATCCCAGCCAAATAGATTTGGATAATTATGTTTGGTTTATATCACCCTGACAACAAAATTAAACAGCAATTATTGGACAATGTGGCAATGTCAATTAATAAATCAATAAAAAGAGGTTGGTTGGTTTGTATATTCATTCTGTAATTTTCATTCATATAAAGTACCTATCTTTAATAAAAAATATACACTAATACTTCTTCATTATCCAGAATTCTAATAGAACTAACAGGAATAACCCTATCGGTATGTCTATGAAGCAAAACATCAAAGTCCATTTGATTTCAATACGACAAAGCTTTCAGCTACTGACCCGAAACTCACCGACTCCATGGAGTGTCCCTATAAGACCTTTACTTAACCCACAGGGCATCAGCTTCAGCAGTAATACACATGCGTGAAATCAATCCTAACTTATACCAAAACAACACAATCTGCAGATGCTTCAAAATTGCATACAACTCGAACGACTACAGGAAATGGGAAGCCATATTAACAAAATGGGTGGACAGACATACAAATACAATAACAGTATCCATACATAAATGTACGAGGCAGAGGCACTGTTTCTGCAGTTGTGGCAGAAAGAGGTATGTGCGCGGATCAATCAATACATTTCAGTAAACGATTAGCTAGCTAATCAAACAATTACCCAGCACTCTGCCCGGATCGCGTTAAAACTTAATCTGATTCTTCCTCTCTGTGAAATCACAATACCGCCCACCAGCAAAATACGAAAATAAGCATCAATTAATTACTACGCTGGCAGCCGTATTAGCTGCTGAACTTTTACTCCCCATCAGAATCTCTTTGATTCTTTTAGTTCATTTGATTTCCCATGCTTGAAGATATAAATGTTAAAGATATAAATTTAGAACAATAAAGAGCAAAAGGCATATTGGCAAAATAAGCGAGGGACGTAAACACCTCCAAGGCAAAAAGCACCGATATCCAAGAAATAAGATGGGATTGGGTAAAATTAGAATCAACAGCTTCGATATACAGATGCTTCTACGTAAAATACGAAACCGTAAAAGCAGTGTTTAGATAGGTTTAAATTCGTCGTATTGTCAACCAAATTGAAGGTGCTAGGGAAAACAATCATTAGGAGGTTAAAATATCACGTGGATATCCAGAACACCTTAAGAGCAAGAAAATATTCTGCGGAAAGTGCATGTTAAAAATTAACAGTAAACAGCAACTAATAGAGAACCTGAACCTAGTGACTTTCAACTCTCAACCATTTCTGTGTACGTTGTTTTAGCAAGAATGATAATAGCCTACAAATTCTTAACAGAGTCCGAACGGCTTAGATCAGATGCACTTCTCATGACAACAGATACTCTTGGAGTAATAGCACTAAAAAACATATTTTTAGGTGGCATCAAGATCAACTAGGGACCGAACCGAATTTTGCGTGCCCTCAAGGGCTTATGACTAACCTTAAATCTTAGGAAAGTTGCAAAGGATTTAAAATGAGATACCGATGCACGTTGGTTTTGAATGTCTGAATTTTATGTAAGGGAAATATATAGAGTAGGTAAAGCATTTGACATTCGTGTAGTGCCGCTAAAGAAAGAATATATAAATTAACAGTACGTCCGATGTTTGGCATGATATTCAAACACATTCGCCATTTTGTCTAGGAGTATTATGGATGTTCGGTGTTGTACGAATACGAATAAAATCGGTTAATATCGACAGGTTCCAATGACCTCTTAAGAAGTCCAAAGCAGAATTTATAAAGGAGAATGAGAAGCACGTAATCGAGAAAATAGAGAGCTTCAGTTCGGAAGTTTAAATTAAAGGTAAAATCAAACAGTCAAGACTGTGAATCTGAAAGAATGTTTACAGAAGAACTTCGTAATTCAAAACCGGTTTGTAACTATTCAACGGCAAATTTAATTCCACCAATCTTTAAACTTCTGTCCTTTTTATAATAGTAGCGATAGTTCTACTAGGTTAAAACATCAGTTACAGTGTTTATCTACCTCGAAGTAAATTTTAAATACACGAATGTCACTTTAGTGGAGAAGAATAAAACTAGGAAACGGCTGTTACTTCGATTTGACGAAACAAATGGGTTAAAAATTTCTTACATGTGAGGCCCGTGATCTTTATGTGTCGGTAGTAGATTGTTTGAACTCGTTTCCAGCTGGAAAGTCATTTCAACACTTTTTTAACGTCTTTTTTTAACGCCTAACGTCACACAAGCCATGATGTTTGCGACAACGGTTGGGGTAAGAAAACTGATACAGATTGCCTTACACTTTAGAAAACTCACGAGGCAAGGCCTATACATAGATACGAGATTTTTCAAATGATTTTCACCATTTATCGACCCTCTGAAACACTGGATTTTAATGAGGCTTTTGGGATGTGATAAATTAGATACGTTAGTGATTAAGCCTTCAAAATTACCTGTAGGAGGACTTTGACATAAAACAAGCATCATTATCGTCATCTTCACCATCATCAGCAGAAGCAGAGATTGCTTCAGTGGCTTTGGCATATGTATGAATGTATATGCTCCCTCATAAAGAGGTAGCAACATCATCATCAGAGGTCATTAATTCCAAATGAAAAATGTAAAATTCCGTGTCTTGATGTGGGTGGTGTTGCGGGATTTTTTGGTATGCATCAACGCTTTTGTCACAAATTTCGATTTATATTAATGATATTCGGGGGATATTCGGTTTTCAAACCGATATACACAATGTGATGTGTGTTTTGGCATTTCAAAGACACCATCATCACAGAAGGTTATGGTGAGGATGGTTTTCAGATAATGACGAGCATTTATAGAAGTGGTGTTTTTTTTTTGCTGCATCAAAAAAAGACGACACATATAAAGGTGATGAATAGGTGACCGATAATTTGGAAGTCCCATTAAGTTTTACGAACATATCTTATCTAGAATTTGGTTTATTTTTTTGTGATGTTGTTTTGAGGATGATTTCGTTTTTCTTTGGGATAAATTCTAACATTTTGACAGTCGCATGATTTCATGAATTAAGGAAAGTAATATGCGACATTTATAAAAGTGTTGCTCTGAATGCGATAGTTTCTAAAAAAAATTTGTTTATGGTCACGTTTCCATTTATATCGAATATACTAAAATCATTATAAAAGATAATTAAAAAGAAGTCATACCCTAATTTTTTTTTTGAAGCTCGCAGTGTGTGAAACACCTTACCTGGAAAGAAATAACACAAATTGTTTAACTATACATAGTATATCTTTGTGAGGACATTAAAAATATATATTCAAAATAATATTTGACATTTAAAAATATTAAAACAATTTTTTATCACTACTTCAGTACCTCAACCAAATTGCCTTATTTCATTTAATATCAAACTGTATGCAAACATATAGGCAATTTGAGGTGTACCTTCAGATGCAGTACTATAAGATGCTATTTTAGCACAGCTAACTGCCAATGATTGACATCTATTAACAAAATTATTAAAAATATTTTTTTTTCGATAAACTATATTAGGGCCTGATTATGAATAGCTCTATTGATAAATAATTCAGATTGTTGATTTTATTTGCTCACTCCATAGCTTTTTTGTATCTCCTCCAATATCTTGGAACTTTATACGGTGATTGCAGGGTGGTAAAAAATGGTCTTACCGCACACGTCACTCTCGAAACAATCTGCGCTAGTGGCAGAGAAGCCTGATTTAGTGCCGTCGTGTTGGTGTTCAGAGTTATTGACGTGTAAAGTAAACTTTCTTTGACTTCGTTTATAAAAAAAACTAAACTGATAAATCAGCTATAATTTAATTTGTATTACAATTTAAACATAGTTGAATCATAATGAAATGAAATTTTAACAAACTAAGAAAATTTAAAAACTTAAATAGGAAATGATAAATAAAATATCTTATCGACAACTGTTTGTTCAATATTCTAATAAAAAATAAAATTTATGAAATGACAAATGAAATACCAAAATTTTAATCAATCGTAAGGTTCTATAGAGCACCAATCCCAATCTGAGATAGCAGACGTCACAATTTGAGATGTCGCTAAATAGCAGTCTTAAATAGCAGAACTACATCAAAGTCTGATATATGTATAAGAAACCACTAAATTACAGCTAACTACTTAAAACTGCGGTTCCATAGTCACTTCTAAGACCTAAGTGTTTGAAAATTGAAGTCTGATTATGTACACTTGATTGTTAGTATTTCTTGTTTCAAACTACGAAGAACTTATTGTTCTTTGTAATGCTTCACTACATTACATGATTGAAAACTGATAAATTTGGGTCTAAAGTAAATAAAGTTATAGTTCTGAAACTAATATGTCAGCCAAATATATAATCGAATAGATCTTATATATTTGTATCCCCGACTTAGCTACAGAGTCACGTATTTTTTAAGTTCATTTCTCTGGCATATTCCGGATATCCTGACAAGTTTCTCTCCCAATACTTCTACAAAGTTGATGATGATTTCTTAGTTACCTCCGGAGTCTCACAAGGCAGCCATTTGGGACCTCTCCTTTATATTCTTACTATTTACGATATTGAAATGGTTTTTATATATTCCCATATTACATTCTACGCCGAAGATACCAAGTTTTTCTAGGCCAGTTTTTCCACACATGATTGATGATTCTATTCTTCTTCCACTTGATCTCAGCAGTTTCTCTGTCTGGTGCCTGAAAATTGCTAAGAGCAAACAATTTCCAAATGTCATTCAATCATATTAGCAACTTATATCCACCGGTGAGTTAATTTGTGACCTTAGTGATTTATGTGATGGAGAGCTCAACTTTCTCACACATATTGACGGAATTACTCTTAAAGCAAACTCTGCACTGGGCTTTTTGAAACAATGGTCCAAGGATTCCTCTGACCCCTACTGGAACTGATCTTTGCGCATAACCTTTGTTCGGCCCCTTCTTGAATACACCTGTCAATTATGGTCCTCTCATCAACAAATTCATACCTACATATATCCAGAATCGAAAGAATTCAACGTCGTTTCCTACGTTTCACCCTTACTGTCTTGGAATAACCCTTTGATTCTACATCTGTATCGAGATCGACTTCCATGAATTAGGTACTTAAATACGCATTCATCGACTACTTTCAGGAACTGTTGATTGCAAAATTCTCTACAAATACATCTCTTTCAACACTAATTACCGTAATCTTAGAAATCCTCGTCTCTTCCATCTGCCCACCCAGCGTACCTCTAATGGTTTCAACGAATTAATTGTAACATTAACTGTTTTTACTTTTAGCTCAGTTCATCTTGCTTGAAACTCCGTCTTAATCATTCTTTAAATTCCCCCAATCCTAGATATATATGATAAAAGCTATATTTAAGTTAGATTAGGAATTAGCTTGTACTAAGCCTAATAAATGGGGCTATTGCTCCCAACTTAAAACAAAATTAAGAATAAAGATCCACTGTAAGAGAAATTTTATCAATCTGAAACTTCATTCTTTTTTAGACTTAATAATACCGTTGTGTATAAATAAGATTTATAACCAATTATTATAAATAACAATAATCGAACAATCCGTAAGTAAAATATTAAATTATTGATATTAAAATATATGTACACTTTCAAAATTTAATTCAAAAATCGGTCGATATTAACTGATATTGTAAGCAAAATTTTACGAAAATTGTAGATAAGTTAATCGGATCAAAGTTTCATTTGTGTTATTTATGTAAATTAAGCCCAAATAAAAACGAGCACACCATAAAGTCCTTGAATTATGAATAAGGTAGATTCGAATAATCTTTTTGTTTGTTTTGCATACAAAACCAAAGACCTACGCTTTTATGAACGAAATAGCATTGTTATTAGATATTTCGTGGAAAACAACCACATGCAAAATATGCAAATGACATTTCCCGTTGCGTCGCGTCTTTTCCTACAAAATGTCCCTAACCATAAATCAATGAAGAATAAAAATCCACTTTTCCATATGTTAAGTCTTTTGGTGACAAAAATAAAATCTTAATTCAAGTTAATTCAACTGCTTCCTGTCCTTTGTAATACTGTTCTGGTATATTGCTCCACCGCACACAACAATATCGTTTATGTAAATAATTGAGAATTCAAATTTCCATTTAAATGGCTCCTCCCATATTTTTATTCTGAATTAAGAAAATAGGTCCATGACAACCAGTGGCGGATTGAGACAAGTGGAGCCCCAAACACGGGCGGAAAAGTAGCCAAATTTATTCACAATATTATTTATTTATATATTTTGAAATTTGTACAAGAAAGCTAAGTTTAAAAAATAATTTTTAAAAATTATATTCAAAAAGTGTAAAGAGATTTTTAAATAAATCCGAATTGTTTTAAGCAATTTATAATCAATAAAAGAGAGTCTTTTGTTTATCCGTTGTTTTCAAGCAAACGATATTTCTGATCTTCATATTTATAGCACAACTATTTTCAAAATGTCCTTATCTGTCTTATATGTCTTATCGAGTATCTTAGGTACATATATCTAATCTTGACTAAAGTTATAAGCCAGTCCCTGATGCTATACCTTCCACTATTAAAAAACTGTGTTAACCAATTTTGTTGACATTTTTAATGTATCCGTTTGTATTTCAATTTGTATAGAAAAATTGTTTTCTAATTTCTGGGCATAAAAACGAAGCATTTTTAACGCTTACTTTGGCATACCACAGGGCAACTATTTATACTCAGTACTTTTTATTTCATTTTATCATCTATGTTGAACGTTGAAGCATTGTGTTGTCATCGTGTGTCTCATCTATGCAGACGACAAAGCTTTTTTAAATCTTTATACATATGTAAATCCATAACTCATAAAGCCAATTCAATTCTCGTTGGATAAAGACAGAGAGAGAGAAAGAGACAGAGTGTTATTCTTTTGATACAAAGCAGCTTTTAATTACATTTGTTCGAACTATTCTGGAATACGGTGAGGTTTGCGCTTAGAGGATTATACCAGACTAGTCTTGAGAGATGATATTTTTGTTTATTTTATTGTCTTAATTATTCAAATATTAAATTAAAAAAAAAAAGAATATTTGTACCTTTTGTCTAGTTTTAACTTAAATATTCCCCAAAGAAACTTGAAGACATTGTTAAATTATCGGACTAATTACGAACGATTTGTTTAATTTGTTTAATTTTTTCAATATTATATTCATTTAAAATTCACCAAGAGTGATCCGCTTCGAACGTCAAAATTTAACGAATGTAAATTGTTAGTTATTGCCGATTTGCCGGTCAATAGGTAATAGGTACAGCTAGAAATTATAATGTCAAAAATGGCTTTTAAGAATAAAATTAATAACTTAATACCGCCATTCATTTCACAATCAAAATGATATTTCTAAATAACATAAACCTGACAGAGTGGATTCCTGCCTTGTGGATTTTTGTTCGTTGCAAACAAATAGTATTATTTATTGCATTAAAGTTGTTGTGCAGCAAAATATTTAATCAAAATTATTGATAAAACGTTTAAAAATAGAAAAAAAAAATGTGAGTGCCGGGACTGACGGTTAAGATGTGTAAATATCAACGTTCGTCCGAGTGCCGAATTTTTGTTATCGAACGTAGCCAATTAACATACAATTCAATCGTATTAGTTTGTGACTTTATTATATGTTGAAATCAAGCCACTATTTTTCCCACAACTTAACTTTTTCACTTATACTTAAATCCAAAAATATCTCTATATAGCTGTACATAGCGCTTGCCCCCATGTCCTGTAACTATCGCATCGATAGAAATATGGGCGACTAATGTGCCAGTTATACATAGCCATCATTTAAACTTATGATTGACTTTTTAATCTTTAATTTCAAGACAGTGTTCACATTAGCCACGTTTTATTATAGCTAATGATCCATATAGATTAACTCTTGAAAATAAAACGATACGGATCATAGTGACAGTTGTGTTGTATGCTCATCTCCCTCTTGCTTATGATTGTTGATTTTCAAATGTGTCTTGTTACACTACCTTACCATGAAAAGCCATCTACTTGTTGACTTTCAACAAACCAATTTTATCATTTTGATTAAATTTTTGTCAATACGAAAGAATGATTTTGTTGATTTGACAAAATTTTTATAATTCAGCATGATTTTTTGTCAGCTAAACAAAATATACACTACAAATAATATTGTCAGTTTAACAACCAAGTAATATAACAAAATAAAACAGATATTTTTGTCACATCGACAAACTTTTTTGTGATGTTAAAAAAATGTTTGTTGTACATATCTACAAAAAATCTATTTTGTAAATGTTTGTCAATATCACAAAGTTTTTGTTAATTTTTTTTTGTCAATTTAACAAAAAATGAAAACGTTTTTGTTAAAATGACAAATATTTTGTTTGGGGTTGAGTTATTTTGTAATATTGATAAAATAATATTATCAGATAGATAAAATTATTTTGTAAGGACACCAAAAAATTCTGCGCGTATATTTTTTTGATCATGACATTACTTTTGTGTATGATATAGTTCACATTTGGTTTTTGTCAAAAAATCAATGTAAGATTAACTGAACTTGACAAAAATTGCGTACACCAAAGAGAGCTCAACACAACCAACAACGACTACCAGGCAGTGAAAAGCGAACTCCAATGTGTAAACATTATGTTCCGGAACTCGATCCAGCACCACAACAACATACGATTCCAGAAGAGACTACAGGCCATAAAACCAGGACCAAACACTTTCAGCGAAATAAACAACTGTCTAGGGAAAACCCAACCAATGCCTGAAGTCATCGTCAACAACAGCATTGAGGTGACAACAACAGCAGACAAAGTGGAAGTTTTCGCGAATCACTTCGAGGAAAACTTCACACCCAGCCCATCAATGGACCCTGTGTTCCTGGATGAAATCAGGACATCCGTTCAGCTGACTTTGCAACCAAGTTCAGAAGGAGTGGAGTTTGACGACCATTATCCAGCTAGTTGCCTAACGGACAACCCCCAACTATGCCAACCAGAGGAAATTGCGGAAATCATCGTCAACTCCAAACCAAAAAAGTCGACAGGTCCGGATGGAGTCTCCAACTACATCATCAAAAGACTTCCACATGCAGTGCTGATATTACTCACAATCATCATAAATAACTGCGTCAACAACTGCTACTTCCCTAATAAGTGGAAAACGGCAAAAATCGTGGCAATCCCGAAGAAAGGCGCTAGAAACCTGGTTTCCAACTACAGGCCTATATCCCTCCTCAACAATGTCAGCAAAATACTGGAAGAAGTCATCCTAAGGAGGCTCAAGAAGTACTGCAACGAACACAACATCATCCCAGACATGCAGTTTGGCTTTCGGGAAGGGCATTCAACACTGCATCCATTAATAAAGTTCCAGTCTGACGTCTCCTCAGCACTCAACAGCCATCGTGCCACCGTAGGATGCTTTCTGGATGTCGAGAAAGCATTCGACAGCGTATGGATAGAAGCCCTTATCCATAAGCTTCGAGTACTTGGATTACCTTCGCCACTAATAAAGATTTTATTTTCTTTTCTCACTTTTAGGAAATTCTTCGTTCAGCTAGACAGCTGCAAGTCTTCTATCAAATCCATCAAAGCCGGAGTCGCCCAAGGATCAAAGCTGGGTCCCTTCCTATATAACCTGATGACGTCTGATCAACCCGTGCCAACTGACTGCGAGAACCTGCTATTCGCTGACGACTCGCTAACCTACTCCTCGTCGATAGCGCCAAAAATTGCAGCTCGGAGAGTGGAAGCCCATGTCTCCAAACTCTACGAGTACTACAAAAAGTGGGGTATCCGAATAAACACTGCCAAATCGGAGCTTGTGTGTTTCAGGAGACCCACCACCAATGGCAACCGATGTCGTTCAGCAGCTACTTGCAGAAACTTGACCGTGAAGCTCCCCGATGGTTCAACGATAGCAGCCAAAAGAAATGCTAAATACCTCGGAGTAAACTTCAACGAGCTGTTCAATTTCAACCCGCACTCCAGGCAGGTTTTAAGGAAGGCCACCTTCGCGTTTCACCGTTTGCACCCGTTGCTAGCCAGAAGAACCGGACTAAGCCAGCCAGTGAAGCTATTGATATACAAACAGCTCATCAGACCCGTCATCAGCTACAATTTTCCTGCATGGTACACCATTTCGAAGACAGCAATGCTGAAGCTCCAAATCTTCGAAAGGAAAATACTAAGGATAAGCACCGGACTTATCTTCGATCGACAGCGAAGGAAGCACTTCAGCAATGAAAGACTCTATGAAGAAGCAAAAATCAAGCCACTGGACCAGTTTCTTGTGCAATTAGCGAAGAAGCTTATAGCTAGCACCACCAACCACCCAAACCCGCTGATGAGAAGGATGACCACCCAGGAACGACATCCAGAGCCTAGATACCTCAGTGCTCTGGATATGATAGAAAGGATCCCAGCCGACAACGAACCAGCAGTTCGTTTCTACGCTGACGCCGAGTCAGCATATCACCGTGGCTGAAAACATCAAAAAACAACCCCCAACAACCCACCAACTGGACAACCGGGACTGAACAACCCGAGTCAAAAACCAAGACAATTTTTCATAATGCTAATTTTGAACCATGTACATTACAAATATCATAATTTTTAGAGTTTAAGTCATTTTATAAGTTAGGCCCCCTATGTGCCAACAAATTTCTACCCTTTATTTATATTATCCTCAAGTTTCACAATTGTATATATTAAGTTCAATAAAAAACCTTGAAACCTTGAAACAAAAATTGCGTATTGTCCATACGCCCTCACAGATGGTTGCATGTGAGATCGTAGGGACGAAACGCCAATTTTTGTGGACTTTAATCCCAAAAAAAAACTATTTTGACAAAGTTAATTTTGTGGCTTCAACAATAGAAATTTGTAAAATTGACAAAATATATTGTTGAATTGACAAAATATTTTGTTGAATTGACAAAATATTTGTTAATTAAAAAAAATATATATAAAAAGGTTTTGTTAATTTAACGAAACAATTTTGTTAATTTAACAAAACAATTTTGTTAATTTAACAAAAAAAATTCTTAATCCGATAATAATAAAAAAAAACAAATTTTTAACATTAACAAAAAAAATATGTGTTAATACAACAAAATATTGTTAATATGACAAATTAATTTTGTAAATTCCACGAAATTTTGTCATATTAACAAAACATTTTTGTTATTTCAACAAATTAATCTGTTAGCATAATAAAATAAGTTTGTGGATACAACAAAATATTTTTTGTTACTTCAACAAAATTCTCTAATTTTTATCAATGTGACAAAACTTTTTGTTGGACGTATATTGACAAAATTTTTATCAGATCTACCTACATTTTTGTCATATATACCTAGATTTTATTTGTAGTGTACTCTACTCAGTTAAGTGAATTTTACTGAGCGAACGCCAAATATAGATGAAGGAAACCAGAAAGAAGAATGATCAATAACTCAGCATTTTTCTCAACCTTAGCAATTACCTTTAAGGCCAGATATACATTGTTCAAATGCATGACAAACACATGTAAGTGTATTAATGAAAAAGTCACACGTGAAGATTAGATGTAAGCTTGAAGAAAAATCAAAATATTTTGATTTGATACTTGATGTGTGTATTTATGCAACTTCAACCAGAATTTACTAATAGACTTGCACATGCTTGTCATGCATTTGAACAATGCGGAGTTATTGTTCATTCTTCTTTCTGGATTTTTTCTTATCTGGCTTAACCCCGCCACCCAAAAAGGAGCGTTCACATTCGTCAAACATCACTTCTCAATAGAATTTTGACCATGGCGGACCAATATGCTTGACGAACATGCGTTCACTTTCTCAAATATGCTTGTCAGGCAGCGAAAATGTAAACACATTTTTTGTTTGACAAGTCACTAGATGAAGCGTCCACCATATCAAAATCAAGCCAATCCTCCAACTTTTTACTTGCGATATAGGTACTCGTACTATAGGGCAAGTTATGCATTCGTAAAAAAATCGAACTCGAGATTTTGTTAAAAGTTGACATTACGATGAAAGCGAAGAAAAAAAAGTGGGTCTCGCAATTCTGTTTGTCTGTCTGTTCGACTACAGCCTAAGCGACTCGGCCGATTTTCTTTAAACTTGGTAGATATCATTTTTAATTTTTTCCCCCACACGTTTTTTTTAAGACCAAAAATAACGGTACCTGCCATACGATTTTTGTTCGAAATTTTATAAATATTTTTTTTTTCTCAAAAATTGTTAAAAACGTTGAACGTTAGTGTCCAAAGCAATGAAGAGGCAGACTCCTTAGCAAAAATAGGTGCATCGACACCCCTTACAGGGCCTGAGCCCTACTGCGGAATAGGAGAAAACGTGATTAAAAATAAAATCAAAAAAGAAGAGCAGGTGAAAAGATCAAAAATCTGGAAGGAACTCCCTAAGCTGAGGCAGGCAAAACTTCTACTCGGGGACTACAAAACCGATAGCGTTTTCTAACCTGCATCAGTTTAAGTAGGAACAACCTCAGGAAAATCACAGGACTTCTCACAGGCCATTGCAAGTTAAGAAGACACCTCAACATCCTTGGCCTAGTGAATAACGCATCTTGCTGATTCTGCAACACTCACGAAGAGACACCTGACCACATACTGGGGAAATGTGATGCACTCGTGCCTCAAAGGCATACGTACATATCTGGGCAAGCACCACATTTAAGAGAGTGAATTAACCTCCCTTATAATACTCCAAATACTTCGATTCCTCAAAGGAACAAACTTGGAGGAAACATCTCTGGTAAAATATGTGAAATACCTAAGTCAATGGGAACGAATATCACTTTATATGAACATGGGAAACTCTTGTATTTCGAACAAATCACATCATTTTTTTTTTTTCTAAAAGCGTAGGTTTTATATGGTACCTTCAAATACCACCCTGGTATATCCTTATTTTTGTTGATCTTTAAAGACCATGTAGTGTGTAAAAGAAATATACAATAACTACACACCAACTGCCTACTCAGGAATTGTGAATTTGTAAAACCCTTAGCAATGCCAAGAAGTTAGAAGCTCATTTCGTTCCCCAGCGACATCAATTTTCGAAAAGGATATCTGACGAAATGTACCTACCCCTGCATACATTTAAAAATATACGAGTACATGTTCATACGTTGTACATTTATTATGTTTACATTTCGATTGAAGTGTAAAATCATGAACAAAGTCCAGTCTGTAAGTTTTACATGACGCATACTGTTGGGCTTAATATGAACTCATTCTAAACGTGTTTTTAAGGAGGGGTTTATTTTATATTCTTAGTAGGTGAAGGTTAATTTTGTCCATAAGAGGTTTTTTTTTTTGTTTGCCAGTGGTCTTCCAGCGGGCTTTGCATGTTACAAAAGAAAAATGAATTTCTCAAAATGTCCTTGGAGTGATAAACTAAAGCAGAATGGTAATCCGTTGAAAGTAAAATCCCCAAAGGTAGAACAAAACGAAAATAAAACAAATATACGAGTATAAGGAGCGTGGACGTCAGTCGGTCGTGCAAATATAAAAAGAAATAAAAAAAAGGATGAGCAATGATTTTTCATCTGTGAATCCCAACGGAAATTTCTGCGTTTTTTTTTTTTTTTGTTGTTTTGTTTTGTTTGTCTTTTATCGCCGCAAATGAAAATGAAGACGCCAGTCAGCGTCAACAGCGGAAGTAATTTCAAGTTAAGTTTTCTTCCATTATTCGGGGAATGAGCGGATTTACAAATTTACAGCACTGATCTAAAAATACAAATTAGGGAATAAGTTTCAGTTCAAAATAAAACAAAACTTTCAATTCCTAAATAAAAAAAAAATTTTTTAACTTCTTATAACATGACGTACAATTGGAAATAATGTTCAGATTACAGTATTTTATGAATATAAGAAGATAGCATGCGCTCAGCGAAGCCTTTTAGTTCCACAACCGAAGGACCGGTTTATATGGACCGGACCGGAAATGAATATTGAAAGACGAGAAATCATGTATGAAGATAAAGAAGAGTGTTCGAGAAAAAATGGAGCATGGGGATATAATAGCTTATATTTTTTGAGTTAAAGGCTTAAAACCGTCCAGAACAACTCGAATTGAACGGTCAGAAAGGTAGGATTTCTAATCCAACGACGGAGAGACGCATCGATATCAAATGAACGTCTTTTCGATAGCAAATTTTCGTGCCAAACTCTATCACACAAATAATGTAAAGATTGGTTCCATGTATCGGTTAGATATGCCATCAGGCAACCAGTTTACATTTTTCTACGACAGTCCTACTGCCGATCTTTAGTTCTTCGTTATATTTCTTAAGCTTTTTGTTGGTCACCAAATTAATTCCTGAGAATGGCTTGGCAGTGTAAGGGTTTTGAAGGGCATTCATTTCGTCTTTTGCTTAAGAACTTTTGAACCATTTGTTTCGCAAAACAAACGCAGCATCTATTTCCTAGGGTACTCTGATTAAGATGGATTCCTTTAGTATTCAAAGTTGTTGCTATCAATAGTGACATTTTATCCTAGTCGTTGGACGGATGATTGTTTGTTTGTTGATAGCTTGTACTAAGTCTTGTCTTTATTTACTTCAACTTAACAAAGAAGTTTTGCCTAATTTATACAATCGTCTTGAAGGAGTCTATTAAAGACCGTTGGGAACGGCCGCATATTTGGCTGATGAGATGATGCTTACACCCTATGAAAACATCAACTCCGTATTTGAAAAGTGTTGCAATTAATCTATCAGATCGTGTAGCCTTGTTGTTCTTAAGCTTTTTTATAGCTTATCGCACCACTTTTGTACTGGAAACTGTTCTTCATTGACTGGAAATAGGTTGTTTTTCCGTCCTATTAATCGATCCACATTATGTTCATTTAGAATCTGCTGGAAAGTGTGCTTACAAATTAATAGGGTACCTTAGCTGTTCGAGGAGTCTCCATTCCGCTCTTTGGACAAGCAGCCAGTTGCTTGGCTATCATATACAGTTTCCGGCATTGTTTCGATCTTGAGCTGAGAGGCTGAACATTCTCAATAGTTTCTAAGAACGAACTTCATAGCTCTGCACCTTGCTCCGTACTCTTCCCACGCTGCTCTTGTTTTCCACTGCAACATATTCGTATGTTTCAATTGAACGCATTCATCATCATACCGGTTCTTTCTTTATACGATATGGTAGGTAGCCTACGGTGGTCTTAACTGGCTCTTTGATAATATATTTAGATATACTGAAACCACTTCTTGTTGACGTCAATGATTGGTTAATGCACAGTGCAAAGTTTCTTGTTTAGGTGATCTCTGTACACCCTGGCAACTTCAGGTGTGTTAAAGCGCCCAATTATGAATTTCTTCTGAGCGGTTCGCAATTTCATTTTGTTTTACAGTAAAACTTTGTTTCTTGCCGAAACTTGGAAATTATCAGAGCTTAGAGGTTGCTCCTAAAAATGAACACATGTCTAAGAAGTCAGAAACGTGCCTTGCGTTTTTCTAAAAAAAAAGCGATTGAATGGGTGCTTTTAAGCACAGCGATTTTTACTATAAGTTTACTTTGTTCAAGCGAAAAGGAGTTATCTTTTCGCACTCCTTACTCTACTCAGTTAAGCGAATTTCAGTAAGCGAACGAAATCAAACATACTCGAGAAATAAAGGAAACTAGAAAGAAGAAAGAACTTCGCATTTTTCTCAACCTCAGCAATTGCGTTTAACCCAGCCACCACATACGTCTCTCGCAAACATGCTTCCAAACTGCAGAGTAATATCGCATCGTTTAAAAGCAGTTATACTACAACTGTTTGCTAGGAGCATTAATAGGGGCGTTTACATTATCAAATTTGTTTGACAAGTACGACATGATGAATGAAAAACTGGAGCTTTCGCATTCGTCAAATATACTGTTAATCTTGACCATGGCGGACCAACTAAGAGCATAGATGAAATTTTAGATGAAGAAATTTACTTGAATTTTATATTCAAAGTCTGCCGCAAACTTACATCCACCTGAATTATATCATTTTGATATATCTTCTTGCGATGTGCATAGCTTGAGAAGTTGTTGGAAAATGAAATTTTGGTTTAGGTTTGACGAACATGCGTTCACATTCTCAAATATACATGCAGCCAAAATATTAAAACATTTTGAAATCCATCTAGCATGTTTGACGAGCCTGTGGATGGAGCGTTCACATTATCAAAATCAAGCGAATCATGGCGGTTCTTGTCAAACATATTTGAGAATTACTAAGTTTATATGCAGTATCGAAAGATCGAGTTGGATTAGGGTCGGATTTTCGACCCAGGTTTTTCGTCATTTGAGTTAAGACTCGATTTGGAGTTGAGTTGAAATGGTGTTGAGCGATTCTGCAACAATTTGTTAAACCAACTCCTCCACCCAGGTTTTCCGTCTCACATTTCGACTCGACACCACTAAGCGAGTGGGATCGAGTCGAACAAGCTCATTTCAACTCAATACAGATATACAAAGGGTCGAAGCGAGCTTCACAATTTAGATGAGAGGTATAGAAGCATAGATTCATTCCGCAACATTTCTTCTCCTCACATGAAATATGTCAAAAAAATTAAACACGAAAAAAAGAATCGTGTAATCAGGCCCTTGATGTCTTTTTTCTGCTATAGGCAGTGTTCACACTGAGCTAAATCCTCCGACTTTTTTTTGAGGTTTCTGTTTTAGATTTATAAACCGATTGACATCATTTCCATCATATTGTAATATTTTTGCTAGGTTCGTTAAATAAAACTTATTACTCTTTCTAATATTTCTTCTTTATTTTTACTTTCCAAATCACAACAATAAATCTCAATTTATAATCAACTCAAATATTTTATTCATATAAAATCACACTTGTTTTACACTTTCCACAATCTAATAAGCAGAGTTTTGCACACTTCCGTAATCAAAAATCAGCTGTGTCTCGCTCACCGTGAACACTCCCTTATATACTCAAATTAGTTGTTCTCGAAGGTTCTTGTCTTGGAATGTTCTAGATGGTTGGAATAAGCGGAAATACATTTGACATTGGAAAAGAGCTTTTTGTTTCTTCCATAAATTATACATGCAATTTTCCTACAGATGGCGCTGTAGTAGTATAAAGCTCTGTTCACAACAATATAATGGAAATTGTTAAAGTAAATATAAGCGGAAAAACTAAATTTGTTAATCCATTGGAGTCGTAGTCATCATCCAGTCATCAGTCATCATTGACATATGGAGAACGATCTATATTTTGATATAACATAGAATATTTAATTCGAATTACGGCATGACAGATAAGGGACAAATTAAATTTAGACGTATCGAGAATATTTCGTTGCAGATGTCCACTGATTGCTCTGAACAACATTTTTCGGATTTTGAAATGTCAATTCTGAAAATGCATTTTTGGGATCATAAAATAAAATGTAATCGTCCATCACTTACATAGTATGTGAGGTGTATTTTTTTAAAATTTTGAATGAACCCACAATAAAGTTTTACACCAGTTGTTTTTTCTTTCGTCTTCTTACATATTGGTCGAGAGGTGAAGAAATGTTGGGAGAGTGAATATATTTAATTCTAGCTAGCAATGGAAAGTACTTGAATCGAACTTTCAGCACTCAAAGTTTCCAATGTAAAGACGATATATGTAGTAAGTATGCAATATTTCCAATGTAAACAGGGTCTTAAATACAATCTTCCGTAAGGTAAGTTGCTGTTGCTACACGGAACGTGGTTACAGGCTACACAGAACGTATAAGTTTTAGCCACGTTTTTGAGTTACCCTACGGCAGGTAAAGATGTTTACACATCAAAAATTATAATCAAAAGTATTTCGGATTAGCCGCGTTTCCCCGGAAAAACTTCCGGTGACCACGCTCAATGCAATTTGATGCGAAACCTTCGGGGTGAGTTCTAAATAGCACTCTTATTAAAATTCAAATAACGCGGCTAATCCGAAAATACTTATTGATTATGTCCAACCACCGCGAAAACCTTAAAAGTTATATCAGAAACGATGCTCTCCTCCTCTCCTCTCTATTCTATAGACAGTTCCTTAATTTTCTTTCCAGGTAAATAATAATCAGCTCTTGAAAATAATCAGCATTGCATTCATGGACAATGCAAAAAAGAAAACAAGAGATTTTTTTTTTTTTCAAAAAAATAAAAAGAAGAAATAAAAGTTTCTAAATGTCCATAGCAACAGGATGTGCTTATAGCCCATTTCCTAGTCAAAGTGCGACTATAAGTTATAAACTGTTAAAAGACTAGAATTTCCGCTTTTTAGTCTCGTTTTTGTAGAATGGTTGTTTTCACTTTTTATTTCCATTTAATTAGAAAAGGATTCATTAAGTTTACTCTGGCGCATCGTTGTCGTAACGGTGCTTAAGGATTTATTTTACCTACTTACCATTTTTTTTTTTCTTATTGAGTTCTTCCTTTCTGGTTAAGTTGACAAAGTTGGTCGAAAGTTTATGAAAATTATTCGGGGTTTTAAATTACTTTCGGAATACTTAACTACTTTTGAAATATGTAACGAAAGAATTTGTATGGTATACTGGTTTGTTATAATTAAATTATTTGTTTCAGACTCCAGATATGAAACCCGACAGGCAAGTTTTGTAACTTAATTTAAAAAGGATGAGTTTGGTCGGAATGCTGTCTTTTTTTTTTGCCAAAAGGTTTTTATTGATTAACGAAATAATACTAACTTTTGATGCTTTACTTCTGAGTGGAATGTAGGACTTTCTTTATTATATTTTAATACATAAGACGACGTTCCTTCTAGATTTATTTTAGCAACCGTTACACATTTGATTTGTAGTACCTAACTCTTGAAATAATGGTAAGTGCGTTGAACAGTTTGCACGCAATTATAGGCTTTTGACTTCCCTTTAAATGTTTAAGAACAGTGAGAGCGTTAGGAAAGTCAGAGAGGATTTAAAAGCATTAATATCAATGCCGCTACCAAGAAATAAATACTGCCTCTTCGGTGAAAGTGACAAATTCTCAAAGAGTATTTCTTGTCATGAAAAGTGCTTCTAATATCAAGGCTCTATTGCACCATCTTACAAAATTGTGATTACAAGCATTTTTTTAACAAATTTGTAAAAAATCGAGACTTTTTCATTTGTAATTTTTTTGTTAAACACAAATTTGTACTTGTGAATTACAAGTCACAAATTTGTTGAAAAATAGAATTTTTTGTTGAACAAAAAAAATGTTGTAATTGTTAATTACAAGCAAAAATTTGTGAAAATCGTTCTTTTTTTTTGTGGGTTTCTGTTGCACCATAATAAAGCGATCACAAATTTGTTTCAATTTGTGAAAAAATTCTACAGGTGAAAGACCGTGTGTAAATATTTCTACAAATTTGTTAACACACTCATTTGAACATGGTGCAACAAAAAATCGCATACAGGATTTGTATTTGTAGATTACAATAACAAATTTGTGGTTATAAATTGTAAACTGGTGCAATAGGCCGCAGATGCTCGGACTGACAATATTCTGCCAAGTAGGTTCCCTTAATTTTTACAAGTCAATGTGCACCCAAACAATTATGACTTTTATTAAAATTTTATGCTATAGCAAAACACGAGTATTGAAAAGAAGATTTCGCTGGGTAAAGTATATTCGATTTGAGAGTAAAGAATAAAGCTTTGTTCTATCAGTTATTATCAAATCAAACATCACATGTCAGGTACTAATCAAGTCACCAGTACATATGTATATTGTGCTCGATTTACGGTTAAAGTTATTTACATAAATTTCAGGTATGCTAATGTGTGTACCACGACCTCACACACAAAACAAACAAAACAACGAAAAGGTTCACTTAGGCGTATACGTACCATTTTTTTTTTTTTTTTATAATTTAGTGAAAATTCTATATTTTCTTCTAAAGGTTATATGAGAGGTAGGTTGAAAATAAAAACTAAAAATAAAAAAACATCGAAAGTGTTGAAAAGAATTGACGAACGCGGCCATTAAATTATTCCATTTTGTGTGCGTTATTCCATTTTGTGTTATCGAAATATCGTTTCGATTTCACACCGTACCAGGTGACCATACCTGATTAAACGTCAAAAAGAATACTTCCTTTTCCACCCAAACCAGCGCATTGAAAAGATCTTTCTCTGTAGCAAAGAAAAAGGAAAAAAAATTGATCATGTCGTCCGACATCACACAATACAATAAGTATTGTCATAAATATATTTTGTTTGATTAATTTCAATCGATTTCTGGAGTTTCGAAAACTCCAATTAGGTAAATCGGAATTTGGATCTTCAAAACGTAAGAAGAAGTCTTAAAGATAAATTTTATCAAAAGTGTATTTTTCAATATTTTTGTAAAAGCGAATTAACTATTAAAATTATAACGCTTTATCCGTCCGTGCAGCGGAGCTTCACAAAGGCGCTTCGTGCGCACGAACTGGCCAAGGCCAAAACTCCATCCCGGAGCAGGAAAATCACCCGCACGAGCTACATCTACGTCCAGTAAGCGTTCTATTACAGTCAGCCAAGGTAATCCTTATAAATTTTTTTTATTATTCATATTTAATTTTTAAAATGTGATCACATAGAAACGAGCGTCGTCTACCCACTAAAATTCGCAAAATAGCGGCTGGCTGGTACTTTGATAGTGTCATCAAGGTCAAGGTGTCGTCGTCGACACGTGGCCAGCCAGCGAGACGAACTCCTTGAGATCATAGGTTCCTCCAGGAATAAGACCTTTAAAAACACGAGCAGGATTTTGTTGTGAGAGATTCGGTAAGTCATACATTGTAAGCCTATAAGAGTTATTTTTTGAATCCTTTGCATGTACGAACAAATGAATTGAGTTGAGATCAGTACGAGAAAGTAGAGCAACATATGTTCATTAAACATCTAAGAGACAATGTTGATAACTGAGTCAGCAGACAACTAAAATTTGCTGTTAAACAATTCAACCCAATGAGTGATCTCGATTAAGAGTAAACCTATTTTCCTTTTTTTGATAACCTACCTCAACAATTTAGGAGAGCTTTTCAAAGGGTCAATGCCCGTTCGATATTGAATGTAAATTTTTTTGTTATGATCTAACTACGGAGCATTTCCTTTTTTTATATCTTATCATTAATTATCATTAGTTTGTACTTTAAGTTTTAAGATTTTGAATTTTAAACCAAGATCTACGATCAGTATAGTATGCTAAGTATGCAAGTATAATAGTACATACATATATTAAGTTTGATTAATATTTGAATAAATTATGAAGTATGTTCATCATTGAAATTGTTGTTGGGTTATTGACACACACAATGCCAAGTGTTTAGAACTTTTATAAAAGTGCTTATAGAGAAAGATGTTGGAGGGTATATTTGACGGTGGAGAAATGAGTCCGGATTAATTTCATCTGGACTTTGATTTAGGGGTTATCGCAATTATTTTTGAGTGGCGCGTTAACTATGGATCTTTTTGCCTCGTGCAATTAACAGTGGGTGGTTTACACTCCGGAACTAACTACACCTTAAGTTCCATAAATGAAGGGTATTAGAGAAGACAGATGATTTCAGAGGCTTGTCAATTTTTCTTCCTTTTTCATATTAAGTATGTAGGCACGATTAAAGGTAAACGGCAGTTCAGTGGCAGGTGCAAGAATCCACCCCTCCGACGAGCAAGCCCAATGGCCATCGCTAGCGTGCCTAGCTGCACTCCGCTGACTGCACAACCTAAGTCACTTTTTCGTGGGTAACATTGTAGTCCTGTGCTTCAGTGAAACTCTTTTAAAGGCATAACAACGCATCAAGTGGTTTAGCGAAAGCAGTCCCGTTACAAATGTAGTATCGCAGGTCAGTACTCTCATCTTCCAAATCAAAAAGGGACCTCAAGGCTTCTTTTACCAGTTGCTCATAGTTCGGCGTGATATATTACGAGGACGTTGATTGAGTCAGTTCGATAACCTATTTGTCAGGAAAATATTTCTGGTGTATATCCACTTTCCAGAGAATTTTAGAAATACCCGAAATGAGCCTTTCGATTATCGCGCGGAATCATCTAATTTTCTTTTGTTTTATGAGCGCAATAGGCTTTTGAACTAAAAGTCAGAATATGCACTTCTATACATCTGCATGTATGCTCTCAAATACATATATCTCTGCGAATTCTCAATTTTCATCCACCATGCTGTACTGGCGTAGTTCAGAATTTGGCGAATAAATGTTTTTTGACAAGCTATATCGGAAAAACCAATGGCACTCCATCATTCTCTCCTATTCTTTTGGTCTCTTTGCGAGTGGAATGGAAATAATATTTGCCCAACAAATCGTCTTCAAACACTACCTAATTTAGTGACCTCTATGGAGGCATGTTGGAAAACTTTCTTGTACCCGAATTGGTTTAGGCCTAGAGGTATGGTTCTAACGAGCCAGTGTCACATTACACATTATTCTTCTTCCACTTTCCGCTGAAAAAAAACTCTGAACACTTTCGAGTGTGCAGACTTTCAAACATGTTATCTCATAACAGATCTTCCCTTGCAGGAAACTTCTTTGTTTGATTAAACAAAATATCAATTAAAAAAACACTCTTTTCTTTTATTTTTTCGTCGATTGCTATGGAACACAGTGGGTGGAAACACAAACAGAATTTCAAAATTACCATCCGCTACAATTTGCACCTTATTTCCATTGAAAGGGGCAATATTATTAGAAGACATCAAAATGAAAATTCCGTTGTTTATGGTTGCCATTTTTTTATTTAAAATACTTTTTGTAGTTGACAGAAAACAATATAAGGCAATAGAAAAAATAATTCAATGTGGTTAAAGGCTATATGTAACAATGCTTAGCACTAAAGATGTAGGGTACGAGTATTATTTAGTTATAAAATGATGGAGAAAGTGATGTTTTGTTTAAAAAAAAATATTTATAATACATAATATAGTTTTATTATTTAATATTATTTTTTCTGGTTTAAGTGTCCTGCTTATAAACTCTGAACAAAATCCATTGAACCATTTACGGGAAATATAGATGCAACCAAGAAATACAATGCAGGGCTAAATCGCTCAAACTTGCTCTTATGTAAAAGGCTTTGAATTTTAAAAATTAATGTTAGTAGAACAAAATATTTATAATCATAAAATTGACTAAAACAGCTAATTTAGTAGTTCGAAGTAAAAACCGGATGCCATGTGATTTCTCAAACAAATATTAATTTATGCAAGAACAAAAATTATAACTCGTCGTAGCGGCTTTAAAGAAAATATAAAAAAATTCGTAAGACATTTTTAAGACAAAATTTTGGAACGCCAACTTTAGATTTTTATCGTTCGAATAGAAATTAAATTTCAAATAAAAATACTAACGCGTTATTCGAATTTTCAACAAAAAAAATATTAAAAAAATTCAAAAATATATTTTTGTTATGTTTTGAAATGTAATATTTTTCAAACTTTTAATAAGCTTCTCTATAAAAAATTTCATAAAAATCCGTTATTCCGGTAGTGAGAAATTCGAAAAATAGTTCAATGTCAGTAATATCTTAATTATTGAATTATAGATCGTAAAAATTGATCGAAAGAAAAATAGTTTATCAAAATTCTAGATGCAGTTTTTGAGAAAAATACGATTTTTGAAAACCAATTATAACTATTGCTATACTATAAAACTATTATAACAACGACAACCGTTGTATCTTTTTAATTTGTCAAATACACACAATTTTAACCCATTTCCGGCGGCTACCAGTTCCAGGTGTGGTAGGAACTTGAAATTTCACATACTGTCTATTATTGGTCTAATTAGAGAAATTCTGAAAAAAAATTGGAAAAGCTTTTAGAGTACCGGAAAATTCACGTTGCGTTTTCGCAACATCCGCCGAATGTAGTAGCAAAATCTTTGGAATTTTTTTTTTATATGGAGTTTAAATCAACTTTATTCAAATATTTGTTTGATAAAGCGTATTAAAACAGAAAAAAAGAGGCTGCGTGCGACCCACACTGATAACTTCCCATTTGTGGTCTTAAAACCTTTATATTTAGTTTTTTTCAAATAACCAAATTTTCAGCGAAACAAACTTTAGCTGTAAAATTCAAACAAACATTATTTTAAGATTGAAAAGCAAATGTCGCTTAGTATACATTATTAGGGGAAGGTATCGATGTATAAAACAACATACTTTAGAAGGGACTATCGGTGTTCATTCCCAAGAAATTCGACTTGAAATACAATTTTGACTAGTTTTCACTAGAATTTTTAATAGTTTTTTTATTTAAAAAAAAACTATTATCTATTTCAATATTTGTCAACATTTTACCAATTGTACAAAATTATACTATGTATAAAATAAACTAAATTCGAAGTCAATATCGCTACTAGTTCTCGAGAACTTTTAGTCGAAAAACAATTTTTAGCAATTTTCAATAGAATTTTATATAGTTTTTTATTTTTTGTAAAAAAACTGTAAACTAGTTTTTTTGAAATTTTCACCAGTTGTCAAACACATTATTTTTCGTAAAATAAAATTATTTTGAGTTTCAAATTGTTTTCCGTTCTTAGAATATCTGGGTTATGAAATTTTTTTTTTAGTTTTTTTTATTTAAAAAAATAACGGTATGTTCATTTTTTCCGAATTTATACCAAATCTGTATGACCTTATAATGAGTACATAAAATTTTATTTTAAATCAATAGCATTATTTTTTCGTGAGATTTTTGAAACTAACCAAAATTTTTACTTTTTTTTTAAACCGTTATAGTGAAAAAACTACTCACTGAATTTTAATAGACGCCCTTTCAGCCTCTTTCGAAGTTATTACCTATCAAACAAAATTTATTTGAAGTCGATATCTTTACTCGTTCTTGAGATATCGACGACGAAAAATGGTACAAGAACGTACGGACGTACGAACGTACGAACGTACGAACGTACGAACGTACGAACGTACGAACGTACGAACGTACGAACGTACGAACGTACGAACGTACGAACGTACGAACGTACGAACGTACGAACGTACGAACGTACGAACGTACGAACGTACGAACGTACGTACACACACACACACAGACATCTCTCTAAAAATGATTGATATAGCCTCTAGGGACCTTGAAACGTCGAGAAATGTCAAAAATTTCAATTTGACAAATCGGACCGATTACAATAACTCCCTATGGGAAGTTAAAAATTAACATTATAGGGATTTATACATAGATATAGTTATGTATGCTCATAAAATATTAGTTTCTGTATGGTATCCATCAAAGCATTTTGGATGAAGCGCTACATTACACTTTTTACAATGAAAAAGTTTGACTTGAACGCTTCCGACAGCGAAAACTTTTTTCTGTTTTGATGACAGTGTATTTCATGTCATCGAAACGAACAACTTCATTAGGGTTTCTCTATAAAAAATAAGTAATATAAATTACCTGATGCGAAATAGCGCAGTGTATAGATAGAAGACACATAAGTTTATGTGAAGTAAAGAAATTGTCGAAAATTACCGTATGCTGACCTGGTTTATCGATTTTTGAAAGTAACCTCAGTACAACGTTTTCACCCAAACCAAAATTTGAGGAAATTACGGTTGATGTTCTACCATACGGTATAAATTGGAACAGGTATTTTTCATGTGAGCACAAGTTCCAATATTTATACCCAAAGCGTATGGGTTTTCCTTTTATGAACATTTTGGGCGAATGTCGTCCATAATAATTAATCATCTGCTCATCTATTGAAAGATGATGGGCGAATATCCCAAATTTTGCGTTTAGCAGTAGTTGTTCAAGTCGGAAGTCTTAGCAAACTTGTAGCCGGAATCGATTTTACGGTTATCACAGACATGTAAATATGCTTTTATAGTTTTGAATCCATCTCCTGCACTTGACATTTTTTATCACATCATATCACTCAGCGAAATACTGGTTGATTGACTAACTGTGGAACTGTATGTATTCCAAAAAAAAAAAATTCCAATGAATTTGCGGATTTCTTTGAAATTTGTTTTAAAAGTTGGATTATTATTATAATATTGGAAGAACAGCATATATTACGAATATATGATAACTGAAAACATGGTAATGGTAATGCTTTTTTGAGGCGATATTTTGAGATGTTGATGTACTTGTTAGAATCATCGTATTTTTTCTGTGGCTTTTTAGCACTTACATCATCAAAAGTGTATTCTAACTCAAAGTTGCACATTATCATCGATTTTTTCATTATCACTCACAGCATCATTTTTAGGTGGCAAAATTATAACTATTGTTTCAACTACACCATCTAAATTTAACTTGATTTCGTCTTCTTCGTCTGAGCTTGGATTTATCAATAACTCTTTAAGTTCTTTGGCATTTAAAAATCATTTGCGATACATAATTTTTTTTTTCAAACACGGAAAAATTTTTAAAAGATAACTTTCACTCACAAATCGTGGCTTATAAGTAAAAACTAAATCAAATTCAAAAAACTTATATTAGTTTGTGGTTTTTGGGTTTTTCCAATACAACACGCATTTATGATTTATTGGTTTAATTTTTTTAGGAAAAAAAAAATGTATTTCCTGTGAGATCTCTTAAAAGGACCACGCTCATAAGAAAAATTACGTGCGCTTTGATTTTTCTTATAACCAGTGTGTACTGTCTAATTATTTCTAAGAATGTGGTCTCGTGGAGGGTAAAGAGTTTTTCCAATTTAGCTGTTGAATGAATTTTCGCTTCTTTTTTTTCTAAGAAATTTTTCTTTTAATCAAGCACACTATTTCGAAACCACATTTTATGTGCAGTGAAAACTTAACAAACCATTTTTTTTTGTTTTGGGTAAAAAGCAGGCAACTCGTATGAATTGCTTCAAATGTATATTGAAATATAATTTGAACCTTTCCTTAACAGTTTTTGAAAAAACATTGGAAAAAATATGACTTTGGGAAATTTTTTTAATCCCTCAAAAAGGCTACCTCAAAATTTCCAAAATTTCGGTTTTTGAAGGTGCTCAAAATACCAGAAAATTAAATTTTCTTAAAAAATCCAAAAACAGGTCGATTAGATGATTAAATTAACTTTCAAAAACATTTTTGAGTTCATTAAAATAAATGGTCATTTAAGCTAGAGACGCTCACAAACATGACGTTGCGTTTTCGCAACGTTAGCCGGAATGTAAGTTTTGTCTTTAGGTCTGCTAACCTTTCCAATTCTAAGTTAATTTTGTCATCGAGCTAGCGTCCTAAAATGAACGGATTTATTTCAAATTAAAATTTGATATTACTTAAAACTTTATTACTTGATAATAAAATCTATACTTATAAATATATTTGTATCTATAAACAAAACAGTTATTTAAACATTCGTTGCTACGCTTCAAATGCTGTCATGATTTTAACTTCCTCTCGGGTCGGCTCACAAAACTCCGAAGAAACTAGGGATAAATCGATCATCAAAGAAGGAAAATATTTAAAAAGTTCCAGTTTATGTTAAAATAAAATGCACGACTGGATCGCACGAACTTGCTCCTATGTAATAGACTGGGAATTTTAAAAACGGATGTTATTAAAGAAAACTGTTCATAAGGATAAAATTAATTTTTTAAATTCTTTTAGTAGTAAGAGATAAAAACAGAATGCTATGCAAATATGAATTTATGCAGGAACAAAAATTATAAGTCGTTGTAGTGGTTCCTTAAAAAAATAAGCTTTTATGTACAAAATTTTTAAAACATTTTTAACAAAAAATATTGGTACGGCAACCTTAAGTTTTTATTATTGTACGAATAAAAGTCTAATTTCCAAAAAAAAAATACTAAGCCCTTCTTGAGATATCGAATTTTTCAAAAAAAAAATTACAATTTTTTTCTAAAAATTGAAAAAATATTTTTTCTTAAGTTTTTAAATGCAATGTTTTTTAAACTTTTTAGGAGCTTCTTTATAAAAAAATTTGTTAAAATCCGTTATGCCGATAATGAGTAATTTAAAATTCGAAAAAATCGTTCTATGGTAGGTACAGTCAGTAATATCTAGATTTCAAATTTTTTTTATTAAATTATAGATCGTAAAGATTGATAAAAAAAAAAATTTTCAGCAAAATTCTCGGAACCGTTTTCGAGAAAAATACGATTTTCGAAGTTCATTTTTTAAAATTTGTGTGGAAGGTACCGTTAGCTTTAGATAAAACAAATATTTTTGTCTCAAATCTTGTAGATTATGTTAAGAAACTTTTATTTATCAAGCTTGAAAAAAATCGAGCATGGGGTTTTCGAAATATTGAGTTTCCAAAAAAAAATTTTGAATTTTTTTTTTTAAATCCAAAAAATAAAAAATTGAAAATTTGAATATGTAATAATATTCAAACTTTGAAGGAGCTTTGGCATACAAAAATGATTTAAATCGGCTGTACCGTTTTCGAGAAAATCAAAAACAAAAAAAATGGACCCAGGGGTGCTACCAAAAATAACAATTTTTTGTAAATTTTTTTTCAACCATTAGCTAGTTTTAACCAAATGAAATTTTTCAATTTTTTTTTTAAATTCTGTGGGACAGTTTTTGAGAAAAAAAAATATTTATAAAATTTCGAAAAAAATCGTATGGCAGGTACCGTTTATTTTATTTCTATTTCTATAATCAAAATTTACAATATATGTGTTTCTAATATTATATAAGTAACAGTTCATTCATATTATTCTTCAAAATAATTAAATATATTAGTATTAAGGAAATGCTTAGCAAAAATGTATCTTCATAAGTATGACATCTTGAAATGAATCTTCAGACATGAACTAAATATTTTCGATTTATTAATTTAATATGTATGTAAATTGTACACACTCTGTGACAGAATTTTATTATATTATTTTTGGTCTTAAAAAAAACAGAAAAAAACGTCCGGGGGGACAAACTTAAAACCCATATCTACCAAGTTTGAAAAAAATCGGCCGAGCCGAGACAGAATTGCGAGACCCACTTTTTTGGTCTTCGCTAACATCGTAATGTCAACTTTGATCAAAATCTCGAACAGATTTGTAGATTTGTATCCCCATGGACTGCTGGACTGTAATCAATAAATCTATTTTATGATTTTTGTTCAGGTTACTAATTTATAACTGCAAAAATATGACAGTGAATTTCCCTGACATCTCGTTTTATTGTGATTCACGTTGTAAATCAGCCACAAGAGTATGTATAGTTAAAACCAAAAATTTATTTTCTGTCACTTTCATATTTTTGCAGTTATAAATTAGTAACCTGAACAAAAATCATATAAAAGATTTATTGATTACAGTCCAGCAGTCCATGGGGATACAAATCGACTCTTGCCTCACAAAAGGTGGTGTAGTCGTTATTGTCCAAACACTGGTTCAAGGTAAAAGTTTTTTGACAGCGTGTTTGAAAATTTGGGAGTTACAATTTGTAATTTGATTGGAATAAAGGAATATAAGGAACAATCCGAAAATCTAGCTGAACACGACAGCTGGCGTCAACATGATCTGATTAAGTTTTTTTGATTAAAAAAAAAACCTGCCTGGCAATCACGTTTTTCTCATTTTTGTGGCTATAAAGCGCCTACAAATAAAATTATATTCTCATTGAATCACTCGGATGTTTACAAAATGTGAACCTGATTAGCTTACATATGTTCAGCAATAGAAAAAGCACAAGACGGACTGAGAATCTAACTCAAAGAATTTAAAGTATTGAAATTCTGAAAATAAAAATACGCCGTATTTGTTTTGCTTGGAACAATTTAACAAGTAGGCATCTTGCGATTTTAAATCGACCTTTCATATCAAATAAATTGTGTGTTTATCGTAGCCGTGTGAAACATGGGGGCTTGTAATCGAATTGTATAGGAATAATCAAATCAAAAATAGCTTTGCTTTTCATCAAATTGCGCGAATTGTTTACACGAATAATTGTGAGTGTAGGAGGACTGCGAGATTTCAAGAGTATTTTCTCGAATCTCAAATCAAGCGATAAAAGACATTCAAAAGGTGCTAGATTAGTACATGCATACATACATATGTAGGTACAAATTGATGTTTGTAAGAGTTTTTGCGATTCATACAGGGTGCGGCAGAGAAACGGATCGTATTTTAAACGACTCTAGCGCCATCTGTTGTTAAGTTAGGAAAACGATTTTGGTTTCATTAAAAAGAGGAAGAAAGCCGAATTTTTTTCATGTATTTATTTATTTTATAATAAATCATCATGGCTGAGTGGTCGATGGATAAACGCGCGTTTGCTGTTGAGCAATTTTTTTGTTATAATGACTCATACGTTTCGGTAGTACGCGAGTTTCGAAAACGTTACGGCTTGTCCGGTAAAGAGCCTATTTTTACTGAAAAAACTCCTCGAATTATTCACGAAAAACCCTATCACTCGCCTAAAGTGACTGTATGGATGGGAGTTGCGGCATGGGGCGTGATTGGTCCGTACTTCTTCAACGAAACGGTTAACGGCGAGCGTTACCGACAGCTCCTAAACGAGTTTGTGCGACCCGAACTGGCGAGGAGAAGGAAGTTATCGCGCACATGGTTTCAACAGGACGGTGCTACTTGCCATACAGCGAATGAAACGATGGTTTGTTTACGGAGACTGTTTGGTAACCGCATAATTTCCAGAAACAGCGAAATCGCCTGGCCGTCGCGCTCGCCAGATCTTTCGGCGTGCGATTATTTTCTTTGGGGATATTTGAAGGCAAAGGTGTATGAAACGAAGCCACACGACCTTGAAGAGTTGAAAACTGAAATTAAACGACATTCTGCGGCAATTCCGGTGACGATGTTAAAAAATGTGTACGATAATTTCGTTTCGCGTCTACGCAATTGTATCGAAAATAAGGGGTGTCATTTGAATGACGTTATTTTTAAAACTGGTAAACTATCAAAATAAATAAATACATGAAAAAAATTCGGCTTTCTTCCTCTTTTAATGAAACCAAAATCGTTTTCCTAACTTAACAACAGATGGCGCTAGAATCGTTTAAAATACGATCCGTTTCTCTGCCGCACCCTGTAGTACCTACTTAAATCAAATATCAAAGGAATTAACATGTAGATACTAATAATAAACACGTGTAAGTTTATGTATGTCCATTAATATTATTTTGCCATATCCAAAATGTTCAAGTTCTTTAAGAGATATTTCTAGGATTGAGTGCATTGCAATTTATTACAAGATTTTTTTTTTAAGATAAGAATGATTTTTTTTAGGTAATCATGATTACAAAATGTTTGCTTATTAATACAAACTTATAAAGGAATGATCTTGTCTGTCAGCTCAGATGACAAGTAAAATAATAATTTTAAAACCTTATCAGCTATATTAATAAAAAAAAACGCTTATTTCACCTTTATTCCACGCTCTTACTAAACTATGGAACAGGAGTTAAGTCCCAACTTATACTTTTACATTAAAAAATAGAAACTGATCTCGGAATAGTAAAGTGACGTTTATCAAAAATCTACTACAATGATTAAGCATTCTCTTCTTTCAATACTACATAAATATCTACCCAATTTAGTTGTCTGTAACTTACTTGTGGTTTGTTTTCAAATACAGTAAAACCCGCTTAAGAGAAAAACCCGCTTATCTGAAACACTTTTTTCATCCCCAAGTATTTTCCGACCAATTTCTCTTAAAACACTCCGCTTAAGTGAAACTCGCTTAAGAGAAAAACCCGGATAACTGAAACATATTTTCAGTTAATTTTTAATATTTTTCATTAAAAAAAACTCTCAATATTGTTTCTAGAATTAAATCTCCGCTTAATGCAATTTTTAAATCCGCTTAAGTGAAATTTTTTTTTCACTTATCGGAACTCCGCTTGAGTGAAATTATTTTTCACTTAAGCGGGGTTCGGATAAGTGAAAAACCCGCTTAAGTGAAAGAAAGACTGCGACATTTTGCCGTTTCTCTTAAGCGGGTTTTACTGTAAAAGAAAGTAATGAACAATATCACAAAACCAACGTAAAAGTGAAAATAACAAAGCATGTTTTTTTTTTACTTGCGACTTATAGCTACTATTATGCATGCATTCGTAAAAAACTTGAACTCGAGATTTTGATCAAAGTTGACATTACGATGAATGATAGCGAAGACGAATAAAAGTGGGTCTCGCAATCCTGTCTGTCTGTCTGTTCAACTACAGCCTAACAGCTCGCGTACACCTAATCCGTCATCGGCCGAAGCATTTTCGGGCGTTATCAGCCGAACTCGGCCGATCGAACCAAACGCATAGAAAGGAAAGAAAGCGCGCAAACCACTGAGAGTGACATCGTCCGATGACTCCCGATAATAAGCGATCAACCGGCATATCCCAACATGTGGTATTGATTTTTAAAAAAAATAAACGTGAAATTGTTTTTTTTTTCAAAAAACCCAAAAACAAATGTTTTCGAATATTTTTATATACAATATTATTTTAAACTTAAGGGACTCCTGCTGAAAATTTTTGGTTAAAATCATTAGAGCCGTTGATGACAAATTCGAAAATACAAAAAACCGTTCTGTGACAGCTACCGTTAATAACATTTTGCCCCAAAATTTTTGTTCATCAAAATGTAGTTTATGTCCATAATATCACAACTATTTTGTTTTATCAAAATCGTTAGAGCAGTTTTCCAGATAAAAACGATTATGCATTACGGATGTATGGGGGGTACCGTTAGTTTAAGAGCTAAAAAAAAATTTCAATTCACTACCAAGGTTGAAGAAAATATCTTCAGTGGCTTAGGCTTTAGATCGAGGTACAGACATACAGAAAAACAGAGATACAGACGGAATTGTCTCTTCGCTATCATCGTAATGTCAACTTCGATCAAAATCTCGAGTTCGATTTTTTTTCCAAATGCAGAACATGCCCTATAATACCAACAATCGTAAGTAAAATTAAAATATGGATACTGGAAAAATTAATTAATTCCATTTATAACAGGGCACCTCTCTGAGACATTGCTAAACGACTATAGGCCGAAATTTTATGGGAGATGGAACTGACTGTTGCAGACATTAAGAAAAAATTTTGCATTGAAAAAAATTATTATTTTCATATCCAATGTTCACAGTCAGACACCAGATCGGCCACGTCCGAGAACGGAAGGAGTGTATGCAGACGAACGTCCGAATAGCTCCGACCCGACATCGGCCGATGATTCGGTTTTAGTGTACGCGAACTGTAAGCGACTCGGCCGATTTTCGTCAAGTACACATCGTTTTTAAATTTTTCCCTCCACAAGCTTTTTTTTCTTTTTTTTTAAGATCAAAAATATTTTTTTTTCGAAATTTTATAAATATTTTTTTTTCTCAAAAACTATCCCACAGATTAAAAAAAAAAATCAAAAAAAAATATATATAAAAAATTTCATTTAGTTAAGGCTAGGTAATGATTGAAAACATTTTTCCAAAAAAATTAACCCATTCATCTTTTGTTTTTGATTTTCGCAAAAACGGTACAACCGATTTGGATCTTTTTTTTTATGCTAAAGCTCCTCAAAAGCTTAAATATTCAAATTTTCAATTTTTTTTTCTTGCACTAAATTTTATTTTTTTTTCAAAAGTCAATATTTCGAAAAAGTCATGCTCGATTTTTTAAAACTTTATAAATAAAAGAATCTTAATATAATCTACAAGATGTGAGAAAAAAGATTTATTTTAACATAAAAATAACCCACCATACAAATGTTAAAAATTGGTTTTCGAAAAACGAATTGTTTTCGAAAACGGCTTTGAGAATTTCGATAACATTTTTACTTGCGACTTCTAGGTACTATAAGGCAAGTTATGCATTCGTAAAAAAACCGAACTCGAGATTTTGATCAAAGTTGACATTACGATGATAGCGAAGACCAAAAAAGTGGGTCTCGCAATTCTGTCTGTATGTCTGTCTGTCGGTTCGACTACAACTACAGCCTAAACGGCTCGGCCGATTTTCTTCAAACTTGGTAGGTATGGGTTTTAATTTTTTCCCCGCACACATTTTTTTCTTTTTTTTTTTTAAGACCAAAAATAACGGTACCTGCCATATGATTTTTTTTTCGAAATTTTATAAATATTTTTTTTTCTCAAAAACTGTGGAACAGATTTTTTTTTTTTTAAAATTGAAAAATTTGATTTAGTTAAGTCTAGGTAATGGTTAAAAAAAATTTTCAAAAAATTGTTATTTTTGATACCCCCCCTGGGTTCATTTTTTTTGTTTTTGATTTTCTCGAAAACGGTACAGGCGTTTTAAATCATTTTGTTTGTGCTAAGGCTCCTCCAAAGTTTAAATATTTTAACATATTCAAATTTTCAATTTTTTATTTTTTGGATTTTTAAAAAAATTTTCAAAATTTTTTTTTGGAAACTCAATATTTCGAAAACCCCATGCTTGATTTTTTTCAAACTTGACAAATGAAAGTTTTTTAACATAATCTACAAAATTTGAGAAAAAAAATTTTGTTTTATCTAAAATTAACGGTACTTTCCATACAAAAGTTAAAAAATGGTTTTCGAAAATCGTATTTTTCTCGAAAATGGTTCCGAGAATTTTGCTAAAATTTCTTTTCTTTTGATTAATTTTTACGATCTATAATTTAGTAAAAAAAAATTTGAAATGTAGATATTACTGACTGTACGTACCATACAACGTTTTTTTCGAATTTTGAATTTCTCATTATCGGCATAACGGATTTTAATGAAATTTTTTACAAAGAAGCTCCTAAAAAGTTTAAAAAACATTGCATTTCAAAACTTAAAAAAAAAATATTTTTTCAATTTTTGGAAAAAAAAGTCATTTTTTTTTTTTTGGAAAATTGAATATCTCGAGAACGGCTTAATATTTTTTTGGAAATTTAACTCTCATTCTTACAATAACAAAAACTTAAAGTTGGCGTACCAATGTTTGTTTTTTAATGTTTTAAAAATTTTGTGCATAAAAGCTTATTTTTTTAAGGAACCACTACAATGACTTATAATTTGTGTTCTTGCATAAATTCATATTTACATAGCATTCTGTTTTTATCTCTTACTACTAAAAGAATTTAAAAAATTAATTTTATCCTTATGAACAGTTTTCTTTAATAAGATTCTTTTTCTGTAAGATTCTATATCTCAAAAACGGCTCAACATTTTTTTTTTGTGAAATTTATTTTTTATTCGTACAATAATAAAAACTTCAAGTTGGCGTACCAAATTTTTTTCTTAAAAATGTTTTATAAATTTTGTATATAAATGCATATCTTTTATTTGAATAAACAACTACAACGACTTCTAATTTTTGTTCTTGCATAAACTAATATTTTCTTGAATCACATGACATCCTGTTTTAAGCTCCAACTACTAAATGAGTTGTTTTATGAATTTAAAAAATTAATTTTATGCTTATGAACAGTTTTTCTCTGATAACATTCATTTTTGAAATTCTTAGTCTTTTACATACATAAGAGCAAGTTCGTGCGACCCAGTCGTGCATTTTATTTAATATTGCAATAAAAAACAAGTTTGACAATTTCATTTCTTATTTTTTCGCCAAACCACTTTCTTCTGTGGTTTATTTTATTCAAAACTAGTAAACGTCACTGAGCAGATATTTTGTTTTAAATGAAAAATTTCGCACTTAATCCAGGTAAACTGCCATTATACGAGTACCACTTGTATTGATTTGGTTGTATAATATGCTTAAGAGATTTCTTGAAATGTTGTAAATAAACACATGGATGTTTTTAAATTGTATGGATCGTATAAAGTTAGCGGGAGGCAAAAATTAAAAATTCTTGGGGCCAAAACCTTAACTTTTGTACTTTTTACTCTTGTATTGTTTTTGAATAAGAGACCGATTTGATTTCAGATCTTTTAGATATATAACTGAGCTTAAAAAAAGTTTGTAATCCAAAACAATTTTTTTTCACAATACTCTTTTAAATTTTGTAGGAGTTTCTAGACAAAAAAATTGATCAAAATAAGTTTTATGTTTTTTTTTCAAAATACTCGTAGTTTCGTTTAATTACTACTTTTGGAATTGTTTTCAACTATAGGCTAGCTTTTACTAAAATGATTTTTCTGATTTCTTTTTATAAACATCTGTTGAACAGAAATATGAATCTATGTAGTTATTTTTAGTCTTAAGAAAAAGAGAAAAACCTGTCAGCGGGATAATCAACACATGCTAGCTGTTAAGTTTACAAAAGCATCTTTTGGGCTATAGTCGAATAGACAGACAGGCGAACAGAATTGTGGAGCCTACTTTAATCGATTTTGATTTCTTTTTGGCTCTATATCTAATGGCTTTCTTGTAGAATGCATTGAGAGACTCCCAACAATTTTTAGACTATTTTTTGGCAAGTTAAGATCAATGCAATAACAATACATTTAAAGCCTTGTGTCAGTTTAACCCATGCTTAAATATGGCGGACTTATAACAAAAGAAAGCAGGATTACGAGTCAACTTCAGATGAAAATTTGTATTGAGCATACTCACTATGTTTGCGGAATAAATTGATATCGATAAAAGTTGAAAAAGTAGAACATATTGTCAGTAATTTATTGGAAAATCAGTACCCATTTATTGTAGGTGATTTTAATTTAGGAAATGTTACATGGAATTATTCAAATGAAGATAAATGTCTTATTCCTTATAATATGAAAAAAGATTATGAGTATAATTTTATTGATTCAATGTTTTCTTTAGATATGTTTAAAGTAAATCATATTCACAATTCTTCAAATATGTAGATTGTTAGACCTGATTTTTTTAAATAATATAAATATTGAAATTATTCAAGCTCAATTTCGATTGCTTAAGAATTCAGTTCATCATGTTGCAATATGCTCAATCCTAAAATTTGAAAATTGTGTTAAGAACTCGTTACTTTTATTAAATGATGAACTTTTTGATTTTAACAACGGAGATTTCATCGAACTCAATAATTTCATTGCATCTACTGACTGGACGCTTGCTCTTGCCAATTCGTCTTTACAAGGTGCGTATAAAAAATTTGTGGACACTTTTTCGATAGGCTTAAATCATTATATTCCGAAACGAAAGTCTTGTAAATCATTTAAAACTCCTTGGTCTAATAAACGTTTGGTTAATTTAAGAAATGTAAAAAATAAAGCTTTTAAACAGCTTTTTTGCCAGTTTCGAAAGGAATATGATTTTCTAAATAAATATTTACACCAACAATACGTGCTAAACATTCAAACCCGCATTTCTTGTGATCCAAAGGCATTTTGGACTTTTTTGAATAGTAAAAAACGATCTACTTTTCTTCAAGAAAATATGGAGTGTAATGGCCAAACATCAAATGATTTACAAAGTTCGTGTGAACTTTTTTCTCAATTTTTTAAATCTGTTTATGTTGACCATACTGCACTAAATATTAATCAAGCAGAAAGCTCTACCATCGGCAATGCTTGCATTTCAATGCTGAATCTTTTCGAAAGTGATATATTAAATGGTATCTCAAAACTTAAGTCCAGCGTAAATCCTGGCCCTGATGGAATTCCATCTTATGTTTTAAAACAATGTCAGTTCTCATTATCTTTGCCGCTTCTGATAATAATCTTTAATAAATCCCTTTCTACTGGTCAGTTTTTGAATCGATGGAAATTCTTTTATGTAAGTCCAATCTATAAATCAGGAGCAAAGAACTTGGTAGTTAACTATCGAGCAATCCCTAAAATATCTGCAATCCCTATTATTTGAGCTTATATGTAGTTAAAGATCATCTCCTTATAGTCAAAGATCATCTACTGGTCGTACAACTTGGTATCACGACTGGGTCGTACGGCTGGGTCGTACAACTGGTTCGTACGGCTGGGTCGTACGACTGGGCCGTACGACTGGGTCACACGACTGGGTCGCACGACTGTTCTATGACAGGTATGATGGAACACAAACAGTTATCACCAGAAATCTTGCGGAGTCATGGAAAATGCGAAAAACTGCCACAAATGTATATCAACTTCTTCTTCTTCTTCCTTGTTTCGGCGCTGTTATGATCTCGATGTCGAGGGGATCATAACTCTCCCACGTATCTGCTTCACACTAGTGATCCGCCTGTGGGGTTCGCCGGGTTGACCTCAGAAATCGGCGGCAAGCCTCCCGGTTTTGTATTGTTCCATTTCTGAGTCCAACTGAATGCTGGTGTTTTTGCATTTGTTTGTACCAGGAGTGTTTAGGCCTGCCTTTCTTTTTATTCCGAATTGGAACGTTGTATGATATTGCCTTTTTGACGGAGTTCTCAGGATCTCTCCTTTGAACATGGCAATACCAACTGAGTCGGTCGTGTTCAATTTTTTGGGAAATGGTATTCTTAACATGAAGGCTTCCTCGGATCTTCGTACTTCTAATTCAATCAAGCTTTGTAACTCCTGCTGTCATACGAAGCATCTTCATCTCAGCTGCCGTTAGCTTACTCTCATACTTTTTGTACATTGTCCAACATTGTGAACCGTATGTGAGTGCTGGACGCACAACTGAAGTGTAGAGCTTTCCTTTCAGCTTAGGGGGCATTTTTCGGTCACAGAAGATAGCAGAATTTTCCCGCCACTTCATCCACCCTACGCTTACGCGATGATTGATATCGTCATCACAAGTAGCTTCGTTATTTATCATAGACCCCAGATATTTAAACTTTTCACACTTGGGAAGCACTACTCCATTCAAATAAATGTCTGGAATAGGCCTGTGTGGATCAGAAAATGGGCAGCATAGGTATTCTGTCTTTTTCGCGCTTATGCGGTACCCACTTCCTTCTAGAACATCCACCCATACGTCAAGTGCTCGTTGTAGGGATATCGGGTCTTCACTTATGATGGCACCATCGTCAGCAAAGAAACAAATGTATATCAACATTGACGGATATCATCTTTTCCACTTAATAGCAGAAAAAAATTGGAAAGGTCCAAATAAAGATTTCCAAACTTTCAAATCAAATATTCATCGACACCCCCTTTTTCTCCCTCCTTAATTTCATCGCTAGAGTTGTGGTTAACATTATAAGGGTCTCATAAGCAAACAAATGGAATATAAGTGGAATTAAACCATTAAAATAAAAAGTAAGCAGCTTATATTTGATCAACATACTCGTACAACTCAATTCAAGTTGATCTTTTTTTTGTCCGGTGTATAACTTTGAATTTTAACTCCAAATAATAAATTGTGATATAAAATTAGCTTGATAAAGGAAATTCATCTACCAATCTTAAAGTGATTAAGTGCTTGATCGCTAATTATCGGTGATCGTTAAGGGGGACATTTATGTTCCTTCATTTTTTTGTTTATGTGTGTGTGTGTCGTAAGACTAGGTCGCACGACTGAGTCGTACAACTGGGTCGTACGACTGTGCGTGTGTGTGTGTGTGTCGTAAGACTAGGTCACACGACTGAGTCTTACGACTGGGTCGTACAACTGGGTCAGACTGAATCGTACAACTTGGTAGCACGACTGAGTCGTACAACTGGGTCGTACGACCCAGATAATTTGTTAGAACAAAATAATTAATTATTTTTTTTTTCAGTTCAACTCATTGTTCTTTTCAATTACAATTTTTTGCAACAATATAGAATGCTATATTTTAAGAAATGTAGCATACCCAGTCCAAAATCGTAAAAAATGTAGCTACGTTCTTGTGTCACTAGGGCGACACAGTCGTGGTACCAAGTTGTACGACCCAGTTGTACGACTCAGTTGTACGACCGGTCGTAAGGCTAGGAAAAAATTGTACCTCTTAGTGAAGTAGCTTAGTAGTTACCACTTGCCGTATCAACATTTTTTTCAAAATAATTCGAAGCAAACAAACGTAAACTGGGTCGTAGGACTGGGCCGTACGACTGGGTCACACGACTGGGTCGCACGACTGTTCTATGACAGGACCTGTATAGTATAATTGTAGGTATTATATATATGGAATTTTCGGCGGCCCCAGAAATATTTTAAACTCCGTTCAATTATTTAATCTGAATTTTTTTATGAAATTAAATCTGGGGCCTATTTCACAAATCATACATTACATACAATGTATGATTTTGACAGGTTTGATGTATCATTTCTGTTTCACAGAATTGTTGTATGACCACTGTCATACAACATTGTAATCGACTGGAATATTTCCAATGAGATTCTGTAATTTGATGTAATGTATGATAATCAATTTATTGTAATGATGTATGTAATGTATGTGATGTATGATCTGTGAAACAGGCCCCTGATTGATATCTACCTGTCCAAACAACATTATTAGGGTGACCTTATATTTTTTTTGCTCAAAAAATCCTTCAAAGCGTCTGATTCTAAGTCCCTTTAGGTGTCCCCTTTGCGTTTTCGCAAAGAAAAGTTATTGCCGTTCTATTATTACATGTCTCATACTAAGATGAATCCCACCGAAGTTACGCCAAATAATATGTCCTTGCTACGAAATAGAAAAATATTTTTTAGTACCTACATACATATGTAATTGATCTTATTACAAAAAAAAAACCGTACTTAAACTTTGTCCCCCGCATTTCTTATCAGTCCCCTGGAATATTGAAACAGTCTTTAATATCAATAACTAGGATATCAATCGAATTTCCAGCGCTAGTAATTTGAAGCAGGGTTGCGAATTATTGAATTATAAAAACCATAAATCATGAGTCTGTAGATGATTTGTGAATTAAAAAAAATTAATTCATAACTAAGTGACTTATGATTTAAAAAAAAATTAATTTATAAGCTACTAAGTGACTTATGAATTGAAAAAAAAATTAATTCATAACTACTAAGTGACTTATGAATTAAAAAAAAATGTTTTGCTCAAACACTATGAAAACACTCAGTCCCTTGGATTAAGTCCCCTGACTATTGAATGAACAAATAATATTCTATCCAGAGAGGCCTGAGAAATGTTCAGTTATGTATATTGAACTCCAAACTTCATTGCAAATTTTTTCTAAAAATAATATAATTTATTTTAAATTGATTCTAAATAGAAAAAAATATTTAACTATTCTTTTATATCGTCATATTTATCGATCAGAAAAAAATAATTGGAAGACCGAGCAAAGTAAAGGGCAACAGTGCTGAAGAACAAAAGAGAATAAAGGAAATAATATAAATATGTTAGATATTCAACACTAAATTTACAAAACCCAGAACTTTTAGCTAACATGTCATCAACCTTAAAAATCAAATTTAAAAATTCAAAAGTCGACGAGAAGGTACATACAACAGGTACTTCTGTCTAAACTTACTTACTTACTTACTTAAGGTGGCGCTACAGTCTGGGTGGACCAGGGCCTCAACTAACAAGCTCCTCCAGCTAGCTATCTGTATCTAGTTTCGCACATCAAGTTGGTTGAGGTCCTCTCCTGCTTGCGTGCACCACCTGAGTCACGGTCTTCCTCTACTGCGCCGTCCCTTTGGGTTGGATTCGAAGACTTTCCGGGCCAGACCATTCGGGTCCATTCGCTCTACATGACCTAGCCATTTCAGTCCTTGGACTTTGATTCGTTTGACTTTGTCAGTTTCAGTTTTAGTTCATGGTTATGGCTGAGTTCGTAATTGCAAAACTGCCGCAGTCCTGCAAAACTTGCGTTCATAATTGTAAACAAACAGCATCATCTCTGCATGAGCACGGCAACATTTGTGTTCATAAAAGTAAACTTAAAGTCAACATGCGGTCAATTTGGCATGTGTTTTTTTTTTTATGTTGCTGAATTTGCAGGAAAATGGCAGAGGATCTAATGTAAGTAATTTTTTTTGAAATTAATTTATAATCGTACAAATATTGATTTGTACATCTTTGATAAGAAATTAATAACTATCCATCCACAGGATTGAACACGAGGCCAAAGTCTGGTCCGATGCTGATATCGAACTATTTTGGCAATTATGAACTCATTTTTAACAAAGTATGATGACTACACACATGCTGTTGTAATTGTGTTCATAAATGTATTCGAAGCATGTTTTAGGCAGAGCAGGGGCAACAAACATTGCAATTATACGAACTCAGCCTATATCTTCTCCTCCACTCGCCGCCTATGCAGACGGGACTAAAGATCTCACGAAGAATTTTCCTCTCGAAACATCCTAAGGTGCTCTCATCTACTTTCGATAAAGTCCATGTCTTTGCACTATAGACAAGGACTTTGCAACTCAATAGCCTTGTCCAAAGAAGCAGCGAATGAGAAGGGTTATTCTTTACGTTTGATTTCAGCGGTGGAGTTGTTTTCTGAATTTATTGCGGTGCCTGGATACCTATATGAAGTTCTAAACTACCTCAAAGTTATAGCTATCTGCAATGAAATTCTATCCAAGACGTCCGTTGGTGTTGTGGGTCCATTCTTGATGACAGCATATAGTTGGTCTTGCCCTCATTTACCGCTAAACCCACTTCTTCGCTTCCGTCTCAATGCTCAAAAATGCGCCACTGACATCACGCTTTGTTCTTCTAATAATGTCCATGTCGTCGGCGTATCCGAGTAATTGGACGGACTTTTGAAAGATTATGCGTCTTGTGTTGATGCGTGATGTTGAAGAAGTCATACGACGGAGCATCGCCTTACCTAAAACCTTTTTTGACATCAAATGCATCAGTGAAATCTTTTCAGACCTTGATGGAGCAGTGTGCGTGCTCAATCCAGCTCCAGCGGCTTTGTTGGACTTGAGCTTCGATATATCTATCTTCACTTCGCCCAGGTCGGGTAGGCGGTATTATTGGTCTGCGTCGCCTAAGTCGAATGCTACCGTCTTTATAGCATCGGAAATTTCTTCTTAATCGCCGTTATAAAGTTTGAAGAAATGGTCTTTCCATATTATCAGCATGGAATGCGGTTCTACTACGATGTTCCCTTGATTATCCATGTACGCTTCGTCTTGGGGATTGTATCCTTGTGATGTTTTTTTTTTACCTTTTTGTTAGACTTCAGAACCTCATACCTGCTATGGCATCCCTCTATTTCCTCGATCAAGCGCTTCTCATACTTCTTCTTTTTCTTTCTGAGATGCCGGTGTTCTTATCTAATCTGCGGTTTGGTATATAGTGAGGCTCTGGAAATTATTGGATTCAGTGCATAATCTGAAATCTATGAGCACAAGAAAATGGTATCAAAGGTAATCGAAAAGACTTTTATTTATATATTTAATATTTAGTTTTCTTAAGGAAAAGTCCCTAATCAACTGTTTTTGTATAGCTTCATTTTTTCATTCGTTAAAAAAATATCAGAGCACTGTTTTTGTTAAAATAAAGTTTTAATAATTTATTTATTTATCAAGCTACAAATTAACTAATTATTTAGCTTTGAGATTGAAGAGTTCGAAATAATTTTTTTTAATAATATTTTGATACATTAAAATCGGGAGCGTAACGGAATCCCGCTTTTTATATTCCCGTTTTTTTTTTTTTAATGCCGGAAAAAAGTCTTAAAATACCGTCCTCTATAATACCGTTCTTTTAAAATACCACTTTTCAAAATCCCGTTTATTCAAAATCCCGTTCTATTATAATCCCGCTTTTTAAAATCCCGTCTTATACCGCTTATCCCGTTTTAGCTTATGTTGGTTATTTTCCAGGTTCTTTAAATGCTAAAGAAACTTTGCATACACCCACCCTCGCACCTACCACAAATCCTATAGTGTGGCCAAGCAGGAGGGTTGCAGAGGGGCCGCATGCCCCCTTACATACCTCACTGTTTAAACGTCGTAATAAGAAACGGGACTATTAGAGACGGGATTTTAAAAAGCGGGATTATAAAAAGCTGGATTTTAAAAAAGCGGAATTATAAGAAACAGGATTATGAAAAGCGGGATATCGTACCCAACCAATTAAAATCAATGGTGCAACATTTTAAACTGCTAAGCATTAAGGTATCAGTATGATACTACTTAACAATTTGCTAAGTTTAAAGTAGTTTACTAACTCATTCTTAATTTTAAACATTTTCTAACTAGTATCGTACTAAAGCAATTTTTTTAATCAATTGCTTCTGAGCACACGTAAAACAAGGACAGTTCGTGCAAAAAACTTAGTATACAGAACTTTTGTGGCGTTTGTAAATAGCACAATACTAAAAAAATAAAATAGATATTCCATGATTTTAACTTTAATAAAAGGGTAGAGAAAGTATGACGCTATATTTGATTAAAATTTGGAAAATCGTCGTTTTAACCTATAGTTTCATACTAAAACAGCTTTAATATCGTACTAATTCAACTAAAATTTTGCGCCAATAACATTAACATATTTATCAAAAGCTGTACATACAGCAAACAAAGATTCATGATTTCCATAATTTTTTTTATTAAATCTCTGACTTAAAAAAATTAATAGATCTTAAGTATCGGTAGCAAATATTTAGGAAAAGTTGTGATAACAGATCTCCAGAAACAATTGCTTTAATTAAAACATCGTTAATAAATTATATTTAAGACAATGTTCTTCGATGAATCGGTGATGGCAGATTAATTGAGGCAAAACGCTGGTTGTATTGTGGTAGTTGTGTGTCGATATTCCACGGTAGATATGGGTCTCGAAATTCTTTTGAAAACCGGCAAACAAACCTTTACACGCATTTTGCGTTGTTAATAATATAATCGATAGTTTATTGAAATCTAGTTTTTAGTCCATTATGACGTAAAAATCACAAAAATTATTAAACCTTTCGAGCTTCACACGAAATATACGTGTTGGAAAAAGGAGCAGGTTTACGAGAAAAAGACTTGCACTTGCGCTTTGATACATTCACTTCTACAAAGGAAACACAGTTTAAATCCTTTTGCAATTATTCATAATCATAATCATCGTTATTTTTATGAGACAAGCACAACTTAATGTCATCGGCGAATAAAACATGATCTGAATATTCGGTTGCATTATGAAGTCATTAATATATAATAAAAATAGAAAACGGCCCAAATGACTTCCTTCAGGAACTCCAGAATGAACAAGTTTCATTTTTGATTTTTTGTTTTTAACCATGATATACAGGGTGTCCCACAGTCACCGCCCCAAATGAAACCAACCGATTTCTGAGGTCATTTTAAGTAAACTTAAGAGGTAATTTTCTTGTTTTCGCCCCGTTTTTGAGTTATAACGGTTTTTATGATTTTTGCTGTCTTTTCCCTTAACTGGCTTTGTCTTTTTTCGTAAGATTTTTCTTATAACCAATCAAGAATTTATTACAGTTTTAGTTTGTCCCAAAACTTTTTTTCTGCGGACAATCGTAATTCTGCAATTTTGCATCGAACCCAATTTTGTTCCTTTTTTAAGTTTTTTACTTTGATATCATTTTATTCAAAAAATCACGTTAATGAGTATTAATTTATTATTAAAGCCCGGTTTATTTTCTTAAAAAAAATATTTTTTTTCCTGAAAAAGAATACTAAGTGTAATTAACAAAAAATAAACAAACTGAGTGAATTAAAAAAAAAAAAAATAGTTTTAAATTGGACTGGGAAAAACGATTCGGTCAACGGTGGGCGTTACAGAGCCATGTTAGCGGATATTTTTTTTTTTACTGACATTGATGGCGTGCCTTGACACACAACCCATGCCATAATCGATCTTTTGCGCAACAAATTCCCAAATCATGTTATCAGCCGTATTGGCGATGTCAATTGGCCGCTTCGGGGCAGTGATTTGAAACCTTTGGACTTTTTTTGTGGAGAACCGTTAAGGACCGATGTTATGCCAACAATCTGGAAACGATTCAAGATCTTATGGGCAATATTATCCAAGTAATCCTTGAGCTACAGCCCGAAACCATCAACAAGGTCTTGGAAAATTGGAGTGACAGAACGCGCTACTGCGAAGCTAACCGAGGAAGCCACTTGAACGAAGTTGTGTGCCATAATTAATGGGAATGTTTGCTCTTACTAATAAAGCCATCATAATGTATTTGTGATATTCCCTGTGCAGGGACGGGTTAGAATATTCCTGCAGCGCCTCCCCGCTTGTCGTAAAAGGCGACTAAAGGAGTAAATACATCTAGGCCACAAACAGCAAGGTGAACCTAGCGACACGTAACACCTATAAACTTTCCCAAAAGTGTGCATGCCAGTCCCTGGGTTGGCACGACTGGAGATCACCGGTGCCGTAAAAGAGAGATCAAATACAAAACTGGAGCATGCACACGTCGATACTCGATAATTTTGTGAATTCAAGCATTATGGAAATACTCGTTAGAAATGACACTACCCCGCCAGGCACTACCATTGTTACACATGGTACTGATCCTGGACCGAGCAGCAATGCTCGGGTCAGAGCTAGACGGATTCCGGGGGCTAGCACAGTAATTCCGCAGATTATACAAAATCTGAGAGTTGCGAGTTGGAACGTTGGCAGTATGACAGGTCGAAGCTTCGAGCTGGAAGAGATGATGAAAAGAAGACGAGTGGACATCTTATGTGTTCAAGAAACAAAATGGCGAAACACGGGAAACAGGGCCCGTTTCTTGGATACGAGGACAAAAAACTATAAGATGTTCTACTATGGAACGGAAATGGGTAAAAACGGAATCGGAATCATCCTTGCAAAACATCTATTAGGCAGCGTATTGACCATTTCGAAATCCAGCGACCGTTTGATGTCCCTTAAATTGGTGATTAAAGGAAAGTTGTAGAATATTGTCACTGCATATGCTCCCCAAATTGGATGTGAGCAGGTGCAAAAAGATGCATTTTGGCTAGACTTTCACAATCTACTTAAGGACATCCCAAAGGAAGAGTTTTTGTTCGTGGGCGGAGATTTGAACGGACATTTCGGGAAGACAAACGAAGACTATGAAGATTGCCATGGAGGCCTCAGATACGGCACCAGGAACCCTCCTGGTGAAGACATCTTGAGCATGTGCAAAACATACGGTCTTATCGTACTAAATACCATGTTCGTCAAACAAAGCTGACACCTGGTCACTTACAGCAGTGGTGGAAATGAAACCCAGATTGATTACCATTTGGTATCTAGTTACATGAAACCCCGGGTAAAAGATTGCAAAGTGATACTAGGAGAAGCCATCGCCCACCAACACCGTCTCCTACTGACAGAATTTTTTATGGAGACAGTGAACGACAACAAACATACAAAAACTTCTGGGAAGATCAAATGGTATAATCTGGATAAGGAAAAAGGCGAAGCTTTTATTTCGAATATGCAAAACGTTCTGTATAACAACACCGATATAGTTCGAAATGAAGAGAGTACAGCACAAAGTATGTGGGATCTCCTACAGAGAACTTGCAAAGAAAAAGCCAAAACACTGTTAGGGGTTTCAAAAGGACACAACCAACAAGGCAAAGAAACATGGTGGTGGAATGATGAAGCTAAATCAGTTATAAGTAAAAAGAAAATGGCTTTCAAGGCTTGGTCGAAGTGCCCCTCTAATGATACAGAGCAAAAGTCACGCCTCGAAATGGAATATAGAAACTGCAAGAAAGAAGCGAAGAAGAAGTGCGCCCAAATTCAAGCAAAGAATACAGAAAACCTGTATCGGGAGCTGGATGAAATTTCTACCCCGACAGCTGGTGCTATTCAAGAGCTACGGCAAAACACGAATAAGGGCGCAACAATCTTCAAAATAGCCGCTCAAAGAAGAAGAAATGCCCAGGAGATTTGTTCGCCAAAGTTCATTAACAATGCTCAAGGCCAACTACTTGTGGAAGACAACGAAATTCTTCACAGGTGGCGACAGTATTGTGACGGACTTCTAAACGAACAATTTCCAAGGCTATACTTTCCAATAGCTTCACCTAACTTAAGCGAAGTATCCGACGTCACAGTCGAAGAAGTTAGTGAGGCGGTAAAATACTCCAAAAAGGGAAAAGCTGTTGGCCCAGACGAAATACCCTCAGAGTTTTGGAAAAAGATAGGAGACATCGGGTTTAGATGGCTCATGATTCTTGTCTCCAAACTTATACGAGGTGATCGCATGCCTAATCAATGGAGGGAAAGTTACCTTCTTCCAATTTATAAAGGAAAGGGTGATACTCGAAGCTGTGATAATTACCGTTCGATTAAGCTGATGTCACACACCATGAAGATCGTTGAGCGAGTCTTGGGTAGCCGACTGCGAAAAATAATTAGGCTATCTGATGACCAGTGCGGGTTTGTCGGGGGTAAGTCAACCACGGATGCAATCCAGAGTAAAAGAATAATTATGGAAAAACATCGGGATTCTTTGGAGGATTTGCATGTCGTATTGGTTGATTTTGAAAAAGCATTTGATCGGCAACCACGAGATCTAATATGGGTGGCCCTCAGGCAACGAGGAGTTCCAGAAACCTATGTGCGGCTAATTATGGACATGTATGATGGAGCAGTTACTAAAGTAAGATGCGCAGCTGGAGTCACCGAAGAATTCGAAATCACAGTAGGTGTACACCAGGGAAGTGTCTTGAGTCCCCTGCTCTTTATTACAGTTCTTGATTACCTGCTTGAAGGCAAAGTGACGGATCCAAAAGTGCATCAGTTATTCTTTGCTGACGATGGAGCCATCATAAGTGAAGACCCGATATGCCTACAACGAGCACTTGACGTATGGGTGGATGTTCTAGAAGGAAGTGGGTACCGCATAAGCGCGAAAAAGACAGAATACCTATGCTCAGTGCCGGATTAAGCCAGCGCGGGGCCTGTAGCAAATTCTATCAAGGGGCCCTTAGACTGTTTTAGGTTAGGTACTTATCAAGTTTATGGTATTAAATAAAACAAAACTTTTCTTGATTTAATTTGGGAAAATTTATAAATAATGCTGTTGATATCGACTTGTCGGAGTAAATCATGTTCAAAATTCATTAAAGGGAGGTGATTAAGACGTTGTTGGCTCAATTCATTTTTAACACGTTTTAATGTTGAGTATGATCGTTCACCACTGCAGTTGGTGATCATGAGAGACAAATAAATGCGCAAAGCAATTTCAACGTTCGGGAAACAAGATTGTAAAAAGTTATTTATCAACAGCTTGTAAACCTGCATTTCCAGAGCCTCAAGATTCCTGCTGTCAATAATACCAGCCACATCAGAATTGAGCATTGAAGCGAACTGCACTAATTCGTTGCTCAGACTGTCCTCCATCTCCATTTTTTGACAAAAATCCAATGTGAACTATATCCTACCAAGATTAAAATTGTACTCATTAAAGTTGGAATATTTTGCCCGTGGCTCAGCTTTGATTCTATATGAAGGTTTTTATAATACAAATTCTATATACTACTGAAATAAATCAGCCAGGTAGAAGACTTCACTATTAATGGACTTGTTGAATTATTGATTCAAAATAGCAAAATATTCCAACGTTAATAATTACAATTTTAATCTTAGTTGGATATAGTTCACATTGGATTTTTGTCAAAAAATCGATGTAAGATGAACTGAATTTAATAAAAATTGCGTATTGACAAGGTCCTCACAGTCAACTGATGAGTCCATGTGCGATCACCCGGACGAAACGCCAATTTTTGTGGACTGGACTAAAGGCCAAAATAGCTATTTTGAATCAGGAAGAGATTTTAGCTCTCGGAATATTCCGAAAATGCCAGCAATTTTATGATAACTGTTCTATTCATACGTTTACCTAAAGCAGTGAGTACGTTATCAATGGTGACAATAAACACCTGCATTTCATACCGTTGTCCAATTTGCGTGCAGTGCGGTGCGGAACATGATTTTTGGTATGACCAGCAGATAGAAAAATAAAATTTTAGTTGATCATTTTGGTGCAAATATTTTCTTCTTAGTAATTGTAACTAAATCTAATATATAAATAATACTTTTTTATGGTCAGAAAACGTTGGTGCGCGGGGCCCCTAAATGCGCGGGGCCCGTAGCATTTGCTACTTTTGCTTCGTGGCTAATCCGGCACTGCCTATGCTGCCCATTTTCTGATCGACACAGGCCTATTCCAGACATTTATTTGAATGGAGTAGTGCTTCCCAAGTGTGAAAAGTTTAAATATCTGGGGTCTATGATAAATAACGAAGCTACTTGTGATGACGATATCAATCATCGCGTAAGCGTAGGGTGGATGAAGTGGCGGGAAAATTCTGCTATCTTCTGTGACCGAAAAATGCCCCCTAAGCTGAAAGGAAAACTCTACACTTCAGTTGTGCGTCCAGCACTCACATACGGTTCACAATGTTGGACAATGTACAAAAAGTATGAGAGTAATCTAACGGCAGCTGAGATGAAGATGCTTCGTATGACAGCAGGAGTTACAAGGCTTGATCGAATTAGAAGTACGAAGATCCGAGGAAGCCTTCATGTTAAGAATACCATTTCCCAAAAAATTGGACACGACCGACTCAGTTGGTATTGCCATGTTCAAAGGAGAGATCCTGAGAACCCCGTCAAAAGAGCAATATCATACAACGTTCCAATTCGGAGTAAAAAGAAAGGTAGGCCAAACAAATGCAAAAACATCAGCATTCAGTTGGCCTCAGAAATGGAACAATACAAAACCGGGAGGCTTGCCGCCGATTTCTGAGGTCAACCCGGCGAACCCCACAGGCGGATCACTAGTGTGAAGCAGATACGTGGGAGAGTTATGATCCCCTCGACATCGAGATCATAACAGCGCCGAAACAAGGAAGAAGAAGAAGAAGAATGTATTTGTGATATACATATACTGTAATATATGTATTTGTACATATATATATTGTTTAGGGTTTTTTTTTTACCCAAACCTAGTATTACAGTGTAATTTGTTCATTTTCTCAAGATCCAGACTTAAGTATTCTTAATCACCCATAACAGTCCTTGGCAGTGTGTTTTTTTGTCATTCATTCCTTTAAGCACACATTCTTTATAAAATAAAATAAAATCTTGCTACACATTTTCTTAGCTTATTTTTTCAACTTCTAAGGGATAATTAAGTGCACTTCGTCCTTGAGAAGCACAATCCCAATAATCTTAAATCGATAACCACTCCGTCTCTATCTTCTTTTCCTTATAGGTACTGCTTGTAAATTTTATCACGTTCATCTCTTGAAAATTTACAATTCAATCATTCTTCTTCATTATCGAAACATTTTTTGTATACAAAATAAGTAATTATCAACAAAGTGCGAACAAATCCTCTTCAAGTTTATCCTTCCTTTAAGGTATACATATATCCAACATCCAACACAATACAGGGCAACGAAATATTTAATACAAAATCACATCAATAGTAATTACATGAAAATCCCCTTTATAGATTTGAATGTTTGTCTCTCGTTGGCTGTTTGGCTGCATGACTTAGTGGTTATCTGACTGGATGACTCTGTACGAAAAGAAAGACGTAAATCCTCAATTGATGGTATTCAACTCCTGCCACTTCAACTACCCTAACTCCATTCATCGTAATAGATAATAAAATTCAATTCAACGCAATACACCATTTATCCATTCACTTCAATTTCCCCCGGCCATTTTGTATAGTGTATTATGTATGTAGGTGAGGTAGTTTTACTCAATTTTCAATCCGTCCCTACATCCCGTTCTTATTCTTGCATCGTCTTTGGTCTGTATGGGTTGGGTATGTCTGACTTTTTAATCAGATTACGTATAGCAGGTGCTATATTTATATGAGCATCAACACTATAAATGTGTTCTTAGCTATCCATAACTCAATTTCACACGATTATTCTCTCTAGTGAACAGTGAGAAATTGACACATTGATCACGTCAAAATCAGAATTGATATGAAGTCCCTCAGATATCGAATAGTCAATCTTATTTATAGGTACATAATGTATACAGAGAAATGTGATTAAAATTCGTTCACAGGAATAGGATGTTTATTCTGAAATGAAAGCAATCAGAACTTTACAAAAATGTATGATTGTTACTGTGATGCTTTTTTATGATATGCCTACGTGTCGTTGGTGTCCAGGATTTATCCCAAAGAAAGCAAAATAACCTGGTAAGAAGATTCCAAACTCTAAATCAATTCAATCTTTGTTTATTTTCGTTTACAGCGTTTACAATTCTTTAGTTGTTTTCTCATTACTTAACTTACAAGGTATTTCGTATAATGAACAATGAATATTCTTACAATAGAATAACATGATACTTCATATACGGATTTATGGTTCAACCATGGCTTCAGCGATATTCCGGCGTAAAAATAGAGGCTTCATTAGAAAGCTTGTCTGTGGTACTCTTTGAAAAAGGGTAGCTACAGAAATAAACATTTGGGATACGGCCCTGCTCCTAGCAAAAGACTAGAAAACAAATCGACATAGGCTAATCCTTCTTCCCGGTATACTTAGGAGAAGTGGAGCGTAGAAATAAACAGGTACAAAGCACCTTCTTGCTTCTAGCACCCGTGCTTTCTTTGTTCGCTTTAGCAAGATTATTGTGGAACTCTTTGAAGAAGCGTAGCCAATAAAAAAATCACTGGGATACAGTCCTGCTCCTAGCAAAAGATAAGAAGTCGGCATGTCTTATCCACGCTGCACTTAGAAGAAGAGAACTTACTTACTTACTTACGGTGGCGCTAAAGTCCGGGGTGGACCAGGGCCTCAACCAACAAGCTTCTCCAGCTAGTTTGGTTCCTAGCTAGCTGTCTCAGTTTCGCACACCAATTTGGTTGAGGTCCTCTCTAAACATCCTAAAGCGCTCTCATCCACTTTCGACAAAGTCCATGTCTTAGAAGAAGAGAAGCGTAAATATATACGCTGGGGGAAATGTTAGATTAAGCGGGAAGTACCGGTTCAGAACTCAAAATAGTTTTTCGAAACTACAGTCTGGTACACTTTGTACCCATCACAACGACAGCAGTGTGTTCCTACTTGCTAATTCAATTATTCGTTTCCCGAATATAATTTAAGCCTTTTCGTACATTAGATTGGTACAAAACATGAAGTAAAGTTAGAACACGAACTTGTATTCAAGGTTTCAGGGTTTTTTTTATTGAACTTTAATATACTATACAATTGGAAAACTTAAACTTAAGGATAAAATGAATAAAAATTTGTTGGCAAATATAGGAGGACTAACTTAAACCAGTGGCGATTCCTCACAGTTGGCGAGGTTGGCGGCGCCAACCCTAAAATTTCAGCCTAATTATACGTAGGTACTACAAACAAATTCTTTGCATTAAAACTTGGATTCCTTCCTACATAAATACAAAAAACCTAACTATCCCAATGCTTTTAAATCCTTAAGAACCAAAAAAAACCTATTCAAATCGAGCCATTCACGGCAACTCCTACGTGCTATATTAATCCCATACAAAGCATCTCTCTAAATATTATTTTGCTTTCAATTTCGGTCTTGGGTTGGCTACAAAATTGGCGCCAACAAATCTCATACAAACTTCACTTTTATTTCCGATGTGCTGTCCCGTTCTATCTTTAAGAACAGACCGAAAAAATATTTACAAAGGTTGGCTCTAAAAAAAGAGCCAACCTGGGTAGAAGAATATGAAAATAATAAACGTGTGTGCTTGGTCGTTTGCAACGAATAGAAATTACGATATCGTATTGTATCGACCAAAACAAAATAATGTGTCGTTTGGTCGTTTTTCGCGAGACAGTGTTAGTGGGATGGGATATGGTTTGGTTTGCTAATTTGAAAAATAAGGAAGAAGTTGGCTCTTATAAAAGAGCCAACTTGGGTAGCAAATTACGAGATAAAAATGTGTGCTTGCTCGCTTGTCTCGAGCATTGTATTTTATTCCTTGTTACCTACATACTATAAACATTTCATTTTTCAGTAGAATTGTTGTAGATTGATTATGTTTTTGAACAACTAAAGGTAAACGGAAATAAAATAAAAAAGGTTAATTTATACTCGCACTCTACTTATGCGTGAAATAAATAAAAAAAGCAAGATATTTAGATTTAATTCGGTGGCGGAATTATTAAAAAAAAAAAAACTTTTCAATTACTTTTGTCTGATTTGAACTAAGCTAAGCCTTACCCTTTAAATTAAAAGATTAACATGTTCAATTTTGGCAGTCCACCATCGAAATTGTTCCATCGATAGCTGAAAAAAGAGCAGTTCGAAACGAAGAATTGTTTTCATACGAAATGAAATTTAAAAAATTATTTTTCGAAGTTATTGACAACCTTAGTATGCAGGTTTCCGAAAGATTTTCTTCCATTGAAAAATTAAAGTTTTTCAATCTGTTGAATGGCACAAAAATATTAGAATATCGCCAAAATCAAAATTTTCCTGATAACTTGATAAAACAATTGATTGAATATTACCCAGAAATATTTGAGTTTAGTCAACTGAAAAATGAATTGACCGTGTTATATGCCAACTCTACCGAAATTAAACTGTCAGAAAAAACATCAACAACAGCGAAAACTTTGACTCCATTATGACGTTCTTCTCTGGTTGGAGTCCAAAAATATTTCTGGAAGTTTTGAACAAGTATATGCCCTTTCAAAACTAATTTGTACGATCCCAGCTACAACTGCCTCAGTCGAGCGTACTTTTTCTGCGTTAAAAAGAATAAAGACGTATCTTAGAAGTACACAAGGCCAGGAAAGATTAAGCAACTTATCTCTTATATCAATTGAAAAAGAAATGCTGTCGCAAATAAGAAAAAGCGAGAGTTTTTATGACCAAGTTCTCGATAATTTTTTGAAAATAGAGCGACGGCTTGATTTTTTGTATAGATAAACAATTTTTAAATAGAAAAAAGAATAAAAGAAAAAAAATAAAATTTTTTGTTTTATTACATTAAGTTTTGATAAAAAGATATTTTGTAGCCAACCCATAACTGAAGACCAGAAATCGCCACTGACTTAAACTATGACATTATTTCTAAAATTACAACATACAATATACCTCTCGGGTTGTTTCGTCCCGTATGTCCAGTTGGTGGGTTTGTTGAGGGTTAGTTGGTAGGTGTTTTTAGCCATGGTGGTATGCTGACTCCGCGTCAGGGTAGAATCGAACTTCTTCTTCGTTGTAGGTTGGAACCCTTTCTATCATATCCAAAGCACTAAGGTATCTAGGCTCTGGATGTCGTTCCTGGGTGGTCATCCTTCTCATCAGCGGGTTAGGGTGGTTGGCAGTGTTATGTATAAGCTTCTTTCTCAATTGCACGAGAAACTGGTCCAGTGGCTTGATCTTGGCTTCTTCGTAAAATCTTTCGTTGCTGTAGTGCTTCTGTCGCTGTCAATCGAAGGTTAGTCGGAGCTTCTGCATTGCTGTCTTTGATATGGTGTACCATGCAGGAAAATTATAGCTGATAACCGGTCTGATAAGCTGCTTGTATATGAGGAATTTCACTGGCTGGCTTAGTCCGGTTCTTCTGGCTAGAAATGGGTGCAAGCGATGAAACGTGAAGTTGCCCTTCCTTAGTATCTGCCTTGAGTGGGGGTTGAATTTGGAGAGCTTGTTGAAGTGGACTCCGAGGTATTTAATATTTCTTTTGGCTGCTATCGTCGACCCATCATCGGGGAGCTTCAGGGTCAGATTACTGCTAGTGGCTGCAGAACGACAGCGGTTGACATTGGTGGTGAGTCTCCTGAAACACGCAACTCAGATTTGGCAGTGTTGATTCGGATACCTCACTTTATAGACGAACTTGTATTGATATTCAACATCTCCACATATTGATATTTCAGTTCAAAGGCAGTTTGAACTGGGAGAAGTAGACAAACTAACAATAACCTCATACATGCTCAATTTAGCCAACATCTGGTTGCCCGTGTTCCTTGTATGGATGGTAGTAATTTAATGATATTGGGGATCGGTGTAATGTATGATGCAAATAACAACCCAGGGTTCGATGGCACAGTATAAATTACCAAGTTGCTTTTGGTAAGACGGCTCGGTAGGATGATGCGGCAAAGCGGTGTGATAACTTAACCAAAAGCAACCCAGGGTTCAGTAGGATGGTACGGTAGATAGTTGATTTAAACTAAAATTCATATAAATAGTTATTTAAACTTAATGATTCGATACACGGCTGCGGCCGTTGGGGGTTTTCGATTTGTAGGAGAAATAGAGTAACGCTTCAGTTTTAAATTTTACTTCAAAAAGTTAAGTTTTAATATACTGTGAGCGTCAAAAGAAATTGTACACCTATGAACTTCATTTTTACAGCCCTGTTAAAGCAAGGGAGTTCGATCTTTTAGTAAAATACTTATGTTATTTTTTAAGGTAGTTTATTTTCAATGAATCACCATAAAAAGTTAACAGAAAATAATGAAGTAAAAATACAATAAAAAAATTTAAAAAATATTTCAATTTTTAAGCGTCAAAAGAAACTGTACATTATTCAATTAAAGTAAAAAACTTAAAACTAGTACTTTGTCTGCTTCCCTTTCGCCTTTAAAACAGCATCAATGGGTCTGAGCATTGACTCTACTAGCTTCCTTGTCAATTTGGTTGGCGTTTTTTGCCAGTTTTCAACTAGAATTGACTTTAGTGGCTCTCTGTTTGAAATTTTCCTCTTACGGATCTGCTTATCCAGATACTCCCACAAATGTTCGATGGAGCTTAAGTCTGGGGATTGCGGAGGGTGATCCAGTTGCTTAGATGTACGGTAAAGTAATCATTCCTTGACTATTTTCGATGTGGCTTGGGATCGTTGTCTTGTTGGAAAACCCATGAATCAATTAAAACCAGTTTCACAACACTACTTGGCAAAACGTCTCTTAAAATATTAAGATAATCTTCTTTTCCGATTGTACTGTCAATAAAGACGAGGTTCCCAACTCCATATGATGCTATACCTCACCAGACCATTATCGAACCGCCTCCGTGCTTAATTGTTGAATTTAAATTTTTTTGTTAAAATTCAGTTTTTTTCTTTCCCCATATTTTTGGTGTTTTTTTTTGAACCAAAAATCTCAAATTTGCTCTCGTCACTAAAGATAACATTTCCCCAGAATGAAGAACTTTCTTTTTGATACTTCTTGATAAAAAAAAGTCATCGCTTCAGATTTTTTCAGAAATGTATGGCTTTTTGCGAGGAATTCTTCCATATACCCCGCTACTATGGGCGTCCGCCGAGTAGTGCTCGCGCTAACGTTGACTCCAGAAGATTGGGTAATATTTTTAGCAATCTTTACTGCACTACACGCGGGATTTTTTCAAACTTCCCTGACAATAGCACGTTCATCTCTTACGGACAGCCTTTTTGGCCTTCCGGAATGAGGTCGATCTTTTACATCCTTGAACTTTTGAAATTTGTCCAAAACTTTGTTTACCGTGTTAAGGCATCTGCTCACTGTCTTGGCTATTTCGCAGTAAGATTTTCCTTCCTTTCTTAATTTAATAATAAGTTCTCGTGTTTCTACTCCACTTTGTTTACCCATTTTGAAGTAATTTAAAAAAAAAACAATTTAAGCAACAAGCAACTTTCGATGGAAATGAACTCAATAACACTTTTAATCAATTAGTTATGAGTTGTAAAGAAAACAAAATTAATTTAACGGTTGTTTTCCCGATAAGCGGAAAGTTGCACAGTATGTGTGGCGAGTTGTACAGTTTCTTTTGACGCTTAAAAATCGAAATATTTTTTTAATTTTTTTACTGTATTTTTACTTCATTATTTTCTGTTAACTTCTATATGGCAATTCATTGAAAATAAACTACATTAAAAAATAACATAAGTATTTTACTAAAAGATCGAACTCCCTTGCTTTAACAGGGCTGTAAAAATGAAGTTCATAGGTGTACAATTTCTTTTGACGCTCACAGTATGTATATTAGCTTGTTTGATGAATCTTTAATTCAATTTGATTCTCAAAAATCAGTCTATGTTTTACAACTACAATCAATTAAACCATGGCCCAATGCATTAAAAAAAATCAACAGACATTGGAAAGAAACCACCAATTCTGGAAACGAATCAAACAACAACAATCCCAATATAGAACAAAGTATAGAAGTGTTTGCCAATTACTTCATTCAAAACATCCAAATCATCTGCAGATCTGGTTCCAGAATAGCAACAGACTCTACGGGTGAACATGGATGAAGTGATAATCGGGTATTCCAAGTCAAAAATGTAACCTGGAACAGATAAAGTAGATCATTCTCGTTTTCATTTTAAGCACCCTCTGCGTGCATGACAAGACCTACCGTTGTGCAAAATTACAAGATTCTACGATGTCGGGAAGTGCTCCATAATTTTGATGATCTGTCAGTCAGTCAGTCAGTTACGGTTTTTGTGATTTTTAAGGCCTTATATCTCAGGAACCGCTTGTGCTAGAAAATTGAAATTTGGTTAGGTGCCTGTGCCTGACTAGCTTAGCAAATATTCATAATTTTAAGTTTCTGACTTCATTGGTACTGAAGATATTGAGAGGTCAAAAATCGCCTGAGTTTGTTTCTGTAAAAAGGGTGTACTGCCAGAACTTGGCTGGGCACTACCGTGCCCTTTGATAACTACTAGTCTACATATAAGTATTCCCTTTATCACTAACAACATCATTGCTCTTTTTTTTTTTGAAGTTTTTCATAGAGCTGGAAAACTGGAAACTGTACATACGAAACATCAGTTTCCCAAGAAAACACGGAAATAATGGAAATTTGTATAAAAATAAACATTTTCACAAAATCTGCCAAAATTTTGTATATGGGTCGTTTTAAAAAAATTACATTTTTAGCGTTATAGCTTCTATTTTTTTTGCATTTCAATTTAAAGACTTGAAATTTGGCATGGAACTGTGTTTATATGTCAGCATTATAAGAAAAAATTTGCAGATCGATTGATGGTAACGAATAGCCATGGTAATTAATAATGTGCAATCTCCGTGGCCTTTTTGGGATGTGATTTTCATGCTTAATCAGTTTTATTAATATTTTTAATGATGAAAATGATTTTTTATTTAATTTTGGGCCTTGTCGTTTGAAAGGCCTTCTCTCAAACTTCAATTTTATGATATGCCAAAAAAAAAAATTTGTTTAGTTGTCCGAATACTTAGTTGAACGAGTGTGACAAGATTTGGAAAAAAAACCTAATTAAACATTTTCGCTTTTTCACACAACTAAACAATTTTTAATAATTTTTTACGATGCATTATCTTATAGTACGTCAAAAAACCTTTAATTTCATGTTTTATTATAATTTAATTATTGCAGTTAATTCCTTTAAAATTTGCATACAAAATAATTTTTTCATCCGAGTAAAAATTCAGTGTAATCTCCGTGGCCTTGTTATCTTTGTACCGTATAAATATTTTTCAGTCTAACCACCGCCAAAAGAAAGGTATTTACTCATACTTGAAACTAATATAATTTGGATGACATTGAATTACATTTACTATATTAAAATTAAGAAATAGTCGATTTTGTAATCTCCGTGGCCTGTAATCTCCGTGGCCATTTTCGTTTTTGTTTTTTAATAAATGTTCTTTTAGTTTATAATGGCTCATATTATTATTAATTTTTTTATATTCTAGATAAATATACTGAATTTCATCATTCCTTACAGTATTGGTACCGTAAAAGTTCCAAGAAAGTTATGTGCCGTTATTTAAAAATATTTTTTTGACTCTTTCATGCTTTTAAACAAAATCATTTCGTAAACAAACAACTTTTTTTATTAATTATGCTATTAAATTTATTTGCTTTCCACAAAATTTCAACTATTTATTGTTACTATTTATTTTGTGGATTATTGTTATTTTATGTAAGAAAAGAACATTTTTAGTACATTAGAAATTTAAAATTTAAATTTTTATGAAAAAATACTCGTAAAATTGAAAATATTTGAAATTATTTTTGCGCAACTCGCAGAACTCCTTTTCTACTTGTTTACTAAAAAAACTGAAAAAAAAATTTTTTCAAACGATCAAAAAAAATGTCAATTTTTAAAAAATGAACCCATACATAGAATACGAGACAGTGTTTCCCACTATAATGTCTATTATCGACTCGCTTATTTCATATTCTCGCTTCCGAAAACATTATTAACGGGATAACTTTATGTGTGTGAATTAAATAGTATAAATTATAAACTGCGTAGATTCGGCAAAATGTGCAATTATCGAAAATAAATTTATCGAACGACAAATTCTATTGGTATATGCGAATTCGAAACGTCCAACTTACCATAACTCAGGCGCATAAATCAGACTGAATTTGATAGTGGAATTGATTATGTGTTGGCTTTCGGGGAATAGTAGTTTTGGATTTATTGGCATAAACTTGTAACTGAAGAGAACTCTACTAGAAGAAATCTAACGGTGTTAAATCGCACGATCAGGGTTACCAATTCACGGCGTCTCCGCATGAGACAACCATATGTTCGGAAATCGCTCATGCAAAATATCCATTGTGGCACGGTTTGAGTGGAACGTAACTCAAACAGAAGACCCACTTTTATAAGACAGTTCAATCATTTGCACAGGTTTTTTTTTTTATAAATAACAGCATATTTGACAGATGTAGCTTCAAAAATATGGCTGCCATTGCCATCATTGTCAATGTTCGGGAATGCTTGTTAGAAAACCCATTATAATCGTGGGATATTTTGTAAGATTCGGCAAATCAACATGAATTAAAAAGAATTTTCAGATTCTCTTCAATTGCATAGGTTTAAAGATAGCTGAGGATCAGTTCTGAAATTTAAATTCAATGCCGCAAAGTTTTAAACAGCCTATTATTAAGGTATTAGTATGATACTACTTAACAATTTGCTAACTTTATAGTAGTTTATTAACTTATTCTTAATTTTAAACATTTTCTAACTAGTATCGTACTAAAAAAATTTTCTTAATAAATTGCCTCTGAACACACCTAAAACAATGACATTTCGTTTAAAAAAGTAAGTACACGAACCTTTTTTGATGTTTGCAAATGTCCAAGAGTCATATGAAGCTAGCACAATACTAAAAAAATAAAGTAGGTATTCGATGATTTTAACTTTAATAAAAAGGTAGAGAAAGTATGATGCTATATTTGATTAAAATTTGCAAATTCGTTGTTTTAACCTAGTTTCATACTAAAACAGCTTTAGCATCGTACTAATTCAATTAAAATTTTGCGCCAATAATTCTACTCTGGCTGTAAAAAATGGGATGTGTAGTTATTATCGAAATAGGTTTCTGCAGATAGTATTTTATGGTTATGGTTCTTGTAGAATAGTCTGAAAGCTGATATTGATTCTCTAATTAAGTTTGATAAAAGATTTTGTCATAAACTTAAGAACTTATAAACTTTCGAAAAAAGATATGAGTAGATCGTGAGATAACACCAGCTGGTGCTATTCACTCTATAGAGGAGTGTTGAATTGCAATAACATTAATAAAATTTACCTATGGAGACTTCACTTATTTCTCTTCACGTCAGAATGGGGTTTCAAATAGGTGGGCGCTAAACCAGGCGCATTTAACGTGTAAAGCATATGTCGAAGTAGTGTTTCTTAAACGGAACATTAGCTTAAATAAATATCTTTGAACAACTTCAAAATAGTCAAATGGGCTGACGCCAAATGCCTGCGCTTCATAATGCATATAAGTTTTAACTTTAGCATTGAGACTTAAAATGTTTAGAGGAAATATAAATATGTAAAGGGCCAACTTAGCCTCACTAAGTTTTTCTTTTGCATGTGGTGCAAAGTTTAAATTAGATTTTACCAACACACAGCGGTATTAGAAATTTAGGCACGTTATCTATCCACTTGTTATTTAGACACCTTATTTCTTCACGTAGTCTTCTTCTCTGATGCATCCTATTATTATTATTTAGTTTAGTTTTCATGAGGTTGATATAATCTATTTACTTGTAGTCAACGGCCTAGGCTTTGATGAAAGTATCGCTTCCCATCGATCAGCAAAATTAAGCATCATTGTGCGTGGTTAGTACTTGCATGGAGGACCGTTCAAATACCAACCGTGTGCTCTTGACATGTGTTTCTTCTGTTGTTCTTTCTCCTCCCCGATGTGTTTTACCATGTCGTGATGGGGAAGCTTAAATCTATTTCTCCGGCAATCCAGCTGGGGACTTACGCAACTAAGAAAACCCAAAAGTGACCAGAGGAGTCACGGCCAAACATGAAGAAAAGCGATTGAGATAGTGTTCTCTTTTACTGTGATGTATTGGCCTAGCAATCTATGGAATTGATTTTATGATGGTAGAGTAAGATTGCTTAGGACGATCGTTCCTAATTTACTGTAAGGCGAATAAAGACTAATTTGAATAATTAAGGATACTAGTTGTAGCTCAAGCTGTATCCATACAAATTAAGTGCTATATCCTATCTCAGGTAATCTGAGCAACGGATACCTGGTACTATTTATATAAAAACCTTGGGCGAGTGATATGGCGAAATCACTGCCAAAATATAAAGAAAATCAATTGAGAAGTATTTGCTCTTTTGCTCGATGTTTTGGTTTAGCAATTTGGATAATTGATGGTCCTTCCCAATGCTAAAAGTTTAAAAATGATTGCTTAAGACTATCGTTCCTCGTTCGTTGTAAGACGAAAAAGACTTATCATGAATATTGGTGCAGATTGTGGTTGGCTTCGGTCAGCTATGGTCTGCACCACGGAGTTTCTACTCCATAACTTACTTAACTCGAAATGGGTACCCCGGGAATAATGATATTGAAGAATTGCCCCGCTAATTAGAGCCCCCTGGGTGTAAAAACCTTGGACTCATTATTAATTGGGTAGGCCCTCTGTAAAGAGAGCACGAGGTGGCTGTGGTTATACCAACCAAGTCACGCGGTTGGCTATTGTTACCAACAATAGTTAGATGTAAAAACACGGACCAAGGGTGGTACTGCCTACACAGTTCAAATTTAGAACAGTATGGAATCTGGCTTGTACTCTGAGGCAAGACCATACGAGACATTGATTGGTGGCAATGTCGAGTTGGTTTGTCAAGGAATCAAGATCTCGCGCCTGCTGGAAAGGAGTGACAACCTTTCTTCCAAAGATAAAATGTAACTGGGACTATGTCCTGCGGAAGCTTTGTTTAATAGCTGATAATTGAACCCGCAGCGCTTGGTACGCCAAGTAGTGAGATAAAGTCTTATAGCTGACAGGTGCTCACTATAAAACCTATCTTAGTTCTGTTGTTCTTTCTCTTGTGTGTCTCTCTCTGTTGTAATGTTTTAGCTGATGGTCTCAGTGTTGCCAGTGCTTTAAGTCTTTCTACTTCGTAGATTTATCTACGGAGTAGTGTAATATGTAATGTACTGTAATATTAAGTTAAATAAATAGTAATAACCAATTTCATATATTCATATATGTAGGTATTTCATGGGCCTAAATGTTCATAAGCTTGAAAAACTATTTGTTTATTATGCACAATCCCTCTTCGATTAAATAATTGCAATTAAAATATAGTATTCCACTAATTAATTTACTTTTTAACTTTCTTCTCTCTTTTTTGAATTTTTTTTATTTGTTTCGACTAGCACATTATTATGTGTATAACGGTTTGTTTATTTTTTCATAAAACAATCTGGTTCTTTATTTTACATTTTAACACATTTGCAAATACGTTGGTTGTTTATTGCGATTTAGATTTATTAACTAAAAAAAAAATATATACATAAGTAGTGTTCAACAAATAGAAAATTAGGGTAATTTCCGTTGTTTACTTCATTACTGGGGTTAAAGTTGTTGTTTCTAAACAAATAAACAATAAATCACTGTGATTAAGCTATTTATTTGTTTGTATATAATTTAAATTATATTAGCTTAAAATTATCTTATATTGGTTATAAGAATGAAATTATTTTTTTTATAATTACTACGCAGTGCGCCAAAAAATACCCTTATAAAGATAGGTATAGTAACACAGAACTAACATTTACAGACCGAGGAGAGAATTTGAAATAAAATGCCAGTACAAATTGGTTTTAAATGCATTTTATAGCATGAATTTGATCAACCCTTTGAACATAATGGGGTGTTCAAAATAAAAATAGCTTTTTTTGGCCTTAAAGTCCACATATAAAGTCCACATCGACTTATTAGTTGACAGCGAGGGCCTTGTTAATACTCAATTTTTGTTAAATTTAGTTCATCTTACATCGAAACGCCAATTTGCCAAAATTGAATCAATAATTCAACAAGTCCAATAATAGTGCTAAGTCTTCTACTTGTAGTATGTATATAGAGTTTGTATCATAAAAACCTTCATACAATTCAATGTTATGTAGCTGTTAAAAAGTTGTCACTTAAATCACTTACTTTTGTAGCGAAAATGTCTGCAATGATGACATGATGTCAAATAATAATTTTTATTGTTCACAAGTATACATCATCCATATTATTGTTTTTTGATTTTTTCTTTTTTTTATAGAAGTCGAAATCTTGACAGTAATTCAGCTCTTAATGAGTATGATGTGATATTTGATTCCATTTAGATATATGTAAATAAATTCGAATAAATATAAAAACAAATAAGTCCATTACGGCTCGTGGAGAGCTAGTGATTTGCAACTCTCAACTCTCATTCCTGTGTGCGTATTAGCAGGAATGGAAGGGACGTACAATTTTCTGCAAGCTCCAAACCGATAATGGGCAGCACTTTTCATGACAAGAGATATTCTAAGAAGATTTGTCACTTCCTGCAAAGAGGCACTACACCCCTTCTACATTTCTACCCTACATTTTTGCACCAAACCAATACCCTTTGCATGAAAGACGGTCTAACGCAGTTATTATTATTATGCCAAAGGGTGCTACAGAATGATACAAGTCCGATACAAGCTGCAAGAAGCTATCAGGTTGAGAAAAGTAAGTTCCTACTTCTACAAAGCCAACCCAAAATAGAGGTAAATTGAACAAAGCACAAGTGCAACTCTGTTATTAAAAGAACCAAATTTTTACATCACCAAAAGTGAAGTCGCAAAATTCTTCAATGTCCCAAAGGCATCAAACATTTCTGGTCATTTGTTAGGAACGTAAAAAATTCTTCATTACGAGTATCTTTGGTTCCAACACTCATCTATACCGACAGCTATATAGCTAGCTATCCATATAAAGCAAATGCATGCGCAGCTCTTCTTAATCTTGATAATACCAAATCCGCTGACCCTGATGTTATATCTACCCCTCTCATTTCTGAAGAAGTGATTTTTCTAAGCTAGCAACACTTTTATATAAGCTTTTCGCTTGCTCCTACTATTCTGGAATTTTTCCTGGAAAATGGAAAACATCATTTCTCCGGCCTGTTCCTAAGAAAATCACCCTCCTCCTACCGACCAACTGCACTTACATCCCTTTTTGGTAAGGTCATAAAATCGATGACCAATCATCAGCTCAAGACATATGGCAGTGGAACAAATTTTTACATACATTTTTTTCAGAAGAAATTTAGATTATTGCACTTATCTAATAATACAATGGCATTTGATCGTCTAGAACTTCTTATTTACTTCACTGTTTTAGAGACGACTCAATCCCCAGATTTCATCCCCATTCTCAAATTCACGTCCATCTCCTTTGAAAGTGGAAATACAATGTTACCGTATGATAAGGTCATTTAGATCATTTCATTTTAGCTTTGTTAAATGGGCTATATATTCTCGTGTGGAGAATAATACTTCGAAATCTCAATACTGTCTCTTGTCATGTCGATGGAAAATGTACCACCTAAGCCATTGTCATTGAAGGCACTTGCATCGAAGAAGTCTCAGAGCTTTTAGTACTCGCTGAGTGTACTAATGAGGATCTTCGTGGGAATGAACAAAATATGTAAAACAATTTTGAAATTTCTTCTCACACAAATTGACAGCCTGTCAACGTCAAAGTATGATAGCCCTTACTGTAACTTATCTGACAGATTAGGAATTGTAATGAAATATAAGGAACGTTTTGATTTTTAGTGCGAAAGTGAAATTTTAACTTCAAAATGATTTCATTTTATAGAAACTTTCATCCTACATTTTCAGTATTTCGTCTCAAAAATAGCAAAGCAAATGTTAATTTCATCAAAGTGAAAATTTTGACGTTTTTAAAGAAACGAATTTTCTTTGGAAAACAAAGAAACATGCTATGCGATGTAAGCTTACTGGACAACGCATATGAAATGGCAAGGGAAAATCGTGCCGGGTAAGTTATTCCATAATCGTGTTGTGCGACTAAAAAACGAATCTCTATATTTACAACCAAAATTATTATTATGGGGGGTGGCCGTGGCGCGATGGATGTGTGCTCGCCTGTCAACCTCATGATGACAGGTTCCATCCCTGCCGTCGTCTATGTCGCTTTAATTCCATTAAAAACCTTCTAAAAATTGTCATCAATGGGTTGCTGGTTTACTCATTACATGTTGTTCAGGCATAACACTAACAGCATGTAATTGAGTTAAACTAGTACGCCCAACAAGGATGAACACGAATAAAATAATGTGAATTATAAGTGACATAGAAATAAGACACGGCATTTCTCCGCTTTAGCTCAGCCGCCATCCCTGGAGATAAAAATATCTGAGACAACCACCAACAGTCTCAGAACATCGTGCCACACATCTTTCCTATCCTTCTTTCTCTTCATTAACTTCACGCCCGCGCTGTGTTGAAACATTTAAAGGGTAATCATAATCCCTTGAGCGCGGGTAGATTATAAAAAAAAAAAAAAAATGCTCGAGGGTGAACTGATGAACATTCCTAGCGAAGCGGCTATCACAGGTGAACTGATGAAGGGGAGGAATGCAACTGGCTACTTCTAGTGAGTATTGCTTGTGAAAAAAGCGATAAAACAAAGAAATATGTACATAAAACATTCCGATGGGAATGAATCCATAACAGCTCCGTTTCCTATCAGTTTTAACGCTTTGTTCTGGATTCTATCTAACAAGTAGAGAGAAGTTTGTGCTGCGCCTGCCCAAATATGTGAGTTACACTCAAGTTTTGGACGTATAAAAATCAGATCAGAGGGGGTGAAAAATCTCTTACCTCGATGTAGAAGTCCCAAGTATTTAGCAGCATTTTTGGCGGTCTCGAGAATGTGATCATTCCATCGAAGTTCGTCCTTGACACACATATCGAGTACTGAGAGCTTTTCGGTTTCTTCTATGCAAGTGCTATTCAAGGACAATATCATAAGGGGTAAACTTTGCTTCAACGACAATAGACAGTATTGAGTTTTGGAAGCATTAAACTCCATACGATTTCTTACACCCCATATAAAAATACTTTAAAGATAGGAGTTTAATGCCGTTGCAATTCACCTTCAGAAAAATTGGTCGTGAATTTAAAAACGTGTATGAGCAGCTAAGGGTAGTGTCGTCGGCAAAACAATGAAGTGAAACTGAAGTTTCAGTTTCAGACAAGAGATCATTTATAAAAATGAGTAAGAGAGTCGGAGACAAAACAGAGTCTTGGAGAATACCAGCATTTATTTTGCAAAGATCAGGCTTAAAACAGTCCAATAAAACTGTATAGAACGATTTAGAAGGTAACTTCTAATCCAAAGAATACGGGTTACGTTGATACCAAATGCACAGATTTTCGATAATAGAGTCTGGTGCCAAACTTTATCAAATGCCCTGAAAACACCAAGCGCAGTAATCTTACTTTCTCCGAAATATTAATAATAGTATTTTAATATTTTTCCTAGGTTCATTAAATAAAACTTATTACCCTTTTAAGCATTTCTTCTTTATTTACACTTTCCAAATCAAAACAATAAATCTCAATTTATAAACAACTCAAATACTTTTCTTCAAATTTAAATCACACTTGTTTAATAACACAATCCAATTATCCAATAAGCAATACTTTTGCACACTTTCATAATCCAAAATCAACTGTGTCTCGCTCACCGTGAACACTCCCTTATATATTCAAATTAGTTGTTCTCGAAAGTTCTTGTCTTGGAATGTTCTAGATGGTTGGAATAAGGGGAAATACATTTTCTTCCATAAATTAGATATGCAATATTCCAACAGATGGCGCTGTAGTAGTATAAAGCTCTGTTCACAACAGTATAATAATACATAATATATAATAATAATAATTAAGAAGCTTTCAATCTTCGTGATATTTCTTGAGCTGATGATTTATTAGCAATTCTATCACTTTGGAAAGAAGTGACGTAAGTGCAATCGGTCGATAGGAGGAGGGGGAGGAAGGGTCGCGTTTTTTTAGGAATAGGTTGGATGAATGCTGTTTTCCATCTTCTATTGAAGATTCTAGAAAAGTAGGATCGATCGAAAAGCTCTCGCCATGGTTTTTCCAGCGTTGAAGAAGCCCTCTTGAGAAGAATGGGGGATATTCCATCAGGACAATCGGATTTGTTTATATCAAATCTCGAAAATCTCTTGCAACTGAACGAGTGCGGAAATGTACCTGTCCCATCGAATGACTTACGTTCTCAAGTAAAGGACGATAATGTTGCTATCAAGCTAGCAGCAAATTAAGCGGGTTGTCATTGTAGATGAGCGTTGGAACCGAAGATTAAGTTGAATTTTCTACGTTTTGACAAATGACCAGAAATTTCTACTGGGGCACTGCAGGATTTTTTGCCTGTAAGAATTTGGTTCTTTTTATAAGAGTTTTGCTTACATCCATATTAGATTGGATTACTTCTTTATTGTAGCTGAATTATTTTAATTTTTTTTCCACTTAACCCACATATATTACAAAACTTCCTATTGAAAGAAATAAATACGCACGTTTACTATCCGTTAATTATAAACCTTCTGGTGGGTAAAAAGCAAGCTTTTTTTTTATTTGTAAAAATGACGGCTTAAGTTTTTTCTACATTCACTCTAACCTTTCATTTAATGAAAATGAAATAGTCTTCAACTTCCTTGAAGGCAGATTGCAATTTAATTTCAATAACTAAATTATCAAGTCCGCTGAATAAAATACATGTGTCGGGCCCAAAGATGACGGCTTCGGAAAGTCAGATATATGTATATCGTGTACACGAATGGTCTGAAAACAGATCCTTGAAGATCACCAGCAGAAATTTCTTTAAAATCTGAGCATGTAGCATTAATGTATACGATGAATGTTCGCTCAATTAAGAATGGAAAAATAATTTTATTTATGTGAAGAGCAAAATTGAAAACTCATAATTAATGAATCAGACCTTTGCGCCATACAGTGTGGAAAACCTTCTCGACTAATCCTTAAGTTTGTTGTTGATAGCTCAGTAAGTTGATTGTTATTATAGTTGCAAGGCATGGAAGAATCCTTGTCTGGTTTCAAAATATTAATAATTTACTTTTCTAAACTCCTTCGGGAAATAACATTAATTGAAACATCGATTTAATAAATTTAGGAGATACTTAATACCCTTTGTTGGTAGTTGTTTAAAATATAAGTTTCGTAACTTATCGAAACCTGGTTACTTTGATTTTTTTGAACCTGACAATATTTCCTTTAGATCATCAAGGGTAAGCACAATTTCTTCAATATCAACTATTTGTGAACTTGAAGTATAACAAGACTATTGAACAGTAACTTCAAGTTCATTGTTTTCCGCCGACTTAGCTGGGGGATTTATTAACTGGAATTCTAGAAAAACGAGTTTGGCTTGACAATTTTTTAGTGCTGAAATGCTTAAGACTCAAACCAGCAAATTTGTGTAATCAACTATAAAGACTATTATTCAAATTGACTGCAATCTAGAGGAGTTATAAAATGTGTATATCAATAATTCAAATCTTATACGCCCTAACTGAGGGTCTACCTCATTTTTTATTGAAATAAAAACCCTATAAAGTGTATCCTCCTTGAATATCTACTTGAGATTAAAAAAAATAAAAATAAATAGACTCATTTCCATAAATTATGCAAGCAAACTTAGGGTTTATTTGTATATTTATGACACCTAGTATTAAGAAGCAAATTAATGATAAGAGTGCCATTAAACACTTCTTGAAATTATTGACACCGGCGTTCGTTCTTGATACATCCTCCAAAAACAAATACATACTTATAATATTTTGTACTTGTGTCATGCAAATTATGACGGTATCTTTTAACGAGGGAATAACATCCTTTTATGCTTTACTTGATGATCAAATGTTTCGACTAAAACTCGGTCTTTTTTAATGGCTTACATCTTGGGGAAAAAGCTATTCCTTCTTTGTCGTCATTATACAATACATCCAAACACTAATCTAAGAAATCCCTCGAAAGGTATTTTTCGAGTATGTCGCCGGGGCCTTTATATTTAAAGTACTTCCGTGCATAAGAACACCTTGTGTACATTATAAGTAGTATGTGTGTACTCGTATTGTACATATATGTATGTATGTAGCAGTTATGCTAGGTAACTTCTCATTTTCATAAGTGAAGCAGATAAACTTTTCTCAAGTGTTCTGCCAGATAAAATGTTTGTGCGCAGTATAGATATGTTAATATGTAGGTATTTACATTTTACATGATACACTGCAAAAAAACATCCCTTTAAATTAATAAGATAGATAGATAAAGTATATATTTAACAATCATTTAAAAATACAATAGTTGGATTAAACAGATTTACAAAGCATGACTTGATAAGCCGTCTGCCGGAAGAACTCAAATAAAAAAAAATTAAAAAGTAGTGATACTACATATAAAAAGAGAAAATAATTTAAGCAAATAATTTAAATAAATAGGTACATACTCGTATAATAATTCAAAATTTTTTTTTTGGTAAAGGCTTTTAGTTAGGCTAACACAAAAATTAACAATTATAATTACATCTCATAGTAACTCAAAACATAATTCAAATATTCATTTCGAAAATTTCTTGCGTGTATGAAACATAGCGTATAAGCGGCTTCCAACCAATGTCTCCATTAAGAACCCTGACACATTCCGCTAGCGAAATAAAACTAGAACAAAAATAAAGTCTTCGGATTTTCTGCAGAAAAGCTCTAAGAAATGAAAGACATCTTCGTTCTGATTAAGATTGCAAAGGGACAACACAGGCTTAAATCTGTTTTATGAGGCCTAAAATTCAGATCGAGCATGTCGGTTCTCATCTTGAAAACTAAACTCATTTCGAATACTGTGAACTCGGCTCTAAAATAGTTGTTTTCTCTCAGTTAGAGATTAAGCTGTCTTTATGTACTCCTTGATGCCCATTCTGTCCCTCGCAAAACACTCAGTTGGAACATTGTATCATCTATTACATATTACACTATACATTCGTATAATGAATTTTTCAATTCTTCTAAATTGTCCACTGTCAAGAATATTGCAAGGCATATGTTATTGCAAGGTGATATCAGTTTTTGATTGGACTCTAACCGAATCTAAAACAAATCATAAGAATCCGTGTCTGCAAGCTTCTGATCGCTTTAATACCTTAAAAATAAAATCCGCATTAGCCTTTAAATTTTTCAGGAATATTTGGGGTAAACCTGACTCCAGGTGAATAGCCTAATTAAGGTTGTTGAAAGGTAACCTAAAAATTGGCTTAAAGAAATACCTTTACTGGTTTTCTATTTCTTCTAACTTTTCGTACCCGTGCACTTCATTCCCATAGCAGAGACAACTATTCACTGCAGTGTTAAGGACATTGAATTTTAAAACTGGATTCACTGGCAAGATTGTTGGCAAAAAACTGAGACAATACTTTATTTATTGCAATTTTCGCAGCATTTGGTTTTGCTTTAATATGCGCGTGAACATTAAAGTTGTATGTCATTACTCGTATATATCCAAGATACTTAAATTCATCTACCACTTCAATAATTTCACCATCTAGGTCCAGTTCCATGCATACCCAATAGATATGTTTCTAGACCTGAAAACCATATATGTTCGATTTGGTAGTACATATTTATCTCAAGATCCCACAAACTACAGAACTGTTTTAGCTTGTTAATCTGAAGCTGTAGAGTGTCTCATAAAAGCAGCACATGATCTGCAAAGAGCAAAACTTTTACAGATACATCTGCAAGGAGGATTAATCCAGGTATGTGGTTTTCTACGTCGTTAATAAATAAAGCGAAAATGAGAGGGCACCTGTAGAAAACTTGTATTGATCGTATCAAAAGCCGCTTTCAAGTCAACGAAAAAGTTGTACAAACACTTCTTTTTATCAATAAAACGCCTAGCGCTAGTGCTAAGTACGATAATTTGATCAATAGTTGGGATTGGGAGGTTGACTCGAAAACCAGCTTGGAAACAGCTAATTATATTATTTTGTTCGACCCAGTTTAGTAGTCTTGCATAGAGTATTTGTGTGAAAACTGTTCTTAAGAGTTTAATACTGCAATACCCCTAAAGTTTTCAGGAAGTTCGGGGTAACCTTTCTTAAAAATTGCAGAATTTCTGGACAACTGAAAATTTTCGGCAATTATGTGTCTTTTCACTGAATCCCTACATTCCATGAGTTTTGAAGCCGACCTTTTTATGTATAATTCCTTTTTGAGGTTACATAATTTTTTTTTTATATTATACGCGCACTCAAGGGGTTATGAATAGCCTTATAATGTTAGATACACAGTGCGTACAATTAGGAAATTAGATAAGGATTAGAAAGGAGATACCGATGCACATTGTTTTTGAATGTCTGCACATTGAAATGAGTGGGAAATACTGAGCCAGGTAAAGAATTCCACATTCGTGTAGTGCGACTAAAAAAAGAATCTCTGTATTTGACAGTACATCGAAGTTGGGCTCTAGGGTAAACTGATGGGCATTCTTAATAATAATACTTTAATATTACTGATTTGACTGCAGGTATAGTGATTTAAATACTGATCTTTTTTTTCGGAAACGTTTCAGGAGAGCGAAGATTTTTTTCCTACTTCCTTTGTATTCTTCGTCGTACCACTTGGAATGAAAACTCATACCAGCCGTGTTTTTTAAAAAAGTGAATACCCAGCTCAGAAAACAATTAAAGTCAATAATATGAGTGAATAATGTTTAGACCAACATGTGTGTATTATGCTTAATATTAAATAGAATAAGCAAATTGTAAAATAATTTTAAATGTTAAGTAGAGTAAGCAATTGTAATGCGGAACTTGCAAACTAAGAGAATTGCAAGGTCTGCACAACACAATAACGAACAGGTGTGGCTGTTCATTAGAATTAAGAATTATGTATAAATAAGAAGAACAGATGAAAATAAAGACACTCTAAAATATACAGTCCATTACTAAACCATATGAGTTATTACAAACATATGGCACTGAAAAAAAATAAATTGATTTACAAATTTCTATGTCCCGTTTTTGAGAAAAATAAAAATTTATTTTAGGAGCTTAAGCATAACAAATTGATTAAAATTAGATTTGGGTTTTTAACTCAAAGAGTTGTTCTGTCAATCAATAAAATGATTCCGAACTTCCCGAAATACACTACTAACATCCCTGTTTTCACTGTAAAGTGGATTTATTTGGCACCAAGGCAGATATTGTAACTTTTTATTATTTCCCACTTAATGACTTCCTTTTAAAACATCATCAAGTTTTGATTAAGCTCGCGAAAAATTCAGTGGAAATCGAGATAAAGCCTAAAACTACGACCGAAAAGGACTGGTACCATTTTAGACACTTTTACTTTTTGTTAATTTTTAATTTCCATTCTAGGAATGCTTTTGTTTACTTTCGAGTGAATGATATGCATAATTTGACAATTCTCATCACATTAACAGACAACTAAAGTTCCATATAATTCGCCAGCAACTACTGAATTAATGTCAATATCTCTTCAAAGTTTTTGTTTGTTCATGTTGACAGTTTGTGGCAGCCATATTGTTATAGTGGCACCTGTCAATTGCTTATTTTTCAGTCACTTATACCAAAGCACCATGAAAAATCACCTTCAATCTTGACTCTCCAGTCTTTGTTCGTTAAATTGGAAGCAATCGGTTCGGTAAGCAATCAGCCAACCCATACGTTAAACGAACGCCAGATCGGCCAAGCATATAACCGCCCGTCCATAAAGATGTGGAAGAGAACCCCAGGTAGTCAATTCCTTCTAATTTACGAAGTTTTTTGTTAGGACTTAAGCTTGCACCCGTAAATCTAATCCAGAAGCTCAAAATTAATGAACATATTGTAAATAACGTTGATGCTTGTTCGCTGACTGTTGTTTGGGAGGTGACATTTTTGGATGAAAGGTTATGTTATATAGGACGACGGCTATCCACAAGAGGTTCACCCGGTGGCAATGACCCCACAAAAAGTTACTCTTTGGTGTGGATTTTCGGCCATTGCACAGTTAGTTTTGAAATCTAGCAGAACTTTATTCAAGATTAAAAGTCCTCCAAATAACTACTCATAACATTGACCTGATCAACCATTTCAGAATTTTACATGAAGTAATTTCAAATAAATACGAAATTGAGGCAGAAATGTTTGGAAGTTATACCAATGAAACGAATGATACTTATCTTCAACATAATGCCTGGTAGCATATGTCCGAAAATATACATAAACTTCTTATGCACTCGAAACAAATAATCGAAGCTGGCATATTGCCACTTGGGATCGGGCAGTTGTTCGAAGCAGCCCGGGAAGCCAGTAATAAGGAATACTCGTGTTGGGGCTTCCAAGACCATTTCAGCCGAAGGTCTTTATGGCTTAATTCATATCGTGATGTACTAAATAGATTTTTAGATTCCTCGGATCCTTATCTATAGTGTAGAAAATGCGATGCTTCATAAAAAAAAACAACTCCCACAGGAAAGTATTGCTCTGTTAAAGATTCACCGAGATGTTATCAGTATCAGTAAAATAAAATCTACGTTAAACCTTCGCCTGCTGACTGCATCACATTTGGAATAGATCTCGCACCCGTTTTCAAATATTGGTATAAATAACTTTTTAGCCAATAACAAACGAGTTGTAATATCTGTGTAATATTGCAACATACCGAGAAGTTAGTTAGGAACAAATTCGAGGTTAAGAGTCTTCGTACTTATAACTATGCATTTGGAATTCAAGAACAGACCATTAGATATTGACCAGAGAGCAATGTCTTCGAGGTCCCTATTGGTTAAGTATGCGCAATTTTCAATATGTCCAAGAAGACAACTTTTGTATAATTGAACATCGTCAACATACATTTGGATGGATGATCCATTTATCTTTTCGGAAAGTTCATTGATATAAAGAGAGGAAAGGAGATGTCCTAAGATAGAACTCTGAGGGACTCCTTTAACTGTTGGAAGGTAGGTTGATATGTTATTGTCAATCGAAATTGCTTGTTTTCTGCCCCGAAGGCAGGATAATAATAAGAGTACTGCAGAAGGTGAAAAACGATAAAAAGATGTAAACTTGTGACATAGGTCAGTGTGGTCAACAGTGTCAAATGCTGTAGAAAAATCAATGAGTACAAGGAATGTTACATGATCATCATCTAGGGCAAGTCGAATACCTTTAACGATGTTGATAAAAGCAGTAGTGCAGCTATGCTTTTGACGGAAGCCATACTGCATAGATGAAAGAAAGAAGAAACACGTCATCTAAATCGGAGTGAGCATCATCGAAAAGTGCTGGAGACAGTAACGCGACAAATTTCTGATTTAAAGAGGCAACATTGACGTTCTCATCACATACTTGGTTTTCTCTACATTTACTCATCTCTTTTAAGTTCTTCCATAGTTGACTTCCATAGTTTGACGTTTCGTTAAATTTGACATAGAAGTTAAAAGCTAGGTAAATAACATCCTGTTTTGAAAATGCTGAAGCTGACAATTGGTCATAAAAAATAACGTCATTTACAAAAATATTTAAAAGTGTTTGTGGTGCTCCAGAAAAATGTGTACCAACAGTGTTGTTTACCGGTGTTAAATTAAAAGTTTTCATACCCTTGTTGAGAGAAGTCTGTTCTAAAAGAAATCTCCGCACACAATTATCTTAGTCGGCTTCAAGGTGATAGTCTCCAAAGGTATAACGTATAAGCAATGAATTAACATCTATATCATTGTAAAGCTTAGAACACAGATCGCGCTAAATTTTATCTCCCACATTTTTCTCCAAACATCTGCTAAATTCCAAGCTAAATTTTGACATAAGAACTTTGTGGAGAATATGTCACAGAAAACAGCTATTCTCCAAATGAATTTTTTTCAAAGATTTAAAAGAATTGGGTTTAAAGTATGATTGTTTGAGAATTATGAAAGAGAACGAATGAGAATTATGAATTATGAGTGATTTTTGCTGTGGAAAATCTTGAAAGACTTCCGTCACCAAATATATTCTTCTAAATATTATTCAAATAATATTACATTTCAAATTGAAATTGAAATTTAGCTCGAGAATAAATGTGCCAGACAATTATTTCGTGCGCTAAATTTTGACAGATAAGTTATGTACAGTTCGAAGAGAAAACTTGATTTTTTAGCTGAAGCAGCGTACCTCCCGGCTAAAATGCTTGACATAATTTTAGCTTAGCTAAATTTCGGAGAGAATTTTGTATGGGAGATAAAATTTAGTGCGATCTGCGTATTAGGCTTAAGGTTTAAAAACCACTACTATAAGAAAAGTACTCTCATTGTCAAAGATTTCTAAGAAACAAGTACTCCAACTCAATACCTACTGCCAGCTTACAAATTAATTTGTAGGCGATACCCTTGCCTTACGTACTTATATGGCAGCTCCTCCACCTCTCCTGCCAAGTTTGTCAGCGTGAAAAAGTCTATAACCACTCAAACTATACATTTGATAATTGTTTTTTTCTGCAGAAAACTACGTTTCGGTTACACAGATAATATCAACTTTTGATTCCTTGAACACATCCCTAAACTCTACAATTTTGGGATATAGGCTTTGTGCGTTTAGATGACGTGTTTAATTTAATTTATAGAAACTTAACTTCTTTGTCATTATTGTTTTCTCTAAGTGTATAAATAGAGAAACGATATCAAAACGAACGGTTAACCTACGTCAAAAAATAATGAATTTAAGAAAAAGGACGTTGACATATGCGTTAGAGATTCATAAAGGTACAACAGAAAACCTTTAAGTGGTGGCGGTACGGGATGCTGATGGTGCTGATAATAATGGTGATGATGGGACAAAGCTATCACGTGGGTAGTTCCTTTTCAACACATTAACTTGTAATTAAGACGAAAATAATATACATCCCAATGCAAACGATAATGATGGGAATGGATACGTCACGGTCCGTCGTACAACATTATATATTTACGTGTGTAGATTTTCTTTGGGAAAATAAACCTTAATGTATGGCAAAATGTATAAAATACAGAAAATACAGTGATGAAAGGGAGATTCCTCAGGAGACTCCTGTCACTATAACTCGTTCTGGTATGGATGAAATTTGAATTTTTGATTTTTCATCTTTCAAATATCATTTTTTATTTTGTCTCTGGATTCGACCTTTTTATTTGTATCTACCAAGAAATATATGGTAATTCATCTTGATGTATGTATTTATAAAATGACACCAGATAATCTAGATCTCAGTTTTGACATACATATGTATGTACTATGTGAAATTGTATATTCAAAATTGTCTCTTTTGACATATAGATACAGATAGAATGTTTTTAAGAGTTTAACTCCCAAACTCGGATGATCTCGCATTGTTTTTGAGGGACTATACTTTTACTTCTCTTATATACGTATACAGTCCAATTAGAAATTAAAAAAAAAAAACCATCCGCAGTAGCCTGGTTTTTTATTTCACATTTAAAACTATCGAAAGGCTGTCAAAATAATTTGGAAAAGTAATCGAAAATAATTTATAAAATATTTTCAGATTAATGAAGATAGAAAGTAATTTCTGTTTAAGTGGAGTGATTGAATTAAATTCAATTAAAAGCTCAAGTGACCTCAACAACCGTACCCTTCTAAGACGCAAATATTGGTCGATGTTTACAGACTCTTATAAAATTTACAGCTTTAATAGACTGTGATTCCTCGTGAACGTTCGGATTCCACTAAAAATATATACATATGTATGTATTAGAGCCTTTCAAAAAAAAAAAATTATTTTTTCTCGGAACCACGCTCAAAAGTTTCGTTTGCATGCCAAAATAGGCCTCTGAAAATATGAGCCCTTAATATTAAGACTTAGGTTGTCCGCATCGCACTTTTCGATTTCCCATAAGAATAACACAGGAAAAAAATTTTTTTGTCTTCTGATTTTTATAACTCATGAACGATAAATTGCATTGCAATACCCTTTATGTATTTTGTAGAGAATTGAACGCTCTACAAAAAAAGTTAAATGCCATTTTTCGATAAATCAACTCAGTCAAAAGTTATTCAAGGTCAAAGTTTGATTTACCCTCAATTTAGCTGTTTTCTTTACAATACTCTTTAATTTATAAGTTTACAGGTTTTAAAACAAACTGAAAGTTCATTTATAAGCTCTTACTACTTGCAATAAGTATTGCAGTTGTTCTCCATCTTTTGTCAGGCAGTTGTTGTATTCCTCAATCAAAGTAACCCCTCGTTCAGCTACATCATTTGTCACTTTTAATTTGTTGAAATATTCTAAACATTCCTTATTATATGAATGATTACTGCACCATGTTGAAACATCATCCTCCAAAAAATCGCTTGGCAAATAGAATTTTTTGAACAGATCTACGGAATTTTCGGAGACGAAGTCACTCAAATCTCTTTGCAATAAAGATTCTAGATTTTGTTCGGTAATTTGATATCGTTGACGCATTGGTGAAGAACTTTCTTGATTTTTAATTTATATTTAGTTATATTTTGTAAAATTTTTTGGTCAAATTTTTTCTAAAAACATGATATTTTGCCAAATCATTCAGAACAACGGCTAAATTAAGGGTAAATTAAACTTTGACCTTGAATAACTTTTGACTGAGTTGATTTATCGAAAAATGACATCACACTTTTTTTGTAGAGCGTTCAATTTTCTACAAAATACATAAAGGGTATTGCAATGCAATTTATCGTTCATGAGTTATAAAAATCAGAAGACAAAAAAATTTTTTTCCTGTGTTATTCTTATGGGAAATCGAAAAGTGCGATGCGGACAACCTAAGTCTTAATATTAAGGGCTCATATTTTCAGAGGCCTATTTTGGTATGCAAACGAAACTTTTGAGCGTGGTTCCGAGAAAAAATAATTTTTTTTTTTTTTTTGAAACGCTCTACTATGTATGTATGTATGTTTTATATACTTCAAGCAAAGGGTTTGTTCGTAAATTATGGTCAAAGTAAAATGTCTTTCTTTATGTATCATACAGTTGATGGCAACAGCGGCGTACATACATTTTTGTTGGTATAATAGAAGAATGATTTTTTAACTGAATTGTATGTGGGTTTGCCATTGATTGATTGTTAAAGTTAATTGAACTACAGGAGATCAATCCGGGTTTATTCCAATAAATATTCCAATAAAATTTGACTGATTGCCCAATGGAATTCAAGAATTGTCAAAATCGATCATTTGACAGAATAGAAAAATTGCAAAGACAGCTTTTATTGGAAAAAACGAAAAATTAAAAGTTAGTTTTTGGACTTAGAAACGACTTAGTGACGTTAAAAAATTAAATAAAGTAAATTTTTCCAATAAAGCAACAAGTCAAGAATTGACTATAGGTAACTTTATAAAAAATTCTTATAAATTTCATTTTAAGGCCAATCTTATTACAGAAAAGATGAAACTACAATGTTTGTCCGGTGCAAGCTGAAGCTTTAGAAAATGGACTTTGAACAGTGTAATATGATCTGTGATCCCAATAGGCCATAATCTCTAACTGGATTCACATAGAGTCAGATGTTTGCTATTTGCAGAGGTTTCGTTTGCGATGACGAATAGATTATTCTCAAATTTAAGATCTTCATACAAATTCGAGGTAATAAAATTCAAATTTATTTTTATTAAGTTAGTTAAACGAAATCGAGCTTGGATTATTTAGTTTCATTCTACAAGTTCTGTCTCTTAAAAGGTCCACAATTCTAAATGCGAAAGGAAGAATTTTGTTTGGGATATTGTCCTTGCGATATCGATCCATGTTTTAGAGGAATTCAGAAGACATGCCGTCCAATACAGCTAATGAATGCGTTTGCATCTGTTCTTCTTCTAGGGAAAGCATTTTGCGAGGTTGAAGATGTTCAATTTTCCCAAACTTAAGTGCAAGGTTAGAGGTTCTGTTTTAGTGTGAAGAAATGTTATTACTGACTTATTGTTGAATGAAATAACCCCAAAATAACCATCCTAAAGTCGTTCTTTAACCATAAGGAAACTCGTTTTTATAATGCTTTCAAGGATAATGAAAAGGGAAATGTTAACTGCCTATCAATCTTATTCGGTTTTTCGTAGATCGATCAGTAAGTTTAAGGAAGTTGAAATTGTTCGTTAGAAGCACAATTATCTACAACTTTAGGTAGGACCGAATCAATAAAATCGTACTTTATGATTTGCGGTATTTTAGATAATGCCAGTTACACCAACGGTTTACCGACAAGCAGGTGTTAAAACCATGATAAGGGCCGTAGGATACAGTTCGTTACGAAATCAATTAATAACTTTGACGACAGCGTAATAAAGGTTCACTGCCACCGAAAATACTTGCCACGTGGCGTTGGCAAGATTGCACCTAAGAAAAAATAAAAACATAAGAAGCACAACAGCTCTTTGGAGAAGCTGAAACTAGTGACTTTAAACTCTCAACAAAAGAAAAGGACCTTTCACGTCCAACTACCTACATAATTATCTATAATTATTTGTTGTCAACTAATAATATTGTCATCTTGAGTAAAATTTCGAATTTCACAATTCTCTTTCCGAGTTTGGAAATTAAATTTCAATTGTCAACACGATAATCGCTTTAAGCCGCTTAGAACATAGCCCAAGATACAGACAGATAGTTGTAAATATTAACCATCAATTTCGGTAATATATTTAATTTTCTACAAATAGTTTTATACATACAATAGTGGAGTCCAGCTAGATTTCTGAGTTATAAAATAACACAGAAAAGTGAATAGACTCCACAATATGGTCAAAGGTACACGATTGAATTTGATAGTATTTTTTCGATATAATATGTGACCCGGCCTACGAAAAGGTGGCTTATGACCGAAAAAATTATTTTTCACTTTTTTTTTGGTTAGGATAGTTTTTGAGACGCTCTTTTACATGGTGCATACCAGAAAGTCCTAACTTGCTTAGAAGTGTACTAAAAATGTAGAGAAAGAAGAGCACAAATGAAAGAAAAACAGAATTTTATTGAAAATCCAGAATCAAGAAAATACATGGAATTGAATTAACTAACATAATATTTGGAGCAAAAGCAACACTGCATCTCACTTGGTCACTTGGTGTACTTGAACAACGAGAGACACTGGGCAATGGGAAGGAAGGAGAACAACTACCGGGAAACTGACGAAATGCATTGTTTATCTTTAACAGCTTATTTATCGAAATTTTGGCGCAAAATTTTAAACATTTAAAACCTACTCTAAATCAATTTTAGAATGGGAGTCGACTCTAAATATTGAGTATAAAACGAGAACCAACTTTTTGTTAATTTTAAAGGACATAAACTATACTTTAACGTTAAAGAACTCGTCTTACTTTAACAGCAGCAAATAGCTAGTTTATCTTTTAAAAGTATACTTTATCCATATTGACAATGGTCATTTCATACTAAAGCAAATCGAAGAAAAAATGTTTACTGATGTTTTATTAGATTTTTTAAAGATGTTTTTTTTGTAAATAGTCTTAATAACTGAATATTATAAATTCGAAATAATCGTATGAAAGTGCTCTACGATGAACAAATCTGTAAATACAAATGTATGTAGGTACATACATATCTAATGTATGCACGCGCGCCGCCGCCGCCATCAACCGAGACGAGTATAGCTAAATGAATCTGCACCTTGCAACAACAAATTGAGTTTTTATGCTGTGAATTTGCGATTTATACTTTATTTCCATCTAAAATAATGTAAATAACTTATAAACAATCAAAATCTGTACCGAGGTAGTATATAAAATGTACTTTTTTCGGCGAAAATTATTTGGTTTAAAGTTGTCTCTTCTTTTTACTTTTTTTTTTTTGTGTTTTTGTAGTTGTGTGAGTTATGTACAGTGGCGTCTTTAGGCATGGGACTGGTGGGCCAGGGCCCAGGGCCCAGGGCCCCGAAATTTTTGGCCCCCAGTTCCTCCAACTCAAAATGAATGAACCTACACAAGAATTATATAATAAAACGAAATAAGGTTAATAGACAATAACAGAAAAACAAGTTTCATTGTACATATATTGACATTTTTAATTCACTGACAACATTCAAGAAACTTTATCGAAATGTTCTCATGCCGAAAATCAAAACATGTCAGCAATAGAAAGAAATTCAACTGACCCCGGTGATTACTTTCAAGAAAAAATTACCGAAAAGATACGTGAATTTTGGATCCGTAAGGGTCCGACTTATTTTCAAAATAATGATTCTGATTTCTCAAAATCATCAAGAGTATACATTGAATCAGATGGTAAATCAAAAACAAGAAATTTCAATAAAACACTCTTTTATCGTAAATTAAGGAATAGTCAAGATGTTGAAAGAAAGTGGCTTTTATATTCGCCTTCCAAAAAATCTTTATATTGTTTTTCATGTTGTTTATTCAACATTTTAAATACAGCCTTTTGTTTTCCCCATGGGTGTAACGATTGGAAACACATAAATCACATAATTTTGGAGCACGAAAATAGTTCATCAGAGGAGTAAGAACACTGGTAGGGTAGATACAGATTTATAAAATAAAAACAAATTAGAAGTAGACTACTGGAAAAATGTTCTCAAAAGAATTGTTGCAGTTATTAAATTTTTGGCATCAAGAGGGCTTCCATTTCGTGGTAAGAACGAAACAATTGGGTCACCCAACAATGGAAGTTATTTGGGATGCCTGGAACTTCTAGGTGAATTTGATTCATTCCTCGCAGATCATTTAAGAAAATGTGGGAATTCAGCAAATATTTGCAACGAGTTCATTGATATAATGGGAGAACAAGTCCTAATGAAAATTTTAGGTGAAATTAGATGGGCAAAATATTTTTCCATAAGCGTTGATAGTACACCCGACCTTTCTCATATCGACCAGATGACTTTTGTAATTCGGTATGTTAAAAATTGTATTCCCATCGAAAGGTTCTTAAAATTCATGCCTATTCAAGAGCATAAATCTGAATATTTGGATGACACAATCTTGACATTTTTGGAAAATCATGATATTCCAATAGAGGATTGTAGAGGAAAAAGCTATGATAATGCATCAAATATGTCGGGAAAATATTCTGGTTTGCAAGCTAGATTAAAGGAGAAATGCGAATTTGCTACCTTTGTACCATGTGCAGCACATTCTCTTAACTTAGTAGGCCTTCATGCAGCTGCTGGTTGTGTGCAGGAGGCAACAAGTTTCTTTTAAGTGGTTCAAAAAATATACATTTTTTTTCTGCTTCTACTCATCGCTGGAATAAATTGAATGAATGTTCAGGTTCACATAGAGTTCTTAAAAGTCTTTCTGAAACAAGATTGTCTGCATGAGCTGATGCAGTTAACGCGCTCCATCGTGGTTACAAACAAATTACTGAAGCACTGACATCTCTAGAGATCCAGAGCAAGCTCCAGAAACAAAAAGCAAAGCGCTAAGTCTGTCTAAGAAAATGCCAAAACTAGAATTTCTTATTTTAACAGATATTTGGGGCACAATGTTAGAAAGAATTCATAAAACCAGCAAGAGCCTTCAAAAATAAACAATAACGATTGGCGTTGCTGCCAATTTGCTTTGTTCACTGTGTTCTTTCATAAAATGATCTAAGGGAGAATTTTGATAAATTTGAAGCGTGTGCCAAAATTCAGAATCCGGATGCTAGTTATAAAGACTTAATGCAACGAAAAATAGGATGAAGTTCGCGTGCCACATATTTTGATGGTCCTGCACCATCCATCCAGCTAATTGGGAAAGAAAAGTTTAAAATATCAACTTTTTTCCCAATTAATTAACAATTGTAAAGTAAGCAATTGAAAATACGATCCAACTGCTACCAAGAAATCGATGCATCGTTTGGCTTTTTTGGTCGATTGCAACATTTGACTTCAATGGAGTTGCAAAATTCTTGCGAACAATTTTCAAAAAAATACCATAGAGATGTTAATGCAGAAGAACTTGAGGTAGAATGCCTGCACCTCGTACAGTATTTAAAAGAAATCAATAAAGTTGTAAATGAAGATCTTATTACAATTTCAAAACTGTACACTCTTATTACATTGGATGAAATTGAGAACACATTTCCAAATGTAGAAACTGCCTGCAGAATTTTTGTATCTATGATGGTTTCAAACTGCAGTAGAGAGCGTTCATTTTCGAAATTAAACCGAATAAAAAAATGAACTTCGAAGCACAAAATGCTACAAGAAAGACTTAAAAACTTGTCAATTTTATCAATTGAAAATGAATTACTGCAGGAAATTGAATTTAATGACTTAATTCATGATTTTGAATTTGATTTTTCAGAAAAGTATGCCTTCAATATTATTTTATTGTATAAACTTACATACTCGTACCTATCTAAAAAGAAAACCAAAACAAAAAAAAGAAATAAACTTACAAAAAATCTTAACAAAAAAAATATAAAAACATTAGAAATCAACCAAAAAAACTATAAAAATTATCAAAAATAAACAAAAAAAAAAAAATGTTCAACTAAATAAAAAAATTATAAAATTATAAAAAATTGTCTGTTTTATGTTTTTTTAGTTCTTTATAAAAAATGAAAATATTTTTGAAAAACAAATTCATTTTGAAATGATTTTTTTCACCTAAAAAATTAAAAAAAATTATAATACACTTTTTGGTCCACAAATCCTATTGGGCCCAGGGTCCCCAAAATTCTAAAGACGCCCCTGGTTATGTATCTGTCAAATTAAGGGTTGTTCAACGCAAATTCGCTTAGGTTCTGTTGTAAAACCCATATCAGTTAGAAGAGTTGTCTAACGTGTTTAAAATTATGCAAAAGTTAGACGAAGTCTCCAAGCTAAACGACTGCGTTAAGTAGAGCAGGTTTTATTCCTTAAACGAGAACTGTTTAAAATTTTGCGCCTTTGTTTTTGAGTCATAAGCCACCTTTTCGTAGACCGGGTCACATATAATTTTAAGGTACGAGTCACAAATATGTTTAAGTAATAAAAAATTCTTGTGGTTCTCCATAGGGTAAGTTTATTGAACGTGGCATGTGTCACGATCGATTCTCAGCCTATTCCTATTTGTTAATAGGTATTTTCCGGAGAAAAATTCCAACATTTTAATATATGTTTGGTGTCATACATACATATGTAGATAGCGTATGAGAGGAATGTACTATTTTCCAAACGACAACCATTTCATGTAAGCAATATTCCACTAGGAATAAGAAAACTCTAAAACAAATTACTGCGCCATCTCATTTGCATGACAAATTGATTTCATTCATTTAAGTTCTACCAAAACTAAATTTCTGCTGACGAAGTCATTTTGAATGAGTTATTCCATTGACCCAAATCTACAAAAATATACTTTGTATAGTAGTGTCATTTCCTTGATGAAACACATACTCTTTATAGACAAAACTAACCACCGTTTTTATGTCATAGCCAAAAATTGCTTACACGATATGTACGTCTGTGGCTTTCTATTCAAACTACATTCTTTCCGTTGAAAAGTTGTTTGGGCACAAACACAGATAGGCTTTCCCAATCTTAAAACAATTGCAATTTATTCCAGTACACTGAAAAAAAAATCGTACATTGTGACAATGATCGTCGATGTTTGACTACATTTTCATTACGACAATGTAAGAAATATTGCGACAATGTAAAAAACATTTCGACAATGTAAAAAAAATTATGAATTTTCCTGGTTTTCAAGGCACCGTTCTTTGAATAAATGAAACAGCATTCATTGAAAAAATCTCCATAGGAAAGTTGAAAAAGAAGTCAAGCGATCAGATTTCAATGCACTTGTTTAGAGATCAATGAACTTTTTCATTAAAATTAAAAGTAGGAAATTTGATATAGTGAAAAATATTTAATTGAGACAAGGCGTCCCACCTCAGCTCAATGAAAAAGTTTTCATTGTCGCAATATAAACTTCATTGAAATTTAAAAAATCTTTGAATGAAAAGTTCATTGAAATTATTTCATTGTCGCAATGAAATAATCATTGAAATTCTTTGATTGTCACAATGAAAAAATCATTGAAATTTAAATTTTTTGAATGAAAAGTTCATTGAATTTTTTCCATTGTCAGAATGAAAAGTTCATTGAAATTTTACATTGCCATAATGAAAAGTCCATTGAAATTTTTCATTGTCAAAGTGAAAAGTTCATTGAAATTTTAAAATGTCAGAATGAAAATTTCATTAAAATTTTTTCATTGTCGCAATGAAATAATCATTAAAATTCTTTGATTGTCACAATGAAAAAATTATTGAAATTTAAATTTTTCGAATGATAAGTTCATTGAATTTTTTCCATTGTCAGAATGAAAAGTTCATTGAAATTTTACATTGCCATAATGAAAGGTCCATTGAAATTTTTCATTGTCAAAATGAAAAGTTCATTGAAATTTTAAAATGTCAGAATGAAAATTTCATTAAAATTTTTCACTGTCGCAATGAAATAAATCATTGAAATTCTTTGATTGACACAGTAAAAAAATCATTGAAATTCAAATTTTTTGAATGAAAAGTTCATTGAATTTTTTCCATTGTCAGAATGAAAAGTTCATTGAAATTTTACATTGCCATAATGAAAGGTCCATTGAAATTTGTCATTGTCAAAATGAAAAGTTCATTGAAATTTTAAAATGTCAGAATGAAAATTTCATTAAAATTTTTCACTGTCGCAATGAAATAAATCATTGAAATTCTTTGATTGACACAGTAAAAAAATCATTGAAATTCAAATTTTTTGAATGAAAAGTTCATTGAATTTTTTCCATTGTCAGAATGAAAAGTTCATTGAAATTTTACATTGCCATAATGAAAGGTCCATTGAAATTTGTCATTGTCAAAATGAAAAGTTCATTGAAATTTTAAAATGTCAGAATGAAAATTTCATTAAAATTTTTCACTGTCGCAATGAAATAAATCATTGAAATTCTTTGATTGACACAGTAAAAAAATCATTGAAATTCAAATTTTTCGAATGAAAAGTTCATTGATTTTTTTCCATTGTCAGAATGAAAAGTTCATTGAAATTTTACATTGCCATAATGAAAGATCCATTGAAATTTGTCATTGTCAAAATGAAAAGTTCATTGAAATTTTAAAATGTCAGAATGAAAATTTCATTAAAATTTTTCACTGTCGCAATGAAATAATCATTGTAATTCTTTGATTGTCACAATGAAAAAATCATTGAAATTCAAATTTTTCGAATGAAAAGTTCATTGAATGTTTTCCATTGTCAGAATGAAAAGTTCATTGAAATTTTAAAATGTCAGAATTAAAAATTCATTAAACTTGAGTAACTTACAAAGCCAAAGATTCTAATCAAGTATGGTAATGGCTCTTCCAAACTAATGCGGAATATTCGCTAAAGACGATGAAACAACATTTACAACATGTAGCTTCATAGAAAAAGTAAATCTACGAATCGAAAAGTTTGGAAAGACTTTTGAAACCTGGAATATAAGTACTTCACATTATTTTAGCATTATATTTGAAGTAATAAGAAACTAAATCTATAATATATTATGACAATGACGCGTGCGAATGAATGCTTTTATACATAAAAGTATTCAAAAGACTTTTACGATAAGGCAAGAATGTTGCTTTATTAGACAAAAAAAACTTGGACAAAACTTATGATTTCCTTCAATGCAATGAAATATTGGAATAGTTTTAGGGCTTACTTGAATGTAAAAAACATTTTCAATTTAAATTGTCCAAGAAATATTTCCAATGTTTTACTCAATTGAGAGAAATAATTAATTTTGTGCCGGTCATTAAAAAAAAAATTTGAGGATCGTAGTTAAGGCAGAAACAGAGTGCATTTTCAATGAATGTTACATTGACCCAATGTAAAGTTGCCTTGAATACAAAACAGATGTGAATATTTTCAGAAGTATCATTTTCTTGTTGTACCGCACAAAATTGAAGCCATAAATTCCGCCATAGTAACAATTCCATGAGGAAATAATTTACAATGGTTACATACATATATGACTTGGCTTCGTATCAATCCCATTCTATAAAGCTGAGAACACACTATTTGCCTGAGAATAGAAATAAATAAATTGTTTAATTTTTGAGTAAATTCGGTGTTATTTCCACGCAAACACAAATATTTGGGTTGGCATCTCAGCGAGTTAAAAATTGCATATTCGTGATCTAGGAAGTGCCACCTTTCAAACCACGTATCGCATGTAACGAAAAACAAATGTTTACTTTATATGCGATTTGCGGCTAAACGGAGCTCCGTAGACCCCCCAAAGTTAACATTTTCAAACGTAATTTCTGGCTAAACTAGACATCTCAGCGAGTTAAAAATTGCATATTCGTGATCTAGGAAGTGCCACCTTTCAATCCACGTATCGCATGTAACGAAAAACAAATGTTTATCTTTATATGCGATTTGCGGCTAAACGGAGCTCCGTAGACCCCCCAAAGTTAACATTTTCAAACGTAATTTCTGGCTAAACTAGACATCTCAGCGAGTTAAAAATTGCATATTCGTGATCTAGGAAGTGCCACCTTTCAATCCACGTATCGCATGTAACGAAAAACAAATGTTTATCTTTTATGCGATTTGCGGCTAAACGGAGCTCCGTAGACCCCCCAAAGTTAACATTTTCAAACGTAATTTCTGGCTAAACTAGACATCTTAGCGAGTTAAAAATTGCATACTCGTGATGTAGGGAGTGATGTATCACATTTTTTTTGTTATTTTGCATTTAAAAATTCTACATTTTGAAATTCTACTTCTCAAAATTTTGAATTTCAAGATTCTAATTAATAAAATTTCTAATTAACAAAAATTTGCGTTGGTTCTGTATATAGATTTTGTAACGAGTTTCAATTAGGTATAACATAGTTCTCGCTGTTCATTTAAAAATACCAACAAAAAATATATTCACATTGGACAAAAATATTTCAATACCAAAAGATTTTATATATAAAAGTAGAAGACTTTTACGATAAGGCAAGAATGTCGCTTTATTAGACAAAAAAACTTTATAAAATCTTGAAAACTATTTCAGGCAATCTCAGAAGCCGTGTAAGTATAGCCTTATATGACAAAGTCTAATAATCCCAAAACATTCCTCTAAAAACTGACTCGTTTTGGCGCCAACTTCTTACTCTTACCTACAAAAATAATAATTTTTTTTTTAATACTTGGACAAAACTTATAATTTCCTTCAATGCAATGAAATATTGGAATAGTTTTAGGGCTTATTTGAATGTAAAAAACATTTTCAATTTAAATTGTCCAAGAAATATTTCCAATGTTTTACTCAATTGAGAGAAATAATTAGTTTTGTGCAGGTCATTAAAAAAAAAAAATTATTTTGAGGATCGTAGTTAAGGCAGAAACAGAGTGCATTTTCAATGAATGTTACATTGACCCAATGTAAAGTTGCATTGAATACAAAACAGATGCGAATATATTCAGTAGTTTCATTTTCTTGTCGTACCGCAAAAAATTGAAGCCATACATTCCGCCATAGTAACAATGCCATGACGAAATAATTTACAATGGTTACATACATATATGACTTGGCTTCGTATCAATCCCATTCTATAAAGCTGAGAACACACTATTTGCCTGAGAATAGAAATAAATAAATTGTTTAATTTTTGAGTAAATTCGGTGTTATTTCCACGCAAACACAAATATTTGGGTTGGCATCTCAGCGAGTTAAAAATTGCATATTCGTGATCTAGGAAGTGCCACCTTTCAATCCACGTATCGCATGTAACGAAAAACAAAATGTTTATCTTTATATGCGATTTGCGGCTAAACGGAGCTCCGTAGACCCCCCAAAGTTAACATTTTCAAACGTAATTTCTGGCTAAACTAGACATCTCAGCGAGTTAAAAATTTCATATTCGTGATCTAGGAAGTGCCACCTTTCAATCCACGTATCGCATGTAACGAAAAACAAATGTTTATCTTTATATGCGATTTGCGGCTAAACGGAGCTCCGTAGACCCCCCAAAGTTAACATTTTCAAACGTAATTTCTGGCTAAACTAGACATCTCAGCGAGTTAAAAATTGCATATTCGTGATCTAGGAAGTGCCACCTTTCAATCCACGTATCGCATGTAACGAAAAACAAATGTTTATCTTTATATGCGATTTGCGGCTAAACGGAGCTCCGTAGACCCCCCAAAGTTAACATTTTCAAACGTAATTTCTGGCTAAACTAGACATCTCAGCGAGTTAAAAATTTCATATTCGTGATCTAGGAAGTGCCACCTTTCAATCCACGTATCGCATGTAACGAAAAACAAATGTTTATCTTTTATGCGATTTGCGGCTAAACGGAGCTCCGTAGACCCCCCAAAGTTAACATTTTCAAACGTAATTTCTGGCTAAACTAGACATCTTAGCGAGTTAAAAATTGCATACTCGTGATGTAGGGAGTGATGTATCACATTTTTTTTGTTATTTTGCATTTAAAAATTCTACATTTTGAAATTCTACTTCTCAAAATTTTGAATTTCAAGATTCTAATTAATAAAATTTCTAATTAACAAAAATTTGCGTTGGTTCTGTATATAGATTTTGTAACGAGTTTCAATTAGGTATAACATAGTTCTCGCTGTTCATTTAAAAATACCAACAAAAAATATATTCACATTGGACAAAAATATTTCAATACCAAAAGATTTTATATATAAAAGTAGAAGACTTTTACGATAAGGCAAGAATGTCGCTTTATTAGACAAAAAAACTTTATAAAATCTTGAAAACTATTTCAGGCAATCTCAGAAGCCGTGTAAGTATAGCCTTATATGACAAAGTCTAATAATCCCAAAACATTCCTCTAAAAACTGACTCGTTTTGGCGCCAACTTCTTACTCTTACCTACAAAAATAATAATTTTTTTTTTAATACTTGGACAAAACTTATAATTTCCTTCAATGCAATGAAATATTGGAATAGTTTTAGGGCTTATTTGAATGTAAAAAACATTTTCAATTTAAATTGTCCAAGAAATATTTCCAATGTTTTACTCAATTGAGAGAAATAATTAGTTTTGTGCAGGTCATTAAAAAAAAAAAATTATTTTGAGGATCGTAGTTAAGGCAGAAACAGAGTGCATTTTCAATGAATGTTACATTGACCCAATTTAAAGTTGCATTGAATACAAAACAGATGCGAATATTTTCAGTAGTTTCATTTTCTTGTCGTACCGCAAAAAATTGAAGCCATACATTCCGCCATAGTAACAATGCCATGACGAAATAATTTACAATGGTTACATACATATATGACTTGGCTTCGTATCAATCCCATTCTATAAAGCTGAGAACACACTATTTGCCTGAGAATAGAAATAAATAAATTGTTTAATTTTTGAGTAAATTCGGTGTTATTTCCACGCAAACACAAATATTTGGGTTGGCATCTCAGCGAGTTAAAAATTGCATATTCGTGATCTAGGAAGTGCCACCTTTCAATCCACGTATCGCATGTAACGAAAAACAAAATGTTTATCTTTATATGCGATTTGCGGCTAAACGGAGCTCCGTAGACCCCCCAAAGTTAACATTTTCAAACGTAATTTCTGGCTAAACTAGACATCTCAGCGAGTTAAAAATTTCATATTCGTGATCTAGGAAGTGCCACCTTTCAATCCACGTATCGCATGTAACGAAAAACAAATGTTTATCTTTATATGCGATTTGCGGCTAAACGGAGCTCCGTAGACCCCCCAAAGTTAACATTTTCAAACGTAATTTCTGGCTAAACTAGACATCTCAGCGAGTTAAAAATTGCATATTCGTGATCTAGGAAGTGCCACCTTTCAATCCACGTATCGCATGTAACGAAAAACAAATGTTTATCTTTATATGCGATTTGCGGCTAAACATTTTCAAACGTAATTTCTGGCTAAACTAGACATCTCAGCGAGTTAAAAATTTCATATTCGTGATCTAGGAAGTGCCACCTTTCAATCCACGTATCGCATGTAACGAAAAACAAATGTTTATCTTTATATGCGATTTGCGGCTAAACGGAGCTCCGTAGACCCCCCAAAGTTAACATTTTCAAACGTAATTTCTGGCTAAACTAGACATCTCAGCGAGTTAAAAATTGCATATTCGTGATCTAGGAAGTGCCACCTTTCAATCCACGTATCGCATGTAACGAAAAACAAATGTTTATCTTTATATGCGATTTGCGGCTAAACGGAGCTCCGTAGACCCCCCAAAGTTAACATTTTCAAACGTAATTTCTGGCTAAACTAGACATCTCAGCGAGTTAAAAATTGCATATTCGTGATCTAGGAAGTGCCACCTTTCAATCCACGTATCGCATGTAACGAAAAACAAATGTTTATCTTTATATGCGATTTGCGGCTAAACGGAGCTCCGTAGACCCCCCAAAGTTAACATTTTCAAACGTAATTTCTGGCTAAACTAGACATCTCAGCGAGTTAAAAATTGCATATTCGTGATCTAGGAAGTGCCACCTTTCAATCCACGTATCGCATGTAACGAAAAACAAATGTTTATCTTTATATGCGATTTGCGGCTAAACGGAGCTCCGTAGACCCCCCAAAGTTAACATTTTCAAACGTAATTTCTGGCTAAACTAGACATCTCAGCGAGTTAAAAATTTCATATTCGTGATCTAGGAAGTGCCACCTTTCAATCCACGTATCGCTTGTAACGAAAAACAAATGTTTATCTTTTATGCGATTTGCGGCTAAACGGAGCTCCGTAGACCCCCCAAAGTTAACATTTTCAAACGTAATTTCTGGCTAAACTAGACATCTTAGCGAGTTAAAAATTGCATACTCGTGATGTAGGGAGTGATGTATCACATTTTTTTTGTTATTTTGCATTTAAAAATTCTACATTTTGAAATTCTACTTCTCAAAATTTTGAATTTCAAGATTCTAATTAATAAAATTTCTAATTAACAAAAATTTGCGTTGGTTCTGTATATAGATTTTGTAACGAGTTTCAATTAGGTATAACATAGTTCTCGCTGTTCATTTAAAAATACCAACAAAAAATATATTCACATTGGACAAAAATATTTCAATACCAAAAGATTTTATATATAAAAGTAGAAGACTTTTACGATAAGGCAAGAATGTCGCTTTATTAGACAAAAAAACTTTATAAAATCTTGAAAACTATTTCAGGCAATCTCAGAAGCCGTGTAAGTATAGCCTTATATGACAAAGTCTAATAATCCCAAAACATTCCTCTAAAAACTGACTCGTTTTGGCGCCAACTTCTTACTCTTACCTACAAAAATAATAATTTTTTTTTTAATACTTGGACAAAACTTATAATTTCCTTCAATGCAATGAAATATTGGAATAGTTTTAGGGCTTATTTGAATGTAAAAAACATTTTCAATTTAAATTGTCCAAGAAATATTTCCAATGTTTTACTCAATTGAGAGAAATAATTAGTTTTGTGCAGGTCATTAAAAAAAAAAAATTATTTTGAGGATCGTAGTTAAGGCAGAAACAGAGTGCATTTTCAATGAATGTTACATTGACCCAATTTAAAGTTGCATTGAATACAAAACAGATGCGAATATTTTCAGTAGTTTCATTTTCTTGTCGTACCGCAAAAAATTGAAGCCATACATTCCGCCATAGTAACAATGCCATGACGAAATAATTTACAATGGTTACATACATATATGACTTGGCTTCGTATCAATCCCATTCTATAAAGCTGAGAACACACTATTTGCCTGAGAATAGAAATAAATAAATTGTTTAATTTTTGAGAAAATTCGGTGTTATTTCCACGCAAACACAAATATTTGGGTTGGTTCTGTATATAGATTAGTTTCAATTGGATATAGTTCTCGCTGTTCATTTAAAAATATCAACAAAAAATATATTCGCACTGGACAAAAATATTTCAATGCCAAAAGATTTTGGCATTCGTTTACAAAAAAGAATACAAAAGTAAACATTGAAATGCTTGTATAATATGCATTGAATGTGATGACAAAACGAAGGGAAAGCCTTTCTTAGGCTAGGACCGCACTTGCGATTTCAATCGCACAATTTTTCAGTCGCAAAAATGGAACACATTAATTTAAATGAGAATGAACGCACTTGCTACCAACAAATCATAACGATTTAAAAGTCGCAATTTGTTACATTTTTCTTGCGATGCGATTGTCGTAAACTTAAATGAAACACAATGTACTCAAATGGATATAACCACACTTGCGATTTAAATTACTACGACTTAAAAATCGTAGTCGCAAAGAGAAATCGGCATGCACGCACGTGCGATTTTTAATCCACGATTTCTTAGTCGCAAAAAGTAAGACACATGGTCTTAAATGTTGAAATTGTTTTATTGCTCTAATCTCAAAATTATTTTAAATTTAAACAGTCCAAAGAATATTAAAAACATTTTACTCAATTGAGAGAAATTCTTAATTTTGTGCCTACCACTAACCTACAAAACGCAAAAAACGAGGTGAATTGTCAATGAATTATACATGGATGCAATGTAAAGTTGCATTGAATATGAAACTGATATGACTTTTCAATGAATAGAAATGTGAAATTACATTAATAATGCATATACAAAAATCGTAAGAATATGTGTCATCTAAAACATTCGTATATATGTACATATAATAATATTAATTTTATGAAAGTTATTTATAAAATTACAAAAAACAACAACATAAAAAATACTTTATAAGAGTATTCAACACCAGTAGAAGCATGGCTTTATATTCTACATTCTCAGAATACCAAATTGTTCCTGTTCCCTGAAGTATGTAAACTGTGCATTGGTAGCATTGGAATGCTATTCGGCGTCGTTCCGCTTATTGCATTCTCATCGTTTCATTGTTTAAACAGATTTTGTCTCGGCCGGGTCGCTGTGAATATTACTCCGCGAATTTGTGAATACATATAGTTAAAAGTTTTCATTTTGTTAATGTAACAAATTTAACATCAGTGTCAACAATTTTGAAGACAATAACAAAAGGAAGGTAAGTAATAAAATTTCTTTTAACCCTTTTTAACGCCCAAGTTCTTTATCTAAAAAAATTAATGTGCAAATTATTCGTGGTCTTCAATTTGTAAGGAGAAAAAAGTGCAAAACGGTAAAAACAAATTTAGAGTAATTTCGAACTAAAAACCACACAAATTGGTTAGTTATTTTACATTAAAAAACATTGCGTGACCTTTTATATATTATTTTTCCAAGCGTGAATATGAAAATAATAAAGGCTTAAAAAAATCCTTAGATTTCAAAAAGAAAAAAAAATTATTGGTGGTGACGCTCTATAATATATCTACCTATTTTTATTTTAATGCAGTGCCGAATGCAGACTTTCAAATTCATATTATTATAAAATAATTAAAACAAAGACAGCATTGAGCACTAGGAAAAATTACAGTTTTAAAGTACATAACGGGAAAAATTGGGGTAGTATTTTTTTTCTTGTTAATTCACCAGTTTCCGTTAGTTCCATTCACATTCATTCTTCATACATATTTACTCATTGTTTGTTGTTTCGTCAAGTAAAGCGAAGTAGTTTTTAACAATAAAAATGTTCACTTGTTGCAATTTTATTACATTTTTATAAATTGAAATTCACTATAAGAAATTATGAATTCGTACAAAATAAAAGAGGTAATTTCATTCATTTCGATTCATTTATTATAATGGCACCTTAATTGCATGAAAGCTGATATGTGGTATTCTGCAGCCGAAGCTGTAGAAGAATTTTCTATAAAATTGTAACCTCTTGGGGACTAATTGCCATCTGTATTTGTTGTCATATTCACGTTTTGTTGGCGCCTTAAGCCCCGATTATGAATTTCACATCATATATATGATATTTTATGTGATATAGGTATTATAAGAGTAATCCAATTGGTCGCAAAAAAACATTTCGAAAATTTTCAAGTTCAAATAATAAAGTATTTAATCACATTTCCAATATAATGAATTCTTAAAAAATTAAATTAAAAATAACTTCGTGTGTCAACAATATTGCAGCTACCCTTCGCAAGGTTTTTAATAAGGGGATATTTTAACTGGGTTTTATATTTTTGTTCCTCATATTAATAGTCGACATTTCCATTCTTATCCAATAAAAAACAAAGGCCCTTATCGTCGGCTTGAAGTGAAAAACTGCTAATTCTAGTTTTCAACATTTTACAGAAATAGGTACTTAATGATGCCAAAACTTCAAAAAGAAGTCTTAGATTCCCAATGTAAAGAAACTGATAAACTTTGAATGTTTTTGTGCTTTTAAAATTTTTTTGAAATAATCAATAAACGTAATCGTAAAAATAAATAAGAAGTTAGCAGGTTATCATTCTAGGCTGAAAATGTGCAAAAATAAATTAATTATAGGATTAAAAGATATAAATAAGATTTTCCTTAGTGACAAATTATAAAGCCAAATTTTAACAGTTCAAATACTTTAGTTCCAAAGCACATATTAATAAACAGCCAAATTGCTATGTTTAGCTGCCATTCTGAAGTTTTTTAATGTGGTGATTTTTCAACAGAGCTTCATATCAATTGATAATAAAACCTAGCTATTGAAAGTTGAAGGCGCTAATTTTGCTTATAGCTGATGCAAAGCAGTAACTCAACACTTCATTTTAGTTTAGTTACACCTTCAACTTGAGTACTCAAATTTCAACACAAAAATAAAATTATAAAGCTCTCAACTATTACAGGAAACTCTTGAGCTGTTAAATACAGTACTCGTATGTATGTATGATAATAAAACATTCTTGCAGAGCTTCATTTGAACGCTTTTGAAATGGAAACAAAATTTTACCACTAGATTCACAATGATTCACGAAGTTGAATTTGTCTTTTTTGAATACTGATTTACCTATACATTATAAAACGTAAGTTTTAAAATAATATTAAATTAAATATTTATAACTTAATAGTTATTAATATTTCATTATCAACACTGGAAGGGTTTTGAAATAAACTACACTGAAAATAAAATCTAGGTATATATGACAAAAATGTAGGTAGATCTGATAAAAATTTTGTCAATATACTTACGTCCAACAAAAAGTTTTGTCAAATTGATAAAAATTACAGAATTTTGTTGAGGTAACAAAAAATATTTTGTTGTATCCACAAAACTATTTCGTAGAATTTACAAAATTAATTTGTCATATTAAAAATTCTTTTGTTGTGTTAACAATTTTTTTTTTGTTGAAAATTTGTTTTTTAAAATTAGGTATTGGATTAACAAAATTTTTTTTTTTAAATTAACAAAATTGTTTTGTTAAACTAACAAAATTGTTTTGTTTAATTAACAAAATTGTTTTGTTAAATTAACAAAACTCTTTTGTTATATTTTGTTAAATTAACAAAATATTTTGTCAATTCAACAAAATATTTTGTCAATTCAACAAAATATTTTGTCAATTTAACAAAATATTTTGTCAATTCAACAAAATATTTTGTCAATTTTACAAATTTATTTTGTTGAATCCACAAAATTAATTTTTTCAAAAAAGTTTTTTTTTTGGGATTAAAGTCCACAAAAATTGGCGTTTCGTCCCTACGATCTCACATGAAACTATCTGTGAGGGCGTATGGACAATACGCAATTTTCGCCAAGTTCAGTTACTCTAACATCGATTTTTTGACAAAAACCAAATGTGAACTATATCATACACAAAAGAAATGTCATGATAAAAATAATTTTACCTATCTGATAACATTATTTTATCAATATTACAAAATAACAACCTCAAAACAAAATATTTGTCATTTTAACAAAAACATTTTCATTTTTTGTTAAACTGACAAAAAGAAATTTACAAAAACTTTGTGATATATTGACAAACATTTACAAAACAGATTTTTTTGTAGATACAACAAACATTTTGTTAACATCACAGAAAAGTTTGTCGATGTGACAAAAATCTGTTTTATTTTGTTATATTAACAAAACTTGGTTTGTTAAATTGACAATATTATTTGTAGTGTATATTTTGTTAAACTGACAAAAAATCATGCTGAATTATAAAAATTTTGTCAAATCAACAAAATCATTCTTTCGTATTGACAAAAATTTGATCAAAATGATAAAATTGTTTTGTTGAAAGTCAAAGTATGATGTGCTACAATGATAAGCGTATTTACAACCAACTTGCAAATGTGCCTATCATATCTTTTGATTGAGCCTTGAAGGTGTTTAATGCTTCAAGCACCTCAAAACTTCAAAAATGTTACTTCAAATATTATTACAAAAATAACAATAAAAACTTTTATTATTACAGGAAATATTGTTACTGTTTAATACAACAGATCTTACAAATAATGTATAGAAATACATAGTCTGACACATTCCTTGGAACACTTCAGAAATTTCGTCCTTATACACAGCTAGTTTCTCAAGTTGAGTGCACTGGATATAATCTGTACCTACATACATAGGAATTTAAAAGGTTAAATTCATCTTTGTTGATAGTACATGTATGTACTTTTGCATGATAAAACGTAAGTGTGAAAAATATTAAATAAATTCTATAGTAAATTAAATTAATTAACACATAATATTTTATTACCAAGCTTTGAAGGGTTTTGTATTGTATGTACTCGTATTAAACAAATCGTTGGCTTATATAAATATTCATATAATTTACAATTTTATTGATTTGTGAGTTCTAGAAGTTCTTTATTCTTCATATTTACTCATTGTTTGTTGTTTCGTCAAGTAAAGCAAAGTAGTTTTTAACAATAAAAATGTTCACTTGTTGCAATTTTATTACATTTTTATAAATTGAAATTCACTATAAGAAATTATGAATTCGTACAAAATAAAAGAGGTAATTTCATTCATTTCGATTCATTTATTATAATGGCACCTTAATTGCATGAAAGCTGATATGTGGTATTCTGCAGCCGAAGCTGTAGAAGAATTTTCTATAAAATTGTAACCTCTTGGGGACTAATTGCCATCTGTATTTGTTGTCATATTCACGTTTTGTTGGCGCCTTAAGCCCCGATTATGAATTTCACATCATATATATGATATTTTATGTGATATAGGTATTATAAGAGTAATCCAATTGGTCGCAAAAAAACATTTCGAAAATTTTCAAGTTCAAATAATAAAGTATTTAATCACATTTCCAATATAATGAATTCTTAAAAAATTAAATTAAAAATAACTTCGTGTGTCAACAATATTGCAGCTACCCTTCGCAAGGTTTTTAATAAGGGGATATTTTAACTGGGTTTTATATTTTTGTTCCTCATATTAATAGTCGACATTTCCATTCTTATCCAATAAAAAACAAAGGCCCTTATCGTCGGCTTGAAGTGAAAAACTGCTAATTCTAGTTTTCAACATTTTACAGAAATAGGTACTTAATGATGCCAAAACTTCAAAAAGAAGTCTTAGATTCCCAATGTAAAGAAACTGATAAACTTTGAATGTTTTTGTGCTTTTAAAATTTTTTTGAAATAATCAATAAACGTAATCGTAAAAATAAATAAGAAGTTAGCAGGTTATCATTCTAGGCTGAAAATGTGCAAAAATAAATTAATTATAGGATTAAAAGATATAAATAAGATTTTCCTTAGTGACAAATTATAAAGCCAAATTTTAACAGTTCAAATACTTTAGTTCCAAAGCACATATTAATAAACAGCCAAATTGCTATGTTTAGCTGCCATTCTGAAGTTTTTTAATGTGGTGATTTTTCAACAGAGCTTCATATCAATTGATAATAAAACCTAGCTATTGAAAGTTGAAGGCGCTAATTTTGCTTATAGCTGCAAAGCAGTAACTCAACACTTCATTTTAGTTTAGTTACACCTTCAACTTGAGTACTCAAATTTCAACACAAAAATAAAATTATAAAGCTCTCAACTATTACAGGAAACTCTTGAGCTGTTAAATACAGTACTCGTATGTATGTATGATAAATAATAAAACATTCTTGCAGAGCTTCATTTGAACGCTTTTGAAATGGAAACAAAATTTTACCACTAGATTCACAATGATTCACGAAGTTGAATTTGTCTTTTTTGAATACTGATTTACCTATACATTATAAAACGTAAGTTTTAAAATAATATTAAATTAAATATTTATAACTTAATAGTTATTAATATTTCATTATCAACACTGGAAGGGTTTTGAAATAAACTCTCTTAAATTCCAATTTAATTTGCTGTAAAGTTATCGTAAGAAATGTGTGTTTATTTATTCTCTTAAATATCAAACAAATCAAACCCCTTCTTTTTTATTAGTTTTCATTGCCTTAAAGTATGATATGCTACAATGATAAGCGTATTTACAACCAACTTGCAAATGTGCCTATCATATCTTTTGATTGAGCCTTGAAGGTGTTTAATGCTTCAAGCACCTCAAAACTTCAAAAATGTTACTTCAAATATTATTACAAAAATAACAATAAAAACTTTTATTACTCGTATTACAGGAAATATTGTTACTGTTTAATACAACAGATCTTACAAATAATGAATAGAAATACATAGTCTGACACATTCCTTGGAACACTTCAGAAATTTCGTCCTTAAACACAGTTAGTTTCTCAAGTTGAGTGCACTGGATATAATCTGTACCTACATAGGAATTCACAAGGTTAAATTCATCTTTGTTGATTGTAAATGTATGTACTTTTGCATGATAAAGCGTAAGTTTGAAAAATATTAAATTAATTCTATATAAATTAAATTAATTAACACATAATATTTTATTACCAAGCTTCGAAGGGTTTTGTATTGTATGTACTCGTATTAAACAAATCGTTGGCTTATATAAATATTCATATAATTTACAATTTTATTGATTTGTGAGTTCTAGAAGTTCTTAGTTGGAATATTTTGGCATAAAAGATTTGTAAACCATTAAAAAACACTTGCTCATTTTTGTTAGCTTAGTTTTAAACAAAAAATAGAAACATGATCTGTTTCATATGCAAAAAAACATATAATTCTATTAATTTACTCATAATGCATTTTAAAAAGACTCATGATCTGAAAACGAACAGCATTTTAAGATGTGTCGAAAAATCTTGTTATCAAACTTTTCAAAACTTAGGAAGCTTCAAAAGGCATTTCATTCGAAAGCATACGCATGAGAATAAAATTGTTAATCAGTGTTATGAGCAGGTCGTCTCCTCTTACACCGAAAATAACAATGAAAGTAACTTTGTCAATAATATAGTAGAACCGAAAAAAATTGAAATACGTGCAACGGAGTACAGTATAAAAAGTGATCTAAACGCATTTTTTAGATCTTCTTCGGTATTAACTTTGAAATTGCATAGCAACAACAATTTCAACCGAAAAGATGTGTATGATATACAAAGAAATATACAGGAGTACATCATAGATCCACTTTTAAATATAATTAAATCATTTTCTAGAAACAAAATCAATGTAATAAATCCTTTAATACACAGCGAAATAGAAGACTTGCTCTATGAATGTAAGAACCCATTTAAACTTTCAAGCACTGACTATCGACTGTTTCAATGGCTTAAAGAAAATCAATTAATAGATAGTCCTAAGGAAATTATCATAGACGAATCCATTGAAAAGTTATTTCGCAATGGTGTCCTTGAATATAATGAGAACAAAGTTAAAGGTATAATAATGCCGTTACATTTTCAATTTAAGAAGGTCTTTGAAAGAAAAAGTATGTTAGTTAATGTTCTAGAAAACATTAAAAAACATTCCTTAAATACAAATAGCGTTAAAAATTTTATTCAAGCTGAAGTATGGAAAGAAAAATGTGATTTGTATCCTGGAAGACAACTTATTCCATACTTTTTATATAATGATGAATTTGAGGTCAATAACCCTTTAGGTTCACATAGTGGTCAGCATTCAGTAAGCAATGTGTATTACTCATTTCCATGCTTTCCCAAAAAAGAATCAAAGCTTGAAAACGTTTTTTTAGGAGCGGTTATAAAGTCTAAAGATGTGAAATCGTTCGGAAATGAAAAATGCTGGAAAACATTAGTTGATGATCTAATAGATCTTGAAGTTAACGGAATCGATATTGCAACAGAAAATGGGGTGGTTCGAGTACATTTTATTTTAGGATTAATCTTGGGAGATAATTTAGGATTGAATTCATTCCTTAATTTCAATAGATCATTTGTTAGTACTAGCTTCTGCAGATTCTGTAAAATGAATAAATTACAAACTCACAGAGCAATTTCCGAAAATGTAACCCTCATGCGAAACGAAATAAATTATGCTAAGGACGTTAGTGATAATATATCATCTGAAAGTGGAATTCGACAAGTTTCTCTTCTAAATAAAATACCATCATTTCACGTTGTTAAAAACTATAGTGTTGATGTAATGCATGATATTTTTGAAGGTGTCTGCCACTATGACCTTTGTCACGCGATAAATTATTTTATGGAATCTGCGAAATATTTTAACTTAGAAACATTAAATTCCAGAAAACGCAACTTTGACTACGGGCCAATCGAGATTGATAACATTTCGGGTGATATAAGCACAACACACTTGTCTAAAAAGCATTTAAAAATGTCTGCACGAGAAATGATGACATTTGTATATTGCTTTCCACTCATGATTGGTGATTTAGTTGCACAAGACGACGAGGTTTGGAAGTTTCTTTTAAACTTTTTTGAAATTATTGATATGATACTTTGCTATGAAGTTAATTCATCTTTTATAGATATTTTAAGGCAGAAAATAGCAACACACAATAAAGATTATGTTCTACTTTTCAATGACACACTTAAAGCTAAACATCATAATCTCATTCATTACCCAACGGTTCTTCGAAAATCAGGACCATTAAAAGGGTTTTGGTGTTTTAAATATGAATCCAAGCATAGACAGTTTAAAGTCTACTCTCATGCCACAACTTCACGTAAAAACATATGTCTGAGTTTAGCAAAAAAATATCAACTTCAATTTGCGTATTCTATAGTGGGATCTTCGATTAATGCTGTTTGTGATTTTTCCAATGAATCTGATTGTGATCGTACAAAAAATTGCTATAACAACATTATATCAAGAATTTTAAAAGTTTCAGAAGAAACAATAAGATCATTTTCAAAAATTAAATATAATGGATATATGTACAAAACCGGATTTTATGTATCAATTTATAAAAATGATATCGAGCTTTATGTTATCTTAAATATTTTTCGTTCAGAGCTTCACTCAATTTCACTTTTTTGTCAAAAATTAAACATGATTCAATATAATCCTCACTTTTTAGCCTATGATATACAACTAGAACAATTAGGAGAATTTTCAATCATAAACATGCAAGATCTGATCGGACCTCCTTTAAATAAAGTTAAAACCTCGAGGGGTAGAACAATGATCAGAGTCAAGGAATATTACTTTGCCAATATATAATATTATAATATCGTCTCCCCTATGCCAGAAATATGAGTGAAATTTAATTTTTGTTTTGTTTTGTCTTCCGTATCATATCAGTGGGTATACTTTTATGTAATTAATAATTTAAAATATTCATAAGGTTATTGTGTGAATGGAATAGTAACCTATAGTAAAATTGTCAAAAAATGATTTATTAATAATTTAAAATAATTTATTATTTTTCAAATTCATGCTTCTGGGCATGAAAAGCATAGTACTATCATGGTGGAAGTCAAATGGGGCGACATCTTAAAAGTGGTGGCAACCCTTACTCAATTTTTTTGGGGGGAGCTTGTGGAGGCTTTAATCGATATTTATTGATATTTATTGGTTATGGCAATCGAAATAATGGTCTCCTCTTGCTCCTACTCCCAATTTCCGATATGCTTAAAGACTCCCCAAATCAAATTCTAAACTTTAAATTTTGCACCGCCGCCACAAGGGTCAGGGCAACATTAAAATACTCGTCATAATAGTGGGAGCATGTCTTAATATCGAAGGATAAAAATCTCGAATGACAAAAATCTAGAATACAATTGCTTGTAATCTAGAATGCAAAAATCTCGAATGCACATAAATCTCGAATGAACAAAAATCTCGAAAGACAATATCACGAAAAAAATCTCGAAAAAAATATAAATTCGAGATTTTTTTTTTACCTATTTTAAGAGTTTACACTTAAATGAAACACATTACATATTTAGTTTATTCAACAATTTATTCCCTTTTTTGGGAAAATAAACAACAAAAAATCAATAGTTAACAAAAAAAATTCATTAGGTATCATATTCAAATTACGAGTATAAAACATATCATTTCATCAACTTTCATTTTAATAAGTTGTTTTTATTAGCACTCACGTTGTGATAATACACGAACTGAAACAACACTAAATTGAGATACCAGATTAACAGTTGCATGGGTAGTTTACTAGTCAGTCTCAGTCGTGGTTTTGTTAAACAGATATTAATAATCTAGAATTAATATATTAATAATTCTAGATTTTTGTTTTCGAGATTTTTACTTTCGAAATTTTTGCTTTCTGGATTATTGTTTTCGAGATATCGTGGTAGACCCCATAATAGTACTATGCTTTTCATATATGTACAAGCAATATGGAGATAAATTACGTTTTACAAATCAACCATAATACAATTTGCCTAGCCAAAACAAAAATAAACTAAGTCAACTTAAAATTAATACACCAAAAATATGGAGTCAATTGAAAACGATAATATAGGGCCAAGTTCTCAACCTTTTTTACAAAGCCCAGTCACCAGTTCAGAGGAATTTTCAAATGATATGCTACAAGAAATTCCAAAACAAAATTCGTTAGGCGACAATAACGAAGGATTAATTCTAATTAACATCAAAAACGGGGAAAGAATTGACCCTTTAGGCGATGAAAACACTAATGTATTGCTCGACGATGAGACAAAGAAGAATAAGGAAGAACTACGGGCACTTCTTAAAAGTTGGGAGTTAACTGAGCTCTTAGAATATTTTGTTGGTAAGAATCTTATTGACTTCATATAAAGATAGGAACACGCAGTCCGAAAGCAAGTGATGAATTTAATATTAAAGTCATACTTCCTTGGTTTCCAGTATTTGGGAGCAAGTGCTTTTTCGATCTTAATCTCATTTAGATTTATTTAGATTAGTACTGCCACTGGCTTCCGGGCTTTTGAAATCGTAGATAGAACTTATACTCACTTTTTACATCTCAAAAACTTATAATACATTTTTTTTTATTTTAATAGAGCAAAAGATCTTCGTAAATATCTTAAAAATAATAAAAGCATGCGATGTTGAAAAGATAGTGAGAACGTTTCCTCTGGGTACTCAAATTCTGTTCAAAGACTGTTTAGAAAAATGGCGAGAATACATAGGATGTTCTTTTACGTCCTCCGAATCGATAGAGTCTTTGAAATATAGCAATATATTATCGTTAGACAACATTTCAAGATGCTCAACTCCTAGCAGTCCTACATTCAGTGACATAACCGGAATTGATGGGGCAAATGAAGATGGTGTATCACTTAACAAAATTATAAACTGGTCGAGTAAAGGCCAGTTATTAATTGACTTTTACGAAATCTATGAAAAGTTTGAAGAAGAACAACGGATGAATTTAATCAATATGGTTGCAAGCTATTTTATAGATAATAAGAAGCATTTATGTCTATCAACAAGCCATGCGATTGAAAAACAAATCATAGAACGATTTCCGACAGAAAAAATGGTGAATTATTATTTCTTACAAGCCTTTTGAAATCTTTTTGAATTTAGACTTTTCGCAAAAATTTTAGAATAAAAATTTCTACTTTTTCTTTGGAAGCAAGTGTTCTATTACTAAAATATCCTTCAGATTAAACGTCACTTATTATGGCTAATTTTTCTAGTCATTAATTTTTTTTTTCTGAGGAACATGATTTAAAGTTAAGAGTTTGAGAATTAAACTTAAATCAATTTGAGCTGTCATTAAACTAATTGTAGATTTTAATACATACCTATTTTGATGACATTTTTCAAAATTTTTGAGAAACCGAATATTAAACATTAATTTTTTACATAGGAATACTACAGAAATTCGAAAAGGGGAAGAATTTATGTCAAATATTGCAATTTGCGATCTGTCCTCAATAGATCCTTTAAGAATAGTCCAACATCTTCAAAAAAATCAAAAAGTA